>CM056995.1:225307759-225827759 GCA_029891345.1 Dryococelus australis
ATAGCCAAGAGAAAACACATATTAAAAATAATATTAGAAGTAAAGTACTTACTTGGCATTATCAGTAACAATCTCAGCAGTAGCACTAAACACTTTCCAACCCTTATCAGTTATTATTTGGACATATGATTTAGAAACATTATTTGATCTTATCACTTTTATAAAGATTTAACATTGCTAATCTCTTTGCAGTTATTAATATAAAATAAATGCAATGCTTGAAGTTATTAAAAACAAATGCTTTGTTTTATTCAACCATAAACTGTGTAGTCGGTGTGGTGTAGTGCAGTTACACCAGATTTCTATCCTGGTGTAAGTACATCAGCAAGATGAAAGAATTACTTTATTGTTTACATTCCTGTATAGATTTAGCGCCGTGTTCGAAAATTTGTACTGGCATTTGAATGAGTTTTGACAATGAATGAAACATTTGCAGATGGAGGTGAGTGTATATGTTAAAATTGCATTATAGCTTTACACTCCAATTTTGAAATGGACATTGGCCGATTTATAAATCAGTCCTTTGCTATTTCGCACATTCATATGCACCCACAGAAATACCTGGAATGGTCGAAGTTCTTAGGTCAATTCGAGAGATGTGTATTTCAGCAAACCAGTAAGCCATTTACTTTAAAAGTATTTCAGTTTGGTAACAATTCGCTACATGTATCTTAAGTGAACATGTGGAAACTGTGGAGTGTTTTGGTTATATTTTGTACTATGATGTGGAAATATCTGAATGTCCACTTTCGACACTTGCTGTTATTTGAAATTGTCATATATTTATCATTGCCATTTACCAGTGCTCTGCAAATGTAAACATGAAGAACTGAAACAAACTTAATCTTACACTGGGTAAACTATTCAGCAGGCACATGCAGATTTCGCATGCATTTCATTACACTAAACCAGCAACACATCCTACAGAGCAGTTGTAAACTTTGCTGCACCAAATTGATGGCCTTCGGATGGGAGGACAAGGATCACACCCTCAGGAAGGTTGGTTTCAGGTAATAGTTACCAGGATGGGTGCCAGCGCTCAGCAGTAATGAGCACAAAGAAGTTAGGTCGTGTGGTCCACCACCCTGAATGTCACTTCCTCCAAAGATCTGTCGCTGGTCGGCGGTGCTCATAAGCTGTATGGCATAATGGTCAGAATGTAGTACAAGACATGACATCCTAGTGTGCTGTGTTTCGTTCCGACACAACACATACCAAGTCTGGCAAAGTTCTTCTCAATTAAAATTCCAAGTGCCTAGGCTAGCGAGGACTGTCAGCCTCCCCCAAATGCTTATTCACTCCCGCGGAGGCTTTTCTGGTCTCCTCCACTTGAATAAGTTACAATTATTCAATTACATGTTAAGTAGCCGTTAAGTGGCCGTTGAAATAACAAGATTCCGAGTTACGTAACATACTTATTTATTTCATGCACCTTCGTCTGATACAATTACACAATTTGTCCCATTCAAGTAGGGAGCACATTTAAGCTGTAAAAGGCGCCAAAATGCCTACATGAAAATTACAAGAAAATTAAACCCTGGCCATGAACAAACAACTACGCTGTGGGGTGGTTCACTCCCAGGGTTGCAAAACATATTAGGTTCCTGAAATTAATGTGAAACTATTGCAAATGACATGATTGGCACGAAAAAAAGTGAAGTGCCTTGGGAGGACACCTGACGAGTGTCCGCCTCACTCGGTACCCAAGATGTGACTACTTAACATGGCGGCATGCTGCCTTCTCACTGGCTCCAAATCCTACCATCAAGACACGTGATCAAATTATACACAATGCATAATTGATAAATGAAATTAAATTGAAGAATATGACCCTAAATGAAAACAAGGCACACGAAACATTACACTTCAAATATCACGTCATCAAATAAAAATATAATACATAAAACGTAGACATAGTAACTTATAACTTCAGGGGTAATCTAAACTCACATGAGGAGGTTACGTTTTGCATGTGCACAGCTCTGCACATACTGGGATTTATTTGCATTTATTCACATCTTTCTCAATTTAAATACAAAACACAATGAACAAACAAAACCATTAAATTTAAACCCTTATAAATCATCTGTGTATTTTTGGCTGCCTTTTGCCATGAGGTTGTTACACTATAGTGTGCATATCTTTGGTTCATAAAACCATGTAAGCCATCACTGGTTGTGGTCTGTACTATACTGTCTTTAGTACTGTCAGTTCAGAGGAAATATTAATTAAAAATATGTGGGCAGGCACACACAACTAAACAGGGCTCAAAATACTTTAAATAATATTACGTATATATCGCGCCCCAGCATGTGGAAGTACGGCGTGTTTATCAGAATGCAAGTTGTGCATGACAATACACTCTTACATAAAACAAAACAAACTTATCTTAGCTCTGCAAAACCTTGGGATTAAATAAATAAACATAATACACTGAATCGCACGGGCGATATACACACTTGCAAATATTTCAATGATTCCATAACGCATTGCAGTGATGCACTCGGTGCAGCGTGTTCGACATCACGTGATCACACGGGGAAAAATAATATTTACTTTTCGAAGAAAACAAGAAACTTACTTTAAACACATTTGAACTTTGCAAAATAATTAACAATAACACAAAGCAGGGCCAGATCAAAATATAAACAGAACATAAATACACACAACATGCCTATATTGGTGCACACTCAGGCATGCACACAGAACACTGGCTTTGCAATTGCTGCACTCATATGGTGCTGAGTTGAACTTCCGCAGGTTCTTGGACAAAGTGGGGAACAGTCTAGGGCCAGGGACATGGCAAACGTCAAAATTATACCTTGTAGCTACACCGGTTGTATGAAATGCTCGCTGTCATCTAGTCTGGCATAACATCCAGGTGAATGAGCTTTAGTGTTGCTGCTTTTTTTATAGTGTAGCTACTCCTGTCAAATTAAACAAAGCTATAAAGAAGTTTCTCTCTATTTGCCCATCATTATCTTTTTCAAATTGTAAAGCACAATTGATAATGTTTTTAAGAATTTGTTAAGCAGCATATAGTGTGATTAAATGTGCATCCACTCAAAAAACATTGACCATCACTCGCCACTCAAAACTCAATAAAAATATTGACATGTGCTCGTCCCCACCTTAGCCTGTACAAAGCAACTGATGAGGCATGTTATCAATTATAAATGGTCTTGAGATATTTGAAGGGAACTGCAGAAGTTGGATTGGTGTACAGGGGAAACAGTTCTCCTGAACTTTCTTGTTTTGTTTATGCGGTTTGCGGAGGATATGTAAATGATCGAAAATCAGGGTCAGGTTTTTTGTATAAGGTAAAAGGAAATGTGGTATCCTGGGTGACAAGGAAACAAAATTGTGTAGCAACAACAGAGGCAGAACTTGTAGTGTTAAGTATTGTAAGTCGTTAGACTTGAATGTCAAAGTAGATAAGATTGCGATGTATTAAGATAACCAAGGTTGTATTACCGTAATTAAGAATCCGGAAAATATCCGAAGGGTAAAACACATTGACTTGAAGTATCGTTTTATATGTGATAAAGTTAGAAAGGTGAGATTGATGTACAATTTGTTGAAAGTGTAAGTCAGCACGCTGACATTTTGACAAAATGTTTAACCAGATATGTAATTTTGAAGAATTGTAAAGAAATGGGACTAGAGACTTTTGGCGAGGGAAGGTGTTACGTTATGAAGGTCGTCAAAAGTGTAATGTTTGTTATACATATCTATAATCCCTTCCTATTCTTGTTGATAGGTAAACAAAGGAGATGATGAAAAGGTTTTTGTTTAGTTATTGCAGATAAAGGTTGTCAATATTGCTGTTTATGTCTAGTATGTTCTATGTAGATAAAAGGAAGATCAAGAAAATAAAGAAGACATTAAGCCATAACTTAGGAGTGAGTATTTATTGCTTTCGCTGTGTTCAGAAGCAACACTTAGAAGGAATACCAGCATTTCACCTTGAGGACAGATAATCGGTGCTTATTATCGTTGCACAGCATGAGAGAATTGCAGAGTAAACTTACTAGATGGGCCCTTCATTTGCAAGCATACGATTTTGTTTGTGGAACATGTACCAGGAAAGGAATATCAGCTAGTGGATGTGTAGTCACATGCCCAATAATGAGAATGTAACAGTGCAGGATAACGCGGAATGGGAGGAGATCCTTCTGTCGGATGTGTAGGATACTGTAACAGAAGTGTACATGCAGCAGGTTAGCACCATGGAAGCCGATGTTTGGATTCACGAGATACATAAACAAGTCACGCAAGCGCAGCAGCTTTGCCAATTTTCAAAAGAGAAAATCAGACAGTGCGAGCAGGGTGCAGTAGAAGGATGGTGTGTTGTAGACGGGGGCTTGGAAGCATATGGTGGCAGTATGGCGGGATACCCCAGCGTTGAATAAAACATATGCAATGTACGGGAAAATCTTTTTCTAACCAGGGCTCACATAACACATGCATCGCTACATGCAAATGTGCACTAAGTGCAACCTGTTCAAGTCGCGCAGAGCATATGACAGGCAGCAACAACAGACACAAGTACCAAAAAAACTCATTGAAACTGTGTGTCTAGACTTAATGGGGCCTTATCAGAGGACTAAAGGCGACAAGAAATTTTTAGTCGGGGTCATGGACAATTTTTCAAAGTGGGTTGAAGCGTATCGGTCAGCAATGCTTGGACAGCAAATATTGCATGTGTATTGAGTGAGGACTTTTCCCATGGTGGGTTTCCTAAGAATCTACTCACTGATAATGGAACTCAGTTCATGGAATACAGATGGAGAGAGTTATGCACCAGGGGGGGGGGGTGTTTGTACTCCACCTGACTACTGCTGTTTATCACCCGAGGGCCAACCCCAAGAAGCAACAGAGAACCAAACGCTTAAAGTACTGTTGTGGCTCTATGTGGGTGACCAGCTCATTACGTGGGTGGAACATCTGCCAGCGTAATTGTACACCCTCTGCTAGAATGTAAACACCACCATCGGCAAAACACCAGCCGAAGTTCTACTGGGGCATAATTTACATCTACAAGGAGAAGTGAATTGCCCGTGGGCAAATAGCAACAGCGAAGTTCCCAGCAGCACAACTAACCACAAAGACCGTCATCAGCAAGAGAAGCAGGTGCGTGAGCAACACATAAAATACACTGTGAGATGGCTAACCATCAGTACAAGACTGCCACCAGTGTTGGAGGTAGGCCAGCAGGTCTATGTGAGAACCCACCATCAATCAGCTGCATGCAAGGATTTTTGAATGATCTTTGCAGCAAAGTGGAGTGACCAACTCCGTATCATCCAAAACATGGACCAACCAACTACACGTTTCACATGGGAAGGAGGAGGGTGAGGGTTCACCAGGACAACATCCAGCTCTCACAGGGTGCCGTCAACGACGAGATTGACCCCAGTGTACCTCAGCCCCATGATGGCGATGGCGGTGCCGAGCTTCCAGAGGCAAGTAGGAAGGAGGAGGGTGCAATGGCACCTCTGGAGAGCAGGGGAGAAGCTTATCCGCAAGAAATGGCGGATGTAGAAGTACCACTGGGTGAGATCCACGACTGCCTCGTCGACGACTTGCTACCCAGGGCAGGAACGAGCAGGGAAGGTATCACTGTACTCAAGCAAAAGAGGAGCAAGATGGGGTAGAAGACCCGATGTTGCGGCACAGTGCCTACGAGCACCACAATTGGTTGTATAGCACCCATTTCTGTAGTAACAACTCAGCAAGAACAGCCACAAGGGGATGCTACAGCATCAGAGGTAGCAAGAGCAGCAAGTTAGGTGGAAGTTGAACAGAAAACACTGCAAGCTACAGGTGATGTGGTGATGTCTCCAGATGTAGTGTCGACGGCATTGGGGAAAAACATCAGAGACATCAACCACGAGCAAGATCCGTGCAACAGAACTTAATAAGAGGATGCAGAAAGTTGCAGCTGACCCAGATCGCAAACTGGAAACTGCAAAGCAGGGCAAAGCAAGGCAGCAAGTAGAAGAGGAACAGCAGGAGGAGCACGAGCAAGGAGAGTGGAAGCAGTGAAGATGGTAGTGCGGACAGCGGGTCTGTTGCCTAATTCCGCCTCTGTCAATCACAGCAGCAGGTTCACCCACCACAGCAGTATCGCCAGTGTGGTCACCTGTGGCACAGCACGCCACATTGCAACCAGCCGGCCACAAGCAAGGAAAGGGAGTATGGCCCAGCCAAGGAGGGTATACTCCTCAGAACTTGCAGGACCCCGAGGATACCCGAATGCTGCAGGTAGCGGCATCGGCTCACAAACATTCTCAAAAAAGGGAGGGCGTTTGACGTGTGCTTGTCCCCCCCCCCCATGCCCATTTGTCATGCCAACCGCTCCTACACCCCTACAGCTAGAATCTATACTCTACTTAGTGCACCAGAGTAAGTGTGTCCGTGAAGCATGCAGAGGGCAAGGTGGATTGAAATCCAGCAGGGCAGGTTAGGGATACGGGCATGGTGTCTCGCAAGTCCTTGCCTGCCATAGTGGCCACAGACTACGCTGTGCGGAATAATACACAATCGGGGAAAGTGAGCCAAAGTAATTTCAGGGACCATGGACATGCGCCAAGCAAGACTGAATAATGAGTGTAATAAAGGCAGTGTCTCCCATCATCCTTTTCTCTGTTTGGCATGTTTAAAATGTTTTTCTTATGTTGTGTTTTTGTTTTCATATCATATATGCTTGTTCACATCAATCCACATCATCCTATGCAAGGTAAGTTTGTAAGTTGTTAAGGGTTTTTATTTAATAATATGTTAAATGTCACACAAGAAGCACGTAAGGAAATTTGTTGTATTATGTATCTGCAAGTAGTCCCTCCTTGGCACGTGAGCCTGTTCTCCCCTCCCCATGCCAGGGTGGGAAATCAGTCAGCAAGTACCATCTAGAGGGTGTGGATGCCTGTGACCGTGTTCTGCATTTATGCCAAGGTGACTAGTAATGTTTGTACCAATCATTTAACTTCAAAAAATTATTTTAGCATTACGGAATCATTTTTCTTTCGCCGCCCGGGACACCATCCCTTGTCACCCTAAGGAATAGCATTGCCTGGGGAGGTATAATCAGCACCTTAAATCATGTTAGCCTGATAGCATTTTTACAGTATAACCTCCACCAGCAGGACAAGCAAGGAAAGTATGTAAAGTTGCTTCCAAGGGAAGTATGAGAAGTCAGTGTCAATTAAACGCAACATGGAACTGAAATGTGTGCTTTTCATTTGGTAGGCACAAGGCATTTCAGGGTCGGGCCGTTAAATTCCCACATTTTTTTCCCGCAAGTGTTATGTGTCTATTTTTGGGTAATTTTTGTAATAAATGCTGCAACATTAAAGTACCATTTTTTATGGGTGTGTGGGTAGCACCAATATCTACACCTAGGGAGTATTCAGTCGTCAAGTCAGTCAAATAACGTAATTACTTCAGCCTTATAAATGAGGATTATGGACCACCTAGAGAGTCCCTCATTTCGTAAACAGTATAGTCACGAGGCAACAACAATACAGGCAAACTTCGATCAGCACAACAGGAATTTTGTGTCTGGGTAATCGACCCGCAGCACCCCGAGGTCACCAAGAGTCTCAGCTCAGCAACTTCGTCAACAACTGATGCCGCCCTGAGCGACATCTGGCACCTATCAGCTAAAAACACCTTCCAAAACCTAACTTACACCTTCCACCACCTGTAAAATATTCTTTTACACCTTGTCACGCCATTCCACCTCGTCAATATTGAACATGAATTTTTAATGTATGCAAAAATAAACCACTGCCAATGTTTGGGAAGGAAATATTGGAACAATATATGCAGGCAAATACTATAAAAATAGTACCAAACACTTGTGAATATTCAGTTCTATGGCGAAAAAACTGTATAGTTAATTATTCATCTATGAATAAAAAATAGCCAATTTTATTTCAAAACCGATTACACCAGATTACACTTACATATTCTATGTGTTCCCATCCAGACCATTCGTTCTGCACCACCAGCATCTTCATCCACCACCCGCATGAGAGCAATGAAATGCACTTAAAGTGTTCCACACACACACACACACACACACACACATATATATATACATGCGGGTGGTGGATGAAGTTGCTGGTGGTGCAGAACGAATGGTCTGGATGGGAACACATAGAATATGTAAGTGTAATCTGGTGTAATCGGTTTTGAAATAAAATTGGCTATTTATATATATATATATATATATATATATATATATATATATATATATATATATATATATATATATATATACATATATATATATATATATATGTGTGTGTGTGTGTGTCTGCGTGTTGCGCTGGTGTTTTTCATGTTATTATTTTAAAGTGTTTTTGTATGGCAATTTTAAAGTTTTGTTTCTAATAATTAGTATGTGAGCAACACAGGCCCTTCAACTAGTGTTTTATGTAACAGGTTTGTTTATTTATATGAGTGTCACATGTCATAATTTTATTATTATTAATTTTTTTCCATGCACATTGTCCTTGTGACCTCACACACCATTTAAAGTACGAGGAAAATTATTGTGTGCTTTAATATTCATTGATAAATCAGATATTTATTTTCTATTATCATGATCAACATTCAAATAAAGAATAATGCACTATGCATCCATTTACATTACAGCGCAGCTCACATTAAATATTAGATCTATTTTTACATGTAAGCACTTGTCTGTACATACCCATATTTTTGTATAATATTTATTTGATTCAAGTGCCCAGGGTTTTTGTCTTCCATTTTTGTCCAGCGTTTTAGCTTAAGGTTATGTGGTGATGTGAGCAATGGGCTTCTTGCCATTGCGCAATGACCACATAACAAGGTAACCTCACATTCCCCATATCATTCAGAAGTCAATGTATCAGTGTGGTTATTCGCATAGCCAGTTAAGCACCCAGTAAAAAAAACACATGGGCCTTATTAGTTCATCGGAGCGTGCACCACAAGCTATGCCAGCCTGCATTGAAAAAGCGCTTGTTTTTAAGTTAAGTCATATGTTTACATTTTAAGTCATACGTATTATTATAATACATATGCTCGGTGCAAGTGATTTGCGTAATAAAGATACACGTGTGTTTATGTTAATTTATCCAATCGCTGTTGCACACAACCATTTTATTCCATTCATCATCATTTTATTTTAATTGCCATTTTTTCATATGCACGCAGGAAGGCTTGGGCATGTAGCAACGTCTGCGTCAACCAGCCATTAGTAACATCTGAGCATCACAGTGGGATGGACTTCCATGCGGGGTCCCTCCAGCCATAAACTTTTAAACTAACCATGTAATCTCCATAGACTTGATTTAGCATACCGAAAACTTGTTTGTTAGTTTTTCACCGGAGGGAGCACTGTCCCACAGTACAGTCAATCTATTATATGGCTGGACCATAATGCACATGTACATCCTTGTAGGCTTCACCCCATTTTTGTAATACGTAAGTGCTCTCCCACAGAGCAGAGAATTGTATTTTTAGTGTTTCCTCAGAGGCAGTAAAGGACTAAATTGTGTTGTGGAACCGATGAGATGCTCACATTTATTTCTCGGCCACATCTAGACCATGTCACCTGCTTTCATTATTTTAGGTAATTATCAAGGGTGTGAAGGTGGCCCAGAACAGCCTTCTACAGGAATGAGATAAGTGTACAAAAAGGGCTATACATCTTCCACTACTGTAGGCCTTAGTATTTTAGCTCTCATCAGTAACTGCAACAACTTCAAGAGACAGGGGATCATCTGGGGGACAGCCACATGGGCTGTCGACCACACAACACCCATAAACATCTTGTGCTCCATCATTGAGCACTGGTGCCCAATCTGATAAACCATGCATTCAGCGATCCAGTCCACATAACCTGTATCCCCCAATGGTCCAGCAAACCATATACTGTTAAGTGGTGCCCTTCCATGATGCTACAAATGCCCCTTAAACCATGCTACGATTTTCCCGGCAAAGCCATAATTTCTGAATTGCATCATACTCCTTTCCATGACATCATTTCGACTACTAGCAAGTACCATCTTTTCATGTGGTTTTTCACACATTCTCAGCATCGTAACATATCTTCCCAAGCCTTTGTAATAGTCTCAAACTCCAACCTAATTATGTTGCAGGCCCCACACAAGTAAACTGCAAACTCACGCACCACTTCCAATCCATTTATCACTCCCGGTAAACCAGTGTTCATGTATGTAATCATTGTATCAAACCTTTGAAGTGTTCCATAACACTATTTTCAGTGTTTTCCATTTATATTTTCTTCTGACCATGTGTGTTCACGTGTTAAGGACCAATTGAACCCAATGATTCACTTCATCTTAGCTACTGGCAAAACATTTCTCATGAAATTTCATTGCTTCACTCTTTTTTTTCCTGGCAATCTATTCGCCAGGAAAAACTAGCACAGTAGCATCGGCAGTATGGTGCCAAAATAGCAATTTTTTATTAACACCAGCAGAAGCCACCATATTGGGCCTGCACATCACCGCATCGATCGCCGCAACTCATGGTGTCAGCCCCCCCCCCCCCCCGCCAACCCTTTTCCAATCCCATCCAACTCTTTGAGGCATGGGCTAGTCAACTACTGAAGGGAGTGCATCACCTGCAACCCTTCGAATTGCATTGTGCCACTCTGGCAGGAACCACCCCTCCTATATCGTGTGGGTGACAGCCACATGCCACAAGGCCACTTGTCTCGGCAAAACTAAACAAAGGGCTACCAAGCCACGCATCCACACCGGTCATCACATCCACGCCGAAGCCAACATCGAAAATTCATTTTCAATTCAACCTACAAGCTCTATAATTCCACCAATATGGTCAACTGAAAAGTGTGGGCAAACTTGCCAGTGACATTCCCGCCTGCAATTGTTCATCAGTGCCCACCACATTTTTCCCAGCATGGCTGCAATTGGCCCTGCAAAACTTGTGCCCAAACGATACATGTCAAGGGACCGGAACCCGCATCATCTCCTGCCAACAGTGTTTATGCCGGTATCACAAAGAATGTGCAATCACTGACGAGTGGAAAGCACCAATCATGGCGATAAATATATTTTATGCAGCAAATTCGCAACCTAGAAGAAACGTACACCACCTGTGGCGATTATTTTTACATCCGCCTTCGTCTTCACTGCCACCCTGCTGCCGAGTCAGCGTGAAGTAAATGTGTGCGATCACCAGGGAAATGGACACAGGAAAAGTTCTATTGTCACACCAAGTGAAAGCCAACAGCCTCGTTTAATGACATGTTCAAGCAGTCAACCGCCACAATGTTCTGGGAAATCAGATAAATTGGCATAATCTACATTGCAACGAATATAATCAACAGTGCTCCAGTCATCACTGCAGAACAAACAGAGCACACTACCATTAATGTCATGTGTTGTGGCAGCTACAACACGTCCTTCCAACACTGAGAAAGAGCTGTCTACAAGCAAAGTGCAGCAACTCTCCACCACGACCACTTCGGCATTGGTAATCAATACACCACATGGGCTGCTGAAAAAATCGATACCGCCCACAGCGGACACACCGCAGCAGCGCGCCATATAGAACAACAGCAGGCCAACTCCAGCTGCATTCCAGATTACTGCAGCAAACTGTGGTACACCGATACAAAATTCACGTCTATCCCATTCCTGCCCTATAACCAGGTATCACTTACACAAGGGAAGGGGGGGGGGGGTCACTGGCCAATAGAAATTCTCCAAACCATAAAGAATACAGTGGCACCATGCAAACAAGTGAGTGACTGTGAATGTACACAACAAGTGCTCATACAAAGTCATGTGGACGATGCCAACAAAGTGCTCACTTGTCACAAAATTTTCATCAAACCACCACCCACTGTGTGTGTAACCACAACGTGCAGCATCGTGTTCGCACTGCATGTCAACAACAGCAGCCCGATGGAGCTGGTATGCAGTTCGTGCACAAAGTGTGCGCAATGTACACAGTCGTTGCCATGCTGGCAGAAGCATAAATCTTTATTATGCAACAACAGGCTATGATCATACCAGCAGTTGGCCATGTTAGTTCATCACATTGCAGCTGAACATTGTGAACCAAGTGTACCATGCTTAATGTGTAAACATTCCTCTCCTCTCACACGGCCCACATGAATGTGTCCACGTGTAAAAATTAAGTACCAGCTCAGGTCACCAGGGCCAGACAACAGACAATCTGACATGCAAACCAGAAAGAACATTTTACATTCCTGGTTTGTCAAAATTCATTTCACATCACACATGCCTGTTATAATGGAGTTGACAGTGCACACATAATTAGCCATGTGTGTGTGTGTTTACACTCGGCCCAGCTCATCCATCGGTAATTCAGCAAGAGAGGGGCGGCGAGTCATCCCTCTTTCTCCCTTCCTCTTGTGGCACCATGTCAACAACACATTTCTCACATGGTGGATATGACAGTTGAACCTCACACCCCCTCCACCAATCATCTTTCATCCCGCCAAACATAACCACACTGTGTGTGAGGTTAGCTGCTTCACCCAAGTAACAGCGCATCTATCATCGTCTCACCACAACATCCATCAACATAATGACAGCACTGCATCAAGCGTGCCTCCAGCTGATATGCCCTATGTCCCATGTCTACAAGGGTCAAGCTGACGAATTGCAACAGCCAAACTGCGAGTCGCCATCAACCATCATTCATTTAGCATTGTAACCCGACAACCACAAAACATAATCACAGCAGGAAAGTATGAAAAGCTCAGGAAAATTACCAGACGCCCAAGCATCCACCAGGGATTTGACTGATGGTGCCGCCTCCACAGATTTCAGCCTGCCCAACATCTTCGCTCCAGCATCAGCTGTCATAGGAAACATCACAGAAAGCATAGCAGGCGGGCTATCTGAGGATGGCCATGAATGCCAGATGACGCCTTCACCTGCCATCATCTAGACACCTCCTGGCCGCCCTACATTCCCAATGCCATCATTGGGTCCATTGACCTATGGGTTGGCCCTGTCTGATCAGTGGGGCCATCCTGACCCACGCCACAAGCGACACCTCTGTCGCCTGCCCAACGCATGTATCAGCAGGAGTGATGAGTCAGGGACTGAAGAGCTTTCTTTACCCCTCCAACCTTCGACCCAGAAAGAGGCCTCGCACAGTGCGATGTGCCACGTGCATGGCCTGCGGGTGCATACTGCCCGAAACAGCCGATACAACGTCGCCATCATCGTGGGAGCAACAACCCAGGCATCAACAACAGTCAGCACGAGTAGTCACCCAATACAACTTATGGCCATGTGGTAACGTTCGCAAGCTGGCCGCATGCTGTAGCTAAGGAGAGGCGTCGCATGAGCGAACAGTCTCCAGAGAGTAAAAGGGGAGGGGGCATGTGATGTGTGCCACATGTTCCCCTTCAGACCATTCGTCCCACATCACCTGCGTATTCATCCACTGCCCGCGTGAGAGCAGTTCAACGCAACAAGAGTGTTCTGCATATGTGTGTGTATGCTGTGTAGTGCGTGAGTGTTTTTTAGTGTAATTATGTGAAGGATTTTTATGTGGCCTTTTTTAATTGTTGTGTCTATTAATTATTTCATGTGCTACACGGTGTCCATCAACTAGTGTTTTATGTAACAGGCTTGTTTATTTATATGAGCATCATATGTCATAATTATATATTATTTATTTTTTCCATGCACATTATCTACATAACTTCACGTGCTGTTGAGAGTGTCAGGAAAATTATTTTGTGCTTTAATATCCATTGTTTAAATAAGATATTTATTTTAATTTTTCATGTGCAACATTAAAATAAAGATATAAGCATTGCAACTCAACTTACATTACAGCACAGCTCACAATAAAAATTTAATATTTTTTTATGCATCAGCGCTTGCCTGCGCGTTTCCAAATTTTTATATAATGTATATATCATTCATGCATCTAGCATTTTTGTCTTGTATTTTAGTCCAGTATTTTAGCTTAAGTTTATGTGGTGACATTAGCCATGGGCCAGTTGTTATATCGTGAAGGCGGTTCGGTGTTCAGAAACAAGGTAATGTGGTTTGGAAAGGCGATTATGTGGAAATTTTGGAACAAAGTTACCCAGTAGGAGCCAGACATTGCTGTGGCGACGTCAATTGAAGTTCTGGTAGAGTACAAGATAAAGTCTTCACAGGATACTGCAGGTCGATCATCTGGCCACATCATTCCTGCCGTGCTGGACTTGCTTGCTGTAGGGCACTTTAGTGCCATGACGTTCTGTGAAGGTGTTGCATTTTATGAAACTCCCTATGCTGAGGAATGTTGGGGCCAACCAGACACCCATACAAGCTATACATCACGGGTTGCACACAAAAATTACACTTAAAAATATCGGGCCCACACGCCATGGAGGGATCTACTTGCACACGTGCATAAAAAGAACTCTGCTTAAAGACTATGTACACTTACATGGAATCTTCTCTTAACAATACACTAGCCCTTGGTGATCAAAATATTAGGTGAAATGATGTGGACACAGCACTGATGGGGGTGAACAAAAAAATTACATAACAAAAATCTGTAATAACTGCAAAAACTTTGAAAAGAAAATGCAGCATTTGCTTTGAAATGTAAACACATGTCAGTGGTTGTAATTGCATGTTCAAATTTTCCTGTTAAAACTAATTGGGAGTGTTTTTTGGTGTATCACTCCATCGGAGCGTTTGTTTATAACTGGGCCTCGCCTGAGTACATGACGCTGCACTGACTGCCCTCCTACACCTGCACTCCACCGTCGCACTTTCAGTGCATCGCAGGTCGGCTGGACAAACAGGCTAAAGGGTAGGGGCACAAGTGCACATCCAGCGAAATGACCATGTGACACAGTAACCTTACTTTCTCCATATCAGTCAGAAGTCAATGTATCAGTGCGGATATTTGCATAGCCAGTTAAGCACCTGTCAAATAAAACATATGGGACTAATTAGTTCATCAGAGTGTGCACCACAAGCCATGTCAGCCCACACTGAAGAACCTGTTTTTAGGTTTATTCATATGTTTATATTTTAAGTCATACGTATTTTTATATTTTATATTTTCAGTGAAAGTGATTGGGCAATATAGATAAATATGTTTTTATGTTCTTTCGTGCCGTCAGTGTTGAACACAGCCATTTCATTTAATTTGTCCATGTTCATGCGGGAAGGCTCGGCCACTCGCCCTCCGCCAACCAGCCATCAGTAGCAACGGTCCATCAAAACAGGTACAGTCAACCCTTTGGATTTGTTTCGGTACGAAAATTGTTTAATCTCTCATAGCTTATTATTGAAATTTAATATAGATTGAGATGTACTAACAACTTGAATTAGATTTTTTAATGGTGCCTTGAGAAATCATTCAACAAGCAATAAAATATAGGACATGTTACTGTAATTACCCAGACATTTTTTCTTATTTTTACTTCCAAAATTTGAGTGTCATATTATTATCATATTTGAACATTTTTTAGTTAAATATTTTTTCTTGAATTTCAGCAACTGGGAATAAACAAAACCTACTTTACGATTTGAAAAATATACGGACCGAAAAAGTAAGTGTTGTTTCCTAAACCATTTCAGATCCACTTTAATTTACAGTTTCACTCATTACAAACAAAAAAATTCTCTGATATGAGCTGTACTTAACACAACACAACACTTGCTTTATTGTCACAGCCAATGACCTGCAGTCTATATGTTCTGCTATAGTAACATAAACCAGTTATTACCATGATGCCATCTGCTGCTTCACTCAGAGCCCTTGTCGACCCACGAAAACCATCAGTTGGTTAAGGTAGTAATGCTAACAGCGTTCTGCTCCTTTCAGACAGTTTTCCCTCCCCACATCATCTCTGCAGCGCAGCAAGGATCAGCACTTTATGTTTGTGCATTGTAGTGGAACGATGCATATGTGAGCCAATGGAAAGTGTAGCATGGTGTGAGCAATATGGTGCATGGTCAGAGTGACAAGTTGCGACGCAACACAGTATGATACATAGGTATGCAGATACGATGCCAACTTGATGGTTGCATTATGGCTCCTTCGATCAGCGGGAGGGTAAGACATCACCTCCTCGCTCGACTCGCTGCCACCGCTCTCGCTGCTCCCACTTTTACACTTTGCCATTGTCATTGTAGATTGTTTTTCTAGGCGTCCCCAAAAACAAATAATACGGGCTCAGTGTCCATTACTGGTCGTGTCTCCTCGGCATCACGATGTCGCTTGTTGGGTCCCTCACCTGCCAAAGGTTATTGGACACAGGTGGCCCTTGCGGAACGTCTCGCAGGATGGAATGGGAAACATCCACTTTGCAGTTGCTCCCCATTCTCTGCATGGTTTCCGTCTGTCTCCCTCCCTGGGTCCTGTGTAGGCGTCTCTGTACCATGTGTCGCAGTTGCAGGGGTGTCAGGAGTTTCCGCAGATACATATTCTACAACAACGGGTGTGGCATCACGTGGTACTTCCTCATCACAAATGCACAATCCCGCATCGGGTATTGGCATCTCGGCGCCAGGCATCGCCAAGCCTCAGTGAGTCCCAATGAAAGATTGAAGATCGGTGCCTGCTCAGGTGGACTTTATAGCAACTTGCACCCTGTCTGTCAATCACTTCATTCGGCCCACTCTACTAGGCTGCAAATCCAGCATGAAAGCCCCGCTGCCCAGCTGACTGTGGATGAGTTCTCCAATACACCAGCTGGCCGGGCTGTACGTAAAGTGGTGGGCGGGTGGTATCCGGCACCCACTGCAAGACATTCCGAGGCTGATTCTCACATGCCTCTGTAACCTCCATTTCTTTTCATTCTATGCTACTCTCTCTCTCTCTTCCTGTGCTCAGTTGTTCTCCCTCACCTCTCCGGGAAATTCCCTGGGGAGGGGAAGGTCACGGCCTTGAAGCAGCTAGGCTTATGTTTTCCTTGTCGCCTTGTTTTCACATGTCCACAGCATGAAGAAGTCTGCGGGAAGTTATTCGCCCCACGCGGCATGATTTTCTCCCATGCACAGCGCAACTGTGTCTCAATATCAAGGTTGCATTTTTCCATTGGATTGACACTTGGTTGGTAGATCGCTCTGGTGTGTTGTTGCACTTCCCATTTCTTGCAAAAGTCACACCACACTCGACCGTTTATATGAGTGTTGTCAATCAGTACCATACGAGGCATGCAAAGAACTCGTTCTCCATCATCTTGGCAATGCCACGTGCTCGCACGATGGAGATGGGGTAAACATCCACTCACCTCAAAAACAGGTAGGTTACTACCAGGATAAACCTCTTCCCCATTGGCATCCTGGGGTAAGATCCCATCAAGTCTAGTGCGCTCATCTCGAATGGCTCACGTAGTTCGCATGCCTGTTGTTGTTGCATACCGTCCCCGCATATTCTCCTAAATCGATTACAGGTAATGCATTGCCGTACAAAGTTCCCCACATTTACCAATGGTCCGGGCTAATGAAAATGTTTCAGGATATTTCTTCTTGTCCGGGCCACACCCGGGTGTCTGGATATGTGATATTCATGTGTGTATGGTAATACTGAATTTCGGGAAGCCACGGGCATGTAAATCCTCTATGCGTCATCTCCCACACTAGCACGTGATTCCACACAGTCATTAACTATGAGCCATTTTCCACGTTCTGCTGGCCACACTCTGTCTTCCACTTACTTACCGTGGGACGGTTCTTCTGCTCTCAGACGACTTCCCCACCGAGTGTGTCCAGCGTTGGCACAGTTGGCAGTACTGACAGGTAGGCACCCTGTAGATGTGTTTACATGGACTACTGGTGCTCCAACGCTATACACCGTCCTCCTTTCCTCGTCTCTGCCAAAAAGGATCTTCATGCAGCTGGTTCAACTACAGTGTTTTGTTCGGTCAGCCAGGGTACCCCTAGGACAGCTTCTTCCCTTATCTCGTCGGATACGAAGGCGACTGTCACTGTTACTACATCGTGGATGTGCACGGTAATTCTTGCTTCACCTTTAACATTGCAGGTATCTTGGCGTATTGCCAATTGAGGTGTCTTGTTAACTGCATTGATCTTGTCACTGTTGACGGAGCTGCTCCTCACGAAGTTACGGTAGGTGGCAGTGTCTATCAATGCTCGGCAAGGATGGTCATTTACGATTACAGAAATACAGATGAAGCTGATGAGGTCTATATCGATTTGTGCAAGCACCATTTGTTGCGGTGGTTGGTCAGTGAAACACATTCTGGCTTGGGGTTTAGTGACGTTCGGCTGCTTACAGATCCAGGCGACACAAGCACTTGGTAGGTGCGAGGGGCGCTGGGGTCTCGGGCTGCTGAAATATGAAAAATATTCTGGTTTGCTAAATTAACTATTGTTGTGAAATTATTAGTCCAATGTTTTGATGGCTGCCTAAGCATGCGAAATACAAGCCCCGACGTGATGTGGCTTACCCTTCGCAAATACGAACGACTACTGACTTTCTCCACGTGGCATGCCGGCCTGCTTGGAGGGGCTGGTGCCCCGCACTGTACTACTTCCTTTCACACAACATTTGCAAATCGAACATGTACACTGTGTGCCGGATGTTACATATTGCTCCTAAAATTAACCCTGTAAATGTTATTCATTATACTTAAACATTGCACTGCATGGATGATGTGGAGAAGAAAGAAACGTGAATGAACATTACAGAAAATTACAAAAATACTGCAAACACTGAGGGCTTTGGGGCTGCGAAGGAAGACATTTTTATTAGTTGCATCGCCTTGCATGAACTTGCCTTGCCATTTTATTGCACAAATTAAATAACAGAAATTTCACAGGGTCTATTTTTGGATTCCTGCACCACGTGCACGTGATCGAGCTTCTTCTGCTCTGCACCTGCAACATTCCTTGCCACACTGTACTGCCCTTGCGCTCATAGAGCATGCATACATACTGTGTTATGGAAACTGGTACGGTGGGCAAACGGGCTAAGGGGAAGCGGTCATGTGGGCACACATCAGGGTTACTGGAGAAACACTACCAGAACACTAGTATAAATAATTTACATCATGCCTATTCGATTAATACTTGGAACATACTTGCTACACTGGCTGTACTCACGGTGCAGGTGGTGGTGCCGAAATGTTTTGGCGGGTTCTCTCAGACATGGTGAATGGTCTAGGGCTGGGAAACGTGGCACATAATGTGTTTCGCGGCCTTCACATCACTTCTACAGTGTAGCCTTGCCACTGGACTATGCCTGGGAAATAATGGAAGTGGCTTCCTAGAGGAGCAATGTAGAATAACGACGAATAAAATCATGAGGAAATTAACTTCACATATTGAATTTTTGTCTTGCCTTCGGGCACATTAGTGTGTGGACACCCACCATTTCCCACCAAAAGTGCAAGTGTTATTATTCAGTGTGTTCGTGCTATCGTCAAGTGTTTAAATTTTATTGCATAAGTAGATCATTAATTAAGGTGTGTATACAAGACAAAAAAGGCCACCATGTGACAAACAAATAACTTCAATTGTTTATAAATAAACCCAGAGGAGTATCAACTACATGTCAGAGGATTAGAGGCATGGTGATTCGGTCCAACGATCCAGGTATCTTCCAGAGTCAACTCTATCATCACATCGACACCACTCGCACTATGTCTGCTGCCTACTGGGTAATACCATATTTCCACATTTCCTAACACGTAATGTTACAGTTCCTAAAATCTCTTAACTTACAAACACCCCACCGCACATCATCAAAATGGATTTCCCGAATGTGGATAAATAATCTCTACTTTGTTTCCCTCTACCTTTGGCCCTGTTTCATACAATTCACCAGTTTCAAAATGCACCCTACTTTGTGGCCTAATCCTTCAGATACTTTGATTCCATGAACCTGAAAACCCACAAAAATTCAGCATTTAAAACTATCCTGCAATAATTCCCAATATAATTTTCCAGCAACTTTTTCTGTCTACCCGAAATAAGGGAACACAAGGAACAACTTCAAAGTGCAAAAATAGTATTTGTATGCCTTAAAAAAAACCTCCAGGATGCCTTAAAACAAACCAATACGTACGAAGAAAAATCATGCCATGAGACAGTAGGATGGTGGAGCAAAATAGTGTACTTTTAAGGTTGCGAGTTGGGGGAATAAGTGTACCATAGTTTCTCTCCAAACCTTCTGCTGACAGATTGTGGGCACTAGGTATTGCAGTGGGTTTTATTAAAGTGTTCCTCTAGGAAACAATTTACACGTACACTATCGGGATTCACCCAGCGGTAGGATACATGGTTACAAACAGCACATGGCCACAATTAATTAATTTGAAACAATAAGCTTTCCCCAGCAATACTGATCTGGGAGAAGGGAGGACTGGAGAAGTCTTGGGTTGTTAAATACACAACGTTCCGGTAATCTAAATTTCTAATGCTGTGAAGTGGTTGGTTACAAAATTTTGACGTGCTACCCAAGCATGCGAAACGCGACCCCATTGGTCCGCCCTTCCGACTCCTCAAGACACTGTGGTATGACTAATTCTCTCACCATGGCGGCTGGCAAGTTTGGGTGGGCCATCGGGCCATGTGGACTACTTTCTTACACACACAAAACCTGCATAAACATATTCACATTTCATAAAATAAAATCAATTCTTACATAATAAATTACAGAAACCCTTTAATAAACATATTGCACTGTGTGCCAAGGGATGCGGGTGAAACGCATGAAAAATTGGAATGATAGAAAAATAATAACATGTACACACAGACCTCTAGGGTGCTTTAATTACATAAGGGCTTCATGTAGGCTCATTGCATGGACGTCCATCCTAGAGCGTTCTGTAATTACCTGCTAATTAAACACTAACCTTATTTCACAGGTTCTATTTTCAGAACACATGCACATGGGCGCATGTGGTGTCTGCACTGCACTGGCCTACAATTCACTGCACCTTTGCTTTCTTGCACGAGCGCTCCGGTGACCAATGTTCACTGCACTCGCAGAATAGCTATTTCCGTGTAGCTGATGCGGGACACTTCTTAACCGGTGTGCACCAGCGCCCAGCAGAGTGTTACTCCCTGCAGAAATGGGCTTGAGGGAAGCAACTAATGTCAACCCTCCCCCCCCCAACCACCAAAGGGACCATTTGAAGCTGTCGACTCCCTCACAGCAGGAGCACCACCTATGCTCCCTGGGGCGAGAATGCAGTCTCCTGATGTTCTACTGCTGTCGGGCCTGCACTCCTGTAGTGCGCTGTAGAGTTACCACAGATGGTGCGGTCACACAGCAGATTTTTTACATCCTCGAACCTCTGAGAAGTACCGAATTGGCCAACCCACTTCTCTCGCTGCCCTCTTTGTCACTTCTTGCTTCGTATCCTGCTTCTTCGTCCTGCTGCTGAGACCGGTTGCGATCCAGTAGCATATCCATGGCAGATTGAGCATGTTACGATCTCCGGGTTCTCTCCTCTTGCTTAAAACCTCACCAGGGGGCCCATCGGTGCCTCCACTGTCATGACGCCTGGTGGTATACTTCTCCTGCTTGTTTGCTATCCTGTTTCCTGGTTATTTACGCCACGAACTCCAGTGTACTCGCTTTAGTAACTATGACTTCTTTCCATAATTGCGATAATTAGAAAATGACCTACCTTCAAACTTGTGGTGATATATACACGACTACATTCAAACTTGCAGTGCTATAGGCGATGACTCTTGGGATGGATGTGCTGCTGTCTAAGATGAGCACAACAATTTTGCGCAAGATGTTGTTTAATTCGGCATGATGATAAGAGATGGAGCTCGAACCTATGCTGATGACGAATAGGGGGGAAAGGGGGATGATGTCCCCCCCTGCGCTCCATGATTATTGACGTGTTGATGTAGAGTAACAAGAGGGGCGGGAGGTGTGACTCACCGCCCGCATCCTGCCGAGTGACTGAATGACGAGTGTGCCGAATGTCAACAAACATACGTGGCTATGATGAACTTACTGCCAGACTAAACAACAGGTGTGAATGTGATTTGATGAAATGACGTCTTTTCCGAGATACAATGTTAATGTTTATATTATACAACCTTCTTCTGCACTTGCGAGACATTAAATACACTTGTGGCAATAAAAGAAAAAACGTACAATGTTTACCCTCAAAATGAATCGACATGTTTACACTTGCGAACAATAACTATAAAAAAAATTAATTTACATCTTGCTTGGCCTCTGTGGCCGAACTACCTTAAATTTAACTCGCGGACATTTGTGTTGCTGTCCCGCGTTGCTACATTTACACTGTTTACAAGTGAATAACAATACACTAATTTCTCAAATCACTGCTGCAATGCGACGAACTAACATGCACATGCGTTTGCCTATCCTTGACCTGCTGTTTCGCATGGAATATTTATGCCTGTATTTACATGGCACAGTTTCAGAATACTGTGCATTATCTGTCACTGACTGACGTGTCAGTTCTACCTCACTGTCGCTTTCTACACATGATGTAGTGATGGTGTAACGTATTGTGGTTTCGCATGTGGTGGCTGATGGGGTGATTGACACCTGCTTTTAAGTCAACACTTGGCCCATATGGACTGAGCACTCTGCAATTCATTGCATTGATATCACACTTTCACTAACCTGTGTTACTCTGTCCTTGGTGATGATGTGCCGGACAGTTCTCGGCTGATAACGGCACCCACTATGCCAGTGGTACTGTGTGGTGATGCAGTATCTGCAGGGATGAGGCAGGCATGCCATTTGCACCAGCATCCTGCAGTCTTTTGTGATGTGAGGAAGCTAGGGGCAATTTGGTCCATTGTTGTGCTCAGGTTCACACTCCCACAGTGCAGGTGCAGCAGCCGGTATCGATTGGGCCAGCTGGCTATGTGGCGCTGTGTTTACTGCCACTGAAATGGCGGGGAAGAAAAACATGGCGTGCTAAGCCATGGCAGCTCACTCTCTGTGTTTGACAGATATGGCTGCAGCTGCCAAAACTTGTGCCAATGCTGACTGCATGTCCTGTTCATATCGTGATGTTGGCAGTAATGTTTGTATTGACACTCTTTGCTGTCCAATTGCCGTTAGTGGATTTTGTTGGAGAAAATTTTGACGTGCGAAATGATCTCGAGATTCACTGTCTGATCCCATCAACAAATCAGGAACGGATTATTGAGATGAACTATTCACAGTTCTGAAACGATTTTTGCAGCAACTTGTTCGAGAGTCATTGAAGAATTATTTACTGGTTTGTTGATCTGAAAAGTTTGTATTGTCACTGTTATACTCACAGTTGATCGCGATGTGGATGTGTGCTGGGTTGAGCTTATAATTGCACTGACAGTTTTCCATACCTCGCTCGTATCTCGCTATCCAGTCCTGAGGTCATAGTCGTAGGCACTGCAGACACATCAGTGCAGGCGTGTTGGTGTCGTTCCAGCCAGCCATATTATTTACAAGTCCACGTGTCCCAGAAGAGCAGATGTGGGTGCGCGAAGTGGGAGCATGAAGTGGGAGCACAGCGCAGCACAGGCGACGCCATGGCAGGGCAAGCCTTCTCGATCGCAGCGCGAAGCAGGGATCAATGATCGGCATAGCTCACAGCCGATTACTGGCACAGCTTGTAGTAGGGGTAGGGGGAGATTTTTCGTTCTTCCTTTTTCTTCTTGTCCTCCTCGGATGCTCACAATGTAGGTGGAGGAAGGGGAAGATATCGCTACCCCTTTGTCTTGCTGAGCAGCTATGGGGCATGTGGCTGATATCACAGTGGTGCTCCAAAATGGCCACTTCCTGCTAAACTTCTCGCTGCCTCCTCATGGTTGCCACGGTGGCGACGCTTCCCCAATTACCGCACACATTTCTGCACTAATCACATGCGTCGATTTTCCGGTTGTGCAAAAACGTTCTTCTTAACGCCTTGCTGATGTTGGTGTAGGTCACGATAGCAGGAATAAACAGATACTGGATTTGGAAAATTGAAGAAAATTTTGAGAGTTCTGGGAAAAATAATTCAGTGGATTTTTTAAAAAGGTATTTAGTGGAAGGAAATCGCCCCTAAGTTGGGCAACATTAGACGGTGGTCGAATGTTGGGGGAGCTGTTAGGACACTGCCACATATTCTAACAGCCATTTGACAGTAGGCTGGTATTTAAGTTTGGGAGTAGGGGTAAGAAATTTACCATAGTTTCTCACCAAACCTTCTGCTGACAGATTGTGGGTACCAGGTATTACAGTGGCTATACCAACTGTTGCAGTAGAGAAGACTCATCTTCTCTGGGTTGTGTGCCGTTAGACAATGGACGGTGTTCTCCTGGTGATCTGATCATCGTAATTACAAGAAAATACATATCTGTACTATACTTTCTATGCAGTGAGGTCTCGGGGCGACTCACACACCCATTTTAGTTACACGAAGATAAAAGCACTCTGAAATGCATTGGAAACTTTTGCATAGTACACTCATTAAAAAGGCGGGAAAGATGGGACCCACGCCCCTATAGCCTGTAGGCAACCCAAATGAAAACGCAGACACTTCATGTTAATTCACTGGGTTTTATCAAAGCATTCTTCTAGGAAGGAATTTACATGTACATTACCGGGCTTCACCCGCCAGTAGGTTACACGGTTACAAATGGCATGTAGCCACAATTAATTAAGTTGAAACAATAAGCCTTCCTCGGCAATGTAAATCCAGGAGATGGGAGGTGCGGAGAAGTCTTGGGTGGCTAAAACACACAATGTTCCAGTAATCTAATCATATATTGCTGTGAAGTTGTTGGTTGCAAAATGTTGATGTGCCACCCAAGCACGTGGAAGGCGACCCTATCGATCCGCACGTCCGACTCCTCAAGACATCGTGGTATGACTAACATTCTCGCCGTGGCACGCTGGCCAGTTCGGGTGGTCCAGCGGGCCATGCGAACCATTTTCATACAACCACAAAACCTACAGAAACATATACACATTTTTTAAAATCAAACAATTCTTGCATAATAAATTACAGAAATCAGAGAAACACTTTAGTAAACATATTGCACTGTGTGACGAGAGATGAGGATGAAACACGTGAAAAATGGGAATGATAGATTAATAATAATATGTACACTCAGGCCTGTACGGTGCTTAAATTATGTTAGGGCTTCATGCAGACTCATTGCATGGACGTCCATCCTTGAGTGTTCTGTAATTACCTGCTAATTAAACACTAATCTGATTTCACAGGTTATATTTTCAGAACACTTATGCACAAGTGCATGTGTCTGATTTGCACTTGCCTACACTGCTTTGCACCTACCCTTTCTTACACGAGCACTCTGGTGACCAGTACCCACTACACTGTGTAGCCAATGCAGGACACTTCTTAACCGGTGTGCACCAGTGCCCGGTAGAGCACTGCTCCCTGCAGCAGCCACCGGCAATGGCGGGCAAATGGGCTTGGGGGAAGCAATTGATGTCACATGCATCAACAGTAATGGCTATCTTGGGGTGGTGGAGTGACATCAGCCCACCACCAGCAGCAGACAAAAGAGGCAGGTGGGCACGAGCACCCCCTCTCCCACTCCATGCCCAACTAACTGGGGTGAGTATCGTTCGATTGCATCATGATGGGTCATCTGAGTAGCACTCACAACACGTTCTCACCACCAGTATGTCAATACCCCCCATGGGCGATTGCAGAATGGTCAGCCAGATGAGGAGTAGGTGCTACCTGTTCTCTAATGTGCTATGCTTCTGCTTTGTGCATCTATGCTGTGCACATGGTATTGTTTACCAACATGGCTAGCTTAACACAAGTGAGTTCCTGGCGATCTTGTGATTGCAATGTTTGTGACCTAAGCCACAAAACTTAGCGGCCAAATTTGAATTATGCACAAAGTTCTGTCACTGCGATGGGACATATATTCTTACCCCCAACTGCATCGCGAGCAACTGCGAAACAAAGGACAATTGAGGTGGAAGTGAAAATTCCCACAACAGTGAAACAGAGAACCATTCGGACAGGCAATGCAAAATCGAAATTCCTACCCAACCGAGTTGGTGCAATAATATTTAGTGTGCAGGGCAGGGCACAATCATGCTAAATTGAACCCAGTACCGAACTAAATTTCATTAAGATTGCCTAAACACGTGCGAAACAGCCATAATGGGATATTATTTTGTATGTTAGCAGTGCAATGTCAACCTGAAAACACCAGAACACACCATATGACTGTATCAATTTCTTCACAGATGTGCAACAAGTCACCACGTGTCACAGGGCAGGATGCAGTGTAGAAGGTGGTAATATTAACAAGCAGTGTTGTGTGTGCAATGTGATGGTACAGAAACGATGTTTAACTGCAAATTAGAGACAGTCAGCATAGAAAGTGCAGTTCATGTTTCACGACTGCGCGGTCACTGCAACACACAACTTTCGCACGCCCACAGCCTGCATGTGGCAGATTTAAACAAACCAGCCCCAAGCAACCAGTCAATGCCCCACTTTCCAACCCTACCTACAGCACCTCTGCCGCTTAAACCATCCGCTTAGTACTCACCGCCAATGCCGACATTTTATTCCGCACCTGTATTCCCACCGAGTTAACAACCAGTATTACCAACCATGCCTGCCCCATTTTCTGTCATAGTACAAGTGACACCATTCGCAGTGAACAGCTGAGGAACCAACAGCCTTTCTCATAGATTACCCAATTCACCTAAATAGATACATAATTTGAGAAGAAGAATGGACAAGTTGTGTCGAAAACCAACTGCAATGTGATGCAAAGGCTTGGTGGAGTTTGCTAAATCATTATGGCTTAGCATAGGAGTAATTCCTATATTCAGTGCATGTTTGGTGGAGCATTTACGTCATTGCAAATGCAGAGTAAACCTACTCTCCAAGAACAACTGGTCAAGAACAGCTGACCGCATTAATTACATGGAAAGTCCACTTCATGCAATGTTTTCACCCACAGCGTGTGGAACGGGAAATCCTAGAAGTGGTAGCTGTAGGACCAAAATACTGTACTGAGCTACAACTGCTGCTTGGCAGCAGCTTCGAAGAGCTGATGATGCTGGCGGTAAGTCTGGAATATTACATGTATCAACCGTGTCGCGACTTCTATGTAGCATGATGGTGGCATGAGCTGCAGGGTGGCAGTGGCGGTAAACAAAGTGAACCAACCAATAATTACATAACCTTATCTTTCGGCCAAAAACCAGACAAAAATTCTGCATTGGGAACAAATCAAAAGAGTGCAAGTGTAAATGTAAACAATGACGTTAAAGAGTGCAGGCAAAAGTGAGATAAAATCATTCGTGAAGTGGGATAAAAGCAAGCCACCAGATATGGCTTGCCGTTACTGCAAGAAAGAATTTTCCACTGGCATAGTGAATGCCCAACAACCCCCACCGCAACTTCATCAACAAGGAACCTGCTACTAGCAACCAGGGAAATGAGAGGGGTGGGTAAGGGGGCCTGATGCCCTTGATGCCCCAGTCCTGCAGCATGAAACGAACGTGACACCACAGCAAGCCCTCGTAAACCATGTTAGTGGTAATCAACAGCAATTTATCCACATTCTTGTGCATATTAACGAGCAACCTTGTCTCGACTTTATCGATACTGCGGCCTCCCACAACTTCCTTCAATTTCAATTTGTAAACAAGAGTGATGTAACACCTACAAATAACGTAGTCATGCTCGCTACTAGTCAACACAGTTGCACAGCCATTGGGCAGGCCACAGTAACAGTAAAAGTTCGTGACCTCGAAACCTTTACAACTGCCATAATAACAGCAGACATTCGCGAGGATGTGGTGTTAGGAGTCCCTTGGTTTTCCGATCAAAGCACATTGTAGAACCTGCAGCAAGACGCATTCATTTTGGCACAAAAGAGAGGCGTGCCGTTTACAATATTGATCGGCGATCAGCTAACAATGCACCCAAAATTATGCAAAAAGAATTCGATCATAACATCCTGCTAGAACACCAAGCAGAATTTCAGAGGTATTTAGATGAACGTAGGGGAGTGTTCGCACAACATGACGTCCTTCAACGCACCTCTGTAGGGGAGCAAGTTGATGCAAGAAGGGCCAATATATGCATCACCACATAGTTACCTACCTCACCAAGGGCAAGTAATCAGACAGCAGATAAAGGAACTGTAAGCCAACAGAGTCATTGAACCTACACATAGCGGCTTTAATTCAGCAATTACACTATCACAGAAAAATGATGATGTGGAGGTTCTGTGTAGACTTCTACCAAATCAATCAGGAGACATGTAGTGCCCCATGGTCCTTATTAATGTAAAGGACACACTTAGTTTGCTCGGAAAGGCCAAATTACTGTCATCCCTAATCTTGAAAAGTGGATATTTGCAGATCCAGGTCAAGTTGGAAAACTGTGAGAAAACTGCCTTCACGGCCTCTGTTGGGAGACACTTTCCTTTCAGTTCTGTGCCATGCCTTTTGGCCTTAAATGCGATACAGCTACATTTCATTCATGATGGTCCAGGTCTCACTAGGAGAGGTGGGGTGTTCGATGCCTACCGCGCTCCCCTCCTCAAAGACTGTTAGCCCACCACACACCATCTCCGCAGCACAGCATGGATCAGCTATATACGTTTGTGCATCGTAGTGTGAAGGTGCGTCCGTACGATGCTCAGAAAGTGTAGTGTGGTGCAACCAGTGTGGTGCATGGCCAGAGTGGCCTAGTGCGATGCAACATGGCATGATACAGAAGTGTGCAAATACGGCGCCCAAACATAAATGATGAAACAGAGACCTTTATGAAGGGAACTAAAAGACAGCCCTCTATAATTCATATGCTGTGTTACTGTTTCATTTAAGTTTTTATTTGTGCAACGGTTATGTTTCCTTATCACATGATTCACCCACATTTCATTCCACACAAGGACAAAGTAATTATTTTTTATTTTAATAGTCTGAGATAATTTTATAATACGTAAAATTTCAAGTGCAGTATGTTTGTGTTCACTTGTGCAAAGGTGGGTCAGAAAATAGTTCCATGTGATGCGCCTGCCTACCAAACCATCCACCACTCCTCATTAGAGAAAGTTAGTCATCGCACGATATCACGAGGCGTCGTTCGTGTGTATTTGTGTTCCGCATCGCCGCTCTGGGTGGTCAGTACCTTTTTGCATCAGTCATTTAGTTTATTAATATAATTAATTTAATGGATTCTCTTTTATTTTAGCTTCCCGGAGACAACACTCTGCACTTTCCCAGTGTTTGCATTGCCTGGGGAAGTATAATTTTCACGTAATAAGTTTCACTGTCATAAAGCAATTTTCCAGTGTAGCCTTGCTGGCGGGCTGAGCCCGGAGAATTATGTAAGCAGCTTCGTAGAGAAGTAATCTGGCATAACGAAGAGTAAAATCATCTTGAACTGAACTTCACATATTTTATTTTATCTTGCCTTCGGGCATTTTAGGGCACAGCCCCTTGCCATTTCCCACCTACAGTGCGTGTGTTATTATTCAGTGTTTCCATTGCTTTCTTCAAGTGTTTTAATGTTATTGCATAAGTATTTTATTAATTTGGGATGTATGTGCAAGCCCAAATAGGCCACTGTGTCACAAGCACATGACTTCAATTGGTAATAAATATTACCCTCAGTATCAATTCAATATCAGAAGATTATGATGTGGTGATTTGGCCCTACGACCCAGAGATATTTCAGAGTCAGCTATACCATCACATTGACATCACTGGAATAATGTCTGGTGCCTACCTTGTAATACTAAAATTCCACATCATTTCCTAACCTGAAATGTCACCATTCCTAAACTTTCCTCTTACCACCAATCACTCCACTCCATACTGTCAATAAGAACTACCCAGTGCAGTTACTGGTCGTGTGCCACGCAACAGAAAATTACGCATCAAAGTCTTACCCAGTGAATAAGTGTAAATACTTTTAACATTACAAGATGTAACTTAACTATTAGTGAATAAATGAAGCCAAGCTCTATTCACGTTTATCACAATAATTAAATATCGTGCAGTAAATGAATGCACCACAACCCATGTAATAATTACTAAGCACAAGGAACATTTTATATTTGTAAAAGTAATTAGTGCATCGTTTTCCCTTAATTAAAGCATTCGAAATTCAGTATTCACACCAATCCCTCTGCCAGTCTGAATGTAGCGGGTATCAAGTGCAGGTGGCATCTTCTGTCTCGGAGGTAAAGCAGTGTTTTGTACTTATTATTTAATGGCAATGAACTTAAATTATTACTGGAATATTTTGTATTCTTTTATCGTGCACCTCATAGTATGTCTCCGTTCCGGAGAAGACTCGCTGCCCTCTGGCATAATTTCAAAATTTGAATATTTTTGTGCATTGGTTGACACTCTTGTCTTACAGTATTGCACTTGTGCCACATATCTGTTTAATCGTTTGAACAATCACATTCCGAGCTATCAGTATAACTGATATTATCAAAAAGACTGTCTACACGTACCATTACGCCTGTTTAATGGGGAGTTTAAGGGCGATGGCCCTAAAACTGTCTCTAAGATGCCACTTGTGTCACAATAATGTAAGTTGAAGAGCATTTTGTGTATTTATGTTTGGAGTGGGTTATATCAGTGTTGGAAGACATGCTGGGGAAACCAAATACCCCAGTGCGGGATTGTGAGTATCGCTGAATATCAGCTTCCAGTCTTTACTTGCTCACACAATTCATTAAGACACAGGGTGCAGGGTATTTTAGCCTGGGCTTTTTTACCACAGCCCACCTCAAGGTCTCGGGCTAACCCGAGCAGATTCTTATATTTGGTAAGCTGGTGCCCACTGGATATTCAGATATATTTCCGAGACCCTCTGTCCACCCCAAAAACGTGTCATATGACGCCCCTTTGTGTGGCTAACTGTTCCAATTTTTTTATTCGGATTCCAGATTCCATTGCATTTTCTTATGTCGCCCCTCTGTGAGGCTAACTGGACCTGCTCCGACAATTACCATCGAAATAGCTGTACATGCACGCAGAACATAAACGCGAGGGGAGGGCCATCACCCTGCGAAGTTTGTCCATGCTATAGCAACCACACAACTGCATTACGCAACCACACATCCATACACGTGAATGCATTTTGCCATGGAGTATTGACTTGAGGAATGTTTACCAGTTTGCCAAAAGGTAAGAGGCAGTGATCCCTTTGCCAAATATTTCTTAACAGCCAACATATGCCATTGCCTCCCAACACCGATTTACGCACCTTCAATGTCAAAATTACTATACTGACCAGCCGAACACATGTACCAAACCCGTTGCAACGGAAAAAGGGCAGCGACTAAGGTTGTGACCTTGTGCCATGCACACATTGTGAACTTTCGCACCACCACAACTGTTTAAGTTTAGCCAATCGATTCAGATCAAAAGTCAACCTGTTTGTTTGAATCCAGTGTCAACCCACAAAGCCAACAACAATCGCGCCACTACTGCCAACAACTGTAAAACAGGGAGGGATGGAGAATCAGCAGCTGGCCACCAAACAGGTAATGCAAACCGAGTAATAGTGTAAATGGTGTTCGGCATTCCAGCAACAGAATGTATCGCCAGGATGGCAGCAGCTGACAAGTTGCCACCTAAAAATGACAAACTGCCAGATTACTGGCCCGCAACAGACAAAAACATCATACCAGTGAAATGTGTCTGTCGCCCACCCCGAAACATCCGATATGCGACTGTCAGACAACACCACAGTGCAGTGAAACAATGCATGAAATGGGACATGCGTGACGTGTCAACACAACCACCCAGGCAAAAGTGATCCAGCGAGATGTTTGTGCAATGCAAACGCCATGATGTTACTTGCTTGCAAAACAACGAATGCTCAGGTAATCCAGTTATATACATAGGTAGGGAAAACTTTGGGCGAACAGCTGCTGACATTTCCCGAGACACACTGAGTTATGCCAATGTGGTGTGCCACCACGTGGAACACTTGAGTTTACAACTACCATGCCCACTGCAAACCAAAACAAACACAAAGCATTTGATGGACCACAATCCGCAGAACACGTAAGCAGAGCGGCAGTGTCTTGACCTGCGGAATGAGTCGGCAGATCAATACCGGCCTGACACATGCCGAGCACGTGGACCACCTGTCCTCCGTGCAACAACAACAAACCGCCATGTTGTGATGCAGCGCAACATGTGCCATCATGCAGAACTTTATAGATGGATCAAGACATCACAAAGGTTAGCAGTGGCTTCTCAGTACTAAAACCCAACATCTTTCATTCACATCATAATTAATTCGTACATTTTCGTAACCATAAGTATCATGTTTTTTTTTTTTTTGTGTTGTTACTGAGACCATTTTTCCTGGCTGTTTATGTCATTGTTTTTGCAGATGTTTTTCGTACACCCCTCAATTGTTTATAATAGCACACATCACAAGTGTTAAGAATATATTAGCAACAAATTCACTAGTAATTAATAGCTACAAATCTCAAGTAATGCCAAACATTCATCACTCCACTCTGGCAAATGCATGTCGTACGACAAAGTGTTGTTTATTGTGTGTAAATATTGTTTATGCTCCTAACTTGTTATGTCGCGAGTGTTGCACATCTGACTCGCATTGCCGCCTCCACACTGGAGGTTGCCGCTGCATCACCTGGTACGCAGGCACCTGATGTGGATCAAGCAATCTCGACACATGGAATGGCCATGTCATTCATTCATTCACTCATCATCGGTGGATATCTCAAGCTCCCCTCTGCACCTACACCCCCCACCAATGCAGAGCTAATCAGTGGGTAGCCCAGTTCCTCTTTCGCAAGTGGAAATTCTCAATAATTCAGTTGAGACAATCAGTGTCCGATAGCGAGTGACTGCCAGCCGAGATACAGTAGTGTTTTAACCAACAAGCACACACAACATTGTTTCTGCACATCGCCATACTTGCCAAGGGGAAATTCAGTCTTGCCTTTAGAGTATCCAGACAACTTCATGAAATGTTTAATGTCTCATTGTTTACCAGTGATGGGTATTGAGTTTTTTTTTACATAATAAGCAATATAATAGCCCCACATGTTTTAGTGTTTTTTGCTAGTGCCAGGATGTGGTTCCATTTTCTATTTCTACTAATAAACGTAACATCCAACTTTGCTTACTCTCTACACATATGTACGGTTTTATAATACCTAACATTAAGTATCAAAATGGAAACTAAATGAATGTAATAATAATTAAACTGAATATTATTTAGAGAGCATATTATAAGTTATAAGTAAAGTCCCGTTTTCCCGAACACTTTCATCCCCTTTTCAAGGAAAATTGAGGACGGGAGGTCGCAAACAGAATGACTGCTTACCTTGCCAAAAGAACACGGCAGGGTAAGGACTCTTACACAATTGAAAACGTTAAAATTTAACTTTACCATTTGGAATTAAGTTTATTTCCGACATGTATCGTATGGAGCTTGACTCAATGGAACTGGCGAAGGTAAAGTCAAGCAATCTTGACTTTACTATTTCAAAAAGTGGATATAATAAGTCTAAGTCAAGCAGCTATTTTGCCTAACGGCTAACAGAGATTATGTGAAAAGTGTTTTATTTTATTGATAGGCGATTTTAATCTTGGCATATTAAACAAATATCGTCTTAAAAATTAAATAAATGGCAAACTAATGTTATGTGAAGAGGAAATACGTGAATTGACATATTCTAATAAAGTAATGTAATGAGTTTTTTGTTTTTAAATAAACTTTTAATGTAAATTTTAAGCCTATATTAAAAAAAAAAAAAAGGTACTTAGTGTGCATTCCTTGATAATATAATTATTTACATGGCAAGATACACATTTTTACTAAGCTTGCAGAACTGATGTACAATTATCTGAACTTTGACTTTACAATATTGTATTGTGTATGGGTGATTTCGTCAGAAGAAAGGAAACGTAAAGTAAAATGATAAAGTTTTCTATTGTGAAAGAAGCCTAACTCGCTTACGAGGTCGATTCATCATTAGGCACTCCTGTTTGTGGAAATAAATGTTAGATAGGAACACTTTGTGTATACAGTACGGGAGTTACGTAAATTCTGTTTCACAAATCGTAAACAGGAATTTCAGACTTAAACAGATGTGCTTAAATTTTAAGTTAAGGCGAGCTATCAAGGGGTCACACATTTCCTATATGTATCGGGTAAGCATTGCTTACCTTGCTTCTTTGGAATAAACTGACGTGTAGGTGTAGGTTGAGGAGTGGTGAACGTTGTTTGGAATCTCAGTGGAGATAATTACTCAGGGCACCAGATATTGTCGGGCTGACAATATCGTGAAGTCGGAGAGCTGACTCGTTCATCAGGGTCGTTCGCCTGACAACCATGGCAAAACTTTCAGATGCAGTTGTTGTCTCCTCTTAGAATAAGATTGATACTGATTGAATAATTCCCTTACTTGTTGCATTGTGGGATATCTGGCCTCCCCACACGCACATACAAAGCATTGTTACTTGTTGTACCGACTCGTGATCATTTTAAACATAATTGCACATTAATTCCAGGTTAAGAAAATTGGTGCGAGAAGACTCGTATCTTAAATGCCTTGCCGCGAACTAGAAATAAATCACATGTAGAAACTCGTCACTGCTGCGATATATTCAGTTGCGTTGCTACATCTTCATATGAGAAAACATACAATGGTGTTGCTTGCTAACCCATCAGCTTGGGTGATACTGCTAAAAACGACATGAGGTCACGTAAAATGAATAAGTGCATTTTAAGCCTACCCAAGCGATGCAAACATTGGGTTGGTACGAGGGGCGGTAAAGTCTCGGGTAGCTGAAAACGATGAAGGTTTAATTAATGCATTAATGAAGGTAAATTAATTAAACAATAGCATTGAAGTGATTAGTCTAACATTGTGCTGGCTGCCTGAGCATGCGAAACATGAGCCCTGACGTGATGTGGTACACACCTCACAAAGACAAACAACTACTCAACTTTCCTGTGCTGCATGCCGGGTGGCTTGGCAGGCTGACACCCTGTGCTGCACTGCTTTCTTGCACACAACATTTGCATACCGAACACATACCCTCCATGCCGGTTGTTACACATTGTTTACAAAAATAACCCTGTAATTAATATTCATTAAAACATAACATCGGGCATCTTTATTGGTTGCGTCCCCTTGAGTGAACTTACCACACTCTTTAGATGTCAAAATTAATTAACCAGAAATTTAACAGGGTCTACTTTTCTATTTGTGTGCCATGCACATGTGGTCGAAGTTCACTCTGTTCTGCACTTGTGTCGTCCCTTGACACATCGCTGCACTTGTACTCGTAAAGCGCACAAACACTGCATTGTGGATCCAGGTGCGGCGGGCAAGCATGCTAAGGGGAAGGGGTTAACGTGGGCACAAGTCAAAACACCATTGTGGTATACATTTCCTGTTCATCAGTGTTATATTTACATAACCTATTGTTTACATTGCAAGTTTATCTGTGGTATGTTTACATGTTGCATTGTTTACACTAGAATTCACCTGGTTTATATTCGATAGCACATTTTTTACATTCCAGTTCGCCTTTGTTTACATTTGTCAGAGCAATATTTGCAGTTATCAGTATTTACCTTTACAATGCATCGTTGTTTACATTCCTAAAATAATATGTTTTGCGGTTGTGACTAATTACCTAAATGTCATATCGTTAATGTCAAGAAGGTAATAACAGTCCAGTATCATAATGCATCAAAGCCTGCAAGTGCAGAACAGTCTGTGACCCCGACATGACCGGAGCACCTGCAAGAACTATCATCATGTCAAAACCTTCACCAACGGTGATGCCCGTGCCAAGTAAAGGTTCGGTAGCCATGTTATAAGTCGACTGGGAGAGTTCATCTGTTGCACCTCTGCCACTGGTCAGCACTGCATTCCAGCCGTCACTACATATGCCGCTCAGCACCCACCTAAATGGTCTCTTGTCTGGCTTCCCGACATCCAATAAGGATGCAGTATCAGTCATTGAGGAGGTCTGGGGCTATATACCAGCCAACATGGTACCTTTGCAGCCAGCCACCAGTATTGAAGATGCACCATACCATCCTCTTCCTGCACCAAAGCCTGGTGTCCCTACCCCTGTAAAGGGACTGGCGGCAAGGGTTGGGGAGAACAGTGGGTGGCTCAATCCACCAGCCACTCAACAAGGGAACAACAGATAATGGTAAAGGCTACAGAAGTTATGCCCCCGGTGAGGGCCACCTTGCTACCAGACACCATAGACATCACTGAACATGGTGTTTAAATGTCTCCCACAAGGTAGGTGGAGAGGGGGGTGTTTAATGCCATCCACAGTTTCCCACAGAGACCTTGTCGACCTACGCAAACTATTTGTTGGTCAATGTTAGAACTAGCCAGTGTATTTACCGGCCGCATGCCATGCGACCAAAGGCTGTATACCAAAGTGGTACTCAGTTTTATCAGAGTAAATACTTTTAATGACACAAGATATAAGATAATAATTACTGAATAAATGAAGCCAAGCCTTTTTTGCACAATTATCAGAATAATCAAATAACATGCAATAAATGAATGTAGCGCAATCATGGTAATAAACACGTAGCTCAAGTACCACTTATTACCAATCGACCTGTGGTCATTCATATTTAATTAATCCTTTTATATTTTGTAAAAATAGTTAGTGAATCGGGTTGGCCTTAATTAAATCATCCAGGATTTAGTACTCACTAGAATTTTAATGTGTAATATGAGTTTTGATGCTGTTGGTGGGACACCAAAAATTGAAATTTTTAACACTATATTTAATATGCGAAATTTTACATAACTGTAACATTAATGAACAGTGTTTGAATTAATATTAAATTGTTGCTAAAGAACTTATAAGTAGAGCCAAGATTATATGTTGATATAGCAATAACACTGAAATATCATCGAAATGCAAGTTAACAAACTGCCGAACTACGAAATGCAAGTTATTTACCACCTAACACCGAAATTTTAGTTAAAACACAAAATAAATTAAAATTAGACAAAATATTATTTTATCTACAAAACTATGGCCAACAACACGTATCAAAAAATGTATAACTGAATATAAATAAGAAAGTTTTCAGATGATGGGAAGAAAACTAAATTAATTTTTAGCTGTTGTCATTCATGCTGAGTGAATAACAGCTGTAAATATTGAATACAATGAGGATGAGAAATGCTCATTTAATGAGAATAACAAAACTGTAAACACAAATATAAAAATACTTTAATTTCCAGTAATATGTATATATAATTTCCTGATATATTATTCCATTTTCATTACAGAAAAACATTGTCAGCTAATGATTATTGTCATGTTGGTACCAGAATAAGACGTGATATTAATATATTGTTAAGTGTGTTTTGAAAACAGCTGTGTGTAAAGTGGCATTGCTGTGTGTGCGTGCTTTCAAATATTTTTTTATGTGCCTTATTTACATGTTTTAACTGTGAACTGTTTGTACGCCGAAGTTAATTATTTACATCTACATCTGTTTATTTATCACAAATTGTACCTTTTCCCTAGGTGTTTGAAACACAGTCGTGTTACGTGATCCCTACAAATACTAAGCCCAGCCGTTTAAATAAACCTAATAAATAGTAAGTAGCAATATATAGGAATATGAGCGGAAAACAGTCAGCGTGGGCTTATTTGTATGTATGTTCACTGCTATCTTTTAAGTTTTTATGGCTACAAATAAGCAACGCGATTTGTTTGCTTGAATTTATTATGCCTTTTTCGTTTGACTGGTTGTTCCTTCGTTCTAATATTTTATCCATCCTTTTAAAGAAATAGCCTAACAAAGATCAATAACAAAAGAATAAATACTACTGTTCTTTACCTCGCAGTTGTGACAGTGTTAAACACAGTGACGGCATAATATTGATTTGCATTACGTGTACTGTGCTATGTCGTCGAAAACAAATATGTTATTTGTAAAATAACCATTTGAAACTATAGTATATTCAATCATTTTAAAAACGTCATGAAGTTGACCTAAATAATGTTAGAGGCCTAAAACTGTGAATATTCGTACGGAATGGTTTATAAAATAGAGCTATGACAATTTTTTGATCAGGGAAATTGTGAGGTAAAAGGTGTGGCAATGATGTACTTAATGTTAATATTTACACATGGAAAAACACGAATTGCCAAATATACATAATCAAACCAATACAACACCTAAATTGACAGTGGAGAGGGAAATGAAGATCAGAGAAATTGTGTGATTAAAAGAGTGGAAAATATGTACACGTATATTTACACATGGAAATTCATGAATTGCCAAAAAGACATAACCAAACCAGTACAAACGCCTAAATTTATTGTGGGGAGGCCACTGAAGATCAGGGAAATTGTGGAGTTAAAAAAAAAAAATGTATATTTTCATTGTAAACTTTTACCCCTCATTTTTCCTACAGTTCATAGCCCTCCCCATCAGGTGAAATATTGATGAGCCTCATAAAATATGTGCTCTGTATTAATAATCAAGTGGATTTATACCATTTGCCGGAATTTTTAAAATAGCCATTCTGCTTTTCATTACCTCGATTATATGTTTACATTTACCGGAACCTACTTTCCATGAGCACCCACAAAATATAATTTCCACATCTGTCTCAAATACATGAAAATAATTATTTTGATTACGAGGTCAATCCACCAACTTTGTGTTCTGATGCCAGACTGCTGTAATATATAAATTATTTGCATTGCAGTTTCGAGTCGAAACATCACAGCTCATTACACCATAATATTTCCGAGCACTAAATTAAATGTATGCATAAATCGCTTTCATACTCCCATGCGTAGGCTTATACACTGCAACTTCAAACATGCAGGCTGTTTTGATATTAACACAATTCTTCGCAAAAATAACATTCACAACACTACACTATAAAATTTCCCAGCTGTTTGTTTTATGCCAACTTTAACCTTGCAAAGCATAATCAGCGAATTGCACTTTATTTCCAGCAAGCAAGTGCGTGAAAATGTCCAATTGTATTTTATTTGTCGATTATTTTGGGTATGTACGCCTGATATTCCTTACTGCTACACCCTACACATACCTTTGTTTTGACTGAAATGAAAATGTTGACTGAAATTCTGTTAGTCTCATTCTGGAAACGCTTCCGCCACTCTGGACCTTATTCATAGTCGTTTTTAGTCCTGGCCAAGTCCGAACTAAAGAAAACTCATCCTCCAAACAATATTTTTCGTATACAGAGAGCAATTTTATTGCTAGTCCGAGGATCACCTTGCTTTAGAACGACCTAACTTTTAGTCCGGACTGACGGTAGTATTAATGAGGTATTAAGGTCAAAAAGTAACAGGGCGAAGATAAAATTCGCCAGTTTCGTAAATTTTTTATGCCAGTGAAAGCAATATAGAGTTTACGAAACATAAAAATTATATTTAAAGCCGATTCTGTTTATCTGTATGCAAAAATATGCTGACCTAATTAATGAAATGTTCTGTGAATAATAATTCAAAGGAAATATACCTTATAAGCTTAATAAAAAATGAGCTTCTGTCAGTCAAAGGCCTTCTCTGAAAACAGATTAATACACTCAAAGAGAATTTTGGACAAACCAATATTTCGAAACTTAGTAAAGTATTTTATCATAAATGAAATGTAGTGGTTTTTATTATTTTAATCATTCCTTTTATGTGATTGGCTCGTATTCTGAAGTTTATTTAGTTTTAAGTATTCACTGATATCTTTATTTACTGCTTGTGTGAAATGTTTATCCTGTGTGTCTTTATTACGTGAAAATTGTTTCTCTAGGATTTCTGCAATTATGTTAGCTTTTTCCCTCTCATTGTAAACTAATCCTTGGGGAGTTTCTAATGGTGGTGTATTTAATATTTTACGTTTCCTTGTTAGGTTTTTAGTTAGTCTCCACATTTCTCTCGGATATTTAGCCACTTTTTTTGTGGCCACGCTCCAGTCTTTAATTTTTAGTTCTTCTAGCTTACTTTTAACTTCTGTTTTTGGCCTATTATATTCAGTTTTACATGCGGGATTCCTAGTTATTTGCCAGTTATTTCTCGCCTGTCGTTTTAGGGCTATTAGGAAGTCTAATTGTGGGTTTTTTTTTTTCTCTGTGGACTGACATTTTTCCAAATATTTAGTATTTTGACTTAATGTTTCTTTTGCAGTATCTGTAAACAGTTTTACTTGGATATTTAGTTCTAATTCATTATTAATTTCTGGCGGAGTTTCAAATTAATTTATCAAGTCTTTCTGAAATCCTTCCTAGTCTGTTACTGGATGTTGTATAGTATATTTATTATTAGATCTATTTGTATTTTGGGTAAATTTTACAAAGACTGGGAGGTGATCTGAGTCTAATTCGTCTAGCACTTCAGATTCTATGTTTGAGTTGTGGATATTTGTTAATACTATGTCTAATTTATCCAGTCTCTGGCCATTATTTGGTAGGTGTGTCAGTTAATGTGATGGAAAGATTACATAATTATTATTTTCTGCAGGCCTGCTTTATTTTCTGCTGTTTGTATTATTATCTAAACAATCCCATTCTTTATTCTTACTGTTTAAGTCTCCTGCGATTAGGAAATATTCTCTTTAGCCCATAATTTTATACAAGTCATGATCATTTATTTTTTATTTCGGGGACAATATACAGCCTTCATCTGGATGTGAGCATGGTTGATTTTAATTTTTATAGTTGTGGCTTCTATCTGCTGTAAATCTGTAATGTTTATTGGGTGGTGATGCATATTACTTTTAATCATTATAGCTGTTCTGCCTCCATTGAAATTCCTGTCTGATCTATATACATTTCGAGTATAGTTTCTTTAATAAATGCAATATCAATTCCATATATTATTAGCTGTTGTTCTAGTTCATATATTTGCGATCTGATCCCGCAGGAATTCCAATTTAATAGGTTTAATGTGTGCTCTGCTCTAGTGTTAACCATTACTGCAGGAGAGATGCCAGTGCTGTTATCAACAGTAATTGCTTCTCCGCAAGGTTATTCGCTGCCCTGATGGGGCCGAAATATGGTCGTATGTGTGTTATTAATTTGTGGAGTGTGTGTCGCGCAGTATGCTTGTAAGTTCCCGGATGTCGTTTACAGTGACACCTAGGCCTTCATTCAGTGTGGGTGGCTGGTCTGGAGTTGGCAAGAGAGGTGATCGTTTGTCTGACTGCTGTGCTAGCCTGTTGGCTTCCACCCTCGCTGCCCAAGGGCCGGTCCCAGCAATCCAGCGCTCAGAGCACCCCGAGAAGGCACAGCTGTTTACAGCCTGGCTGCTCCCAGATATGAACTCCCTGGCCACAACTGGCACTGGCTGAGCCTGAACAGTTATCTCAGGCAGTGTTTGTGTATGTGGGGGTGTTCGCAGTTCTGGGAACTGTGCGGTGTTTGTAAAATGTGGCGCATGTTGTTGAGCATAGTGCGGACGTGTGTTTCTGATTGTGTATGCTCACCTAGCGTTTACTATCGCCTTTTATACTCTCCAAGACTTGTCCACAGCATCATGACCCTCCTCCTTGCAGTTAGCACACCGCAGGGGCTTGGTGTCGTCCTGGTTTGATCTGCACCCAATGTACGAGTGCGGGCCTGCACAGTTCACACACACTGCATGCTGCATCGTTTTTGTTTGTGTGGCCCCACTGACAGAAGTTGTGGCAGTGTGGCACATCTTTTGGTCGCAGTTTGTAGTACTCTATCTGGACAGAAGTCCAGTAGAGGCGTTTTATCCTGAGGAAGTCTTGATTTGTGTGCGAAATTGTAACTGACCAAGTGCCAGTGGATAGATAAAGTGGGTCCTCAGGTATGTGGTCTCGGGCCTTTCGTGTAAAATTGTCAAGGTCAATTATGTTGAAACCACAGCTGGTGATGTCCTCATGGAGGGTTTCAATATCCTCCCCGTTTCCGGCAGGTTTTTAATGATAAAACTCCGTGGTTTTTCATCGGTATGGGCGTGTGTGTAGTGTGTGGTGTTGTTTTCTTTGAGAAGGTCCCAGGCCTTCTGGTACTCTGTCCGGGTGTGAAAGGTTATTTTTAATTATTGCCTCTGGGTGGGTGTGTTTTGAAAGTTAATTATGCTTTCGCAGAGCAACTTAGCCACCCTATTAAGTGAGCTATTGTCTGGGATAATAATAGTCACTGGCCTGTATTTTTCTGTGTTGGGGCGGGCTGTTTGTGCTGAGGTGTGCTCCTTCTCTTCCCTCACACACTCAGTTGTCATGAATTCGAACCTGTTCTTTAGCAAGAGTTATTTCCCTTATTGCTGTTGTCCTCCTTTTCAGAAGTCTTTTTCTTTGAAGGAATAGTGAACCCCTCCTCGTCGATGCTTCTCTGGGGGGGAGGGGGGTTGGCTCTCCTGTGTCAGACTTTTGCGAATGTTGGGACGAGAAACTGCTTCGCCTGCTTTCCCCACCATCCGTTGAACCGCTGGTGATGTCCACAGACCCTGCAGTTCTCTCGCCTCCTTCAGACAGGGCCCGACTGGCCTCTCTTGCACTCATATTTGGGCTAGGGATGTCCTCCAGTCACCTGTCTTCTATTGTGATTGTGGTGTTTTTTTCGCCCTGTTCCGAAGTGCGTGTCCACAGCAATTCTTATCACTTCCTTTCTGGCTCTTACTTGTATTATTGCCTACAAGTGTTTTAGATTGTGCTCTTGTTTGTACTGAGCTTTCTGTTGTGTATTTATTGAAATTTAGTTGATGACCGACCTTTGTGTCTTGAAATGGACAGTAAGGGCTGGTGTGGCTTGTGTCGGGTTGCTAGCTGGCTTGCCTACTGCGTGACATTATTCCTTTGGCAAGAGTTAGGCTAGGCCTTTAGAAAGGATGTTTTCTCAGCACCAGGACATGGTGACGAGACCTTCTATATAACTTTTCGCTTCCAAAATTACTTTGCAGGATATACGTACATTCAGAAAACTTCTACTTTCATTTTCAACCAAGCACATCATACAACATATTGTATTTTGCTTGTTCTTGCACAGATTAATAATGCTTATTGTAAATTACTCTTCAATTTTAAAAGGAAAAACATTTTTATTTTAAATGGGTTATATTCTGTTTAGCGGTATCTAGTTGCTATTATGAATAATCTATAATGAGCATGCTTGGAAAACTTGGCAACAGTGTATTTCGATGATCCTTCGACTAAAGTTAGTCTCACTTTAATTGGGGTTTTTAATATCATATAGTTAGTCCACCCTTAGTCCAGACTAACCCCAGACCAACTCTGAGGAAGATCATCTCTGGATGATCCTTGGACGAAGCTCTGACTATGAACAAGGCCCTCTATGTTTGCTATAGAGCTCGTTGACTGTGACAAAAAAAAATCGACACTGTTTAGGAATCTCAACATACAAGTTACGAATAAACAACACTTATTAAAAAGTTATTTTTTAACCCATGTTAATGCTCTGCATTAACTTTGTTCAAGTAAATTGTTTTCTTCTTTTAAGCAATTGCATAAACTTTTTAAAATTTTAATGGAAATATGCATAAAAAGTAAATTACCAATGAATTTTAATAATAAAGTTTTCATTAAGATAACACAGTACAACTTTGGCTCTAATAATGCACAATTTTAGTTATTATGTTTCAATTTCTAAGACTTTCATAATAAATATGATAACACCGAAATCCGGTATTTATAATAACGAAATTTGCATTAAAATAACACCACATAAAAGGTGTAGTAAATACTACATAGTATTAGCTGCAAAGAATTTGGCTATGTTAAACATTTATCATATGCCAGCCCAAATAATCAGAGAAATAAATTTTTCGTGGAGACGAAAGTAAAATGGTGGGAGTGGTTGTCTTTTCGAAGCTGTCCTATATTTGGATAAATGGCAGTTTCAAAGTACTGTATATAATTAAAATACTTAAGATTTCTACAAATTGCATTACATGTATGTGTCACTGTTGGAGAAGAAACTGGTACACTTCAGTAACTTGTTTAATAGTGATCTTACCACATTACCAGTGTAATGTTAAAGTTTTGCATGTCCACCAGGCCAGGAACATACAAGCCAGATACGAGAAGGTGCACACAGATGCAGTTTGATCACAGTTTTGGCGGACATAAAATGCTGCGGCCAGCAGTGGAGATACGCTGTCTGCTGGGACGGATAGTGAAGTGTGCACAGTGTGGCCTGGAGCCAATGGGAGACTACTGGGAGCTCTGTAGCAGTAAGGCTTTGTGCCGACCCTGCATGTCTGCTAAGAAAGCAGCTGTTGGTGATCGCAAAGAAGTGTACGCTCTTGGTCATTATAAGGTACATTATTTACTAGAAGGATATTATGACTATGGTTTATAACAGCGGTATCAATTTTAAAGTGGTGTGAGGGTCATAAAATGTACCATAATCAAAGGGTGTGTAATGGATTGTATAAAAGGGAAAAAGTGGGTATTCACATAGTTAAATTATTATATTAATTTTTTGTGGTGTTTTTTTCATTTTAATCACTAAAAGCAATTAAATTTTTTCACTAAATGATTTATTGTCAAAAATCATATAAAATTAATTTAAAACATTAACTCCATCACTTTTTGTGCCAAATATCATTTAAGTTAAAAACTATGCGATTTTAAAACCATGCAAGTAGATTGCCTCATGCTTCTTTAGGCTCAACATTATGAGGTGCTCATTTCGAGGCTCGAATACAAAAAGTGTATGAAATAACAAAAACTAGCTGGAGCACTCTAAAACAAAACACCGCATCAAGACTGATACCACATTAACAAAATACATTAAAACACATGAAAAGAACACAAAAATGTAATTGTTACATTGGTGCCCTTTTGGGACTACAAAAGCAGTGAAAGTAATTAAAATGTGAACCAAATTGCAAAATCTAAAAGAGCTATGGGTAATGGCCGGGAAACTTGGCACTTCGCCTAGTTTACAAAGGGATTACTTTTATGTGGGTTCAGACCGAAAACCCTGGGTGGCCTTAGGGTTGGTTATTGTGGGTGCATCGTAGCTCGGAGTGAGATGATGAACAGAAAAAACCAGATTGTGCAGCGGCAGGCTACGTAGGTGTCTAAGGCAGCATGGGCGGCAGTGATGATTGCTTACTACCTATATACTGGTGCTGTAGATAATCGCTGGCAGGCAGTGGCGAACGACTCTGCAGGCCTCGCCCAAGGCTGGCCTGCAGTGGCTGGTCAAGCAGCTGCTGGGCTCCGGGTGGCGGTGGCGGGTACTGGCATCTGATAGCTGGAGCTGGCGAGGCCCAGTCCCACTGGCAGTCACAGCCACAGGCAGAAGACGATGGGATCTGGTTGGCTGGCGATCTTCCGGGGTGGCTCGAACATGTTACTATGACGGACCGAGGAGTGAGGCTCCTGCAGTTGGCAGGCGGCTTGTGCCGAGCAGAGGAAATGCTGAAGGATGACTGAGATGGGTTATTTGTAACTTGGTTGGCAGTAGGATCCATAGATGCCTTCTTATCGACCCACTTAGTCCCTCCTCATCAGGTTAATGGCATTGGGTTATGTACTAAGGGCCATCGCAGCAGGCAAAGGGCAGGTAACAGCATACCCAGATGCGATAACTTCAAACTTCATTAGGCCTGGTGCTCCAACTGACGAATTGTATGTGGTGTATTGAGCAGGTTAGCTGACTCGGGGTGGTGCTAAGGCTTCGTCGTGAGCTGCTGAGATGTTAAGGTTACAGGATCACATAATGTCAGGCCTGGCACTCCAACCGGCGAATTGCATATGGTGGATGGAGTGGGTTAGCTTACTCTGGTGGTCCAGTTGCTTTCTCGCAGTGTCCCTAGTAGGGGTCTCTACCATACATGTGTAACAAGTGCCTTTGCATGCTGGGCCCACAGTATGGGTGGTCGGCGAATAATGTGGTGTTTTGCGATGTACTAACTACTAGTTATAGGCTGTTCATGGTAAAGTGAGCACTTTTTAAGGCCCTTATAAAATTTTTCCTTCCATCCAATTTCCATATTTCTGCTGCATTTTAGTATAAACAATGCAATGTCACCAATAAACACAGTGTATATATTTCACCACCCTTAAAAATTTAATGCCTGAAGCTGCAATAAGATATATTTATTAGTGGTTAATGCATGTTGGGAGGGTCTTAAAAAGTGCTCACTTTACCATGAACAGCCCCTAAGGAAGAGTACCACAATTGTTTGGCAAGACCTGGTCACATGCTGTACCCTTGGGGGATGGTGTTTAACAGGGGAGCTGAGAGGTAAAAATCACTCCTGGAATTAGAATGCAGTCTGTCAACTTGAACATTTCTATTGTTGGGAGAATAAACATTGTGACCCATACTAACCCCAAGCAACCGGCAGAAGTTACATTACGAACAGGTGAAGGGTAGCTGTTAGAGCCAGAGCAAACCTAGAGTGTGAGAACGACTCTAACTCTAATCTCGTGTAGTCTGGTCCTGAAGGGATGGAGAGTAACACTCCTAAGTGGAATGCATGTCTCGGGGGTTGAAGCAAGCTTTGCTGGTAGTAGATTGGCTGCGGTAGAGGGCCCTACCATGGCAGTGATAGGGTGAGCTGCTGAGTTGCCAAGGCAGAGGAAACTGATGTGATGACAACTCGACATCAACTGGTATTCTGAGGGCTCATCCGGCCCTACATAGAGGCTGACCTCTTTCTTCTGGTTTCTTCGGGCATCTTTAGCCAGCCAACTCCCCCCTGTGTGGGTGGCATCATCTCCTGTTGCACTCTCTTGGCGAGAGTAGGATGTGGGGTAGTTATGTGGTGCAGGTGGTATTAGAACCCTCGCTTAGGAGCGAGCCGACTCTGATCCGGTGGCGAGGCAGGGGCGCATGACTTATTTTATTGCTACCAGCAACTGTGGATAGTATTCATCTCCTGGGTGCCCTAGTCTGGGTTCGTCCCCAGATCAGAGTGTTGTTGCTTCCCACAGGCTGAGTTGAAGTTGTAAATGCTTACATAGTGCATCGCCAGCTACACATCATGCATAACTTCGCCCTACCCCCTTCTTTGCCACATAAACTCGGCTCATGGAACTCTGGGGTCGCAGTGATGTAAAATTGTCACTGGAAGTCTCCGACATTACCTTCTGTAGCTCCTGCTGTTCTGTACATTCTCTCGGGCGGGCACGTGGAGGCTGGGTTTCCCCGTAGTGCTGTCTCTCTCTTCCAAGCTGCTGTCATATGAGGCGAATGTACTCATATGTCTTCAACACACGTGCCATTGTTAGTTATCTAATATTGTGGTGCTCACATAGAACAACTGAGGGCTGTGGTTAATGTCTGTTATGTAATACAGTTTGACCTGGAAAAATGCAAATAAATGCATCCACGTGTATTTAGCACTGAAAAAAAAACCAGGAGTGTTTAATAACCAAACTCACACTGGGTGTGTAAGGTTATAGCTATACCTGCTGTGGCACTGAAGGCATGCCAGCAAAGAGCCTTACTCTGTGGCCACTCCTACGGGTCGCGTGACAGGTAAATTATGTGTGACAACAGCTAACCTAGGCCTGCACTAAGCCTTCTGTCACTTAGGCCGGTATATATGTTTCTTATGCTAGATTTGAGTTACCCTTATATTAAAGAAAAGATATTGCACTCAAAATTATACGATAGTCACAATAATTTTGTGCAATTTGTATATCTCTGTTTTCTGCTTCGTGGATTATGGGCAGTCTCTTACACTTGGTGTGTTCACTGTAGTAGTTTGTGTGTATTCTTGCCGACCATCCAGGTTTGGGGGCGGGGAGGGTGGTTCTTCTGTATCTTTTAGTCCATGTTGACATGCATGGTGTACAGTTCTATTCCCCTCTTTTCACTCAATCTTTGTTGGCACAATTATTTATTAGTTGGTTTAGGCAGTTGTAAATGCAGTACTCATGAACTGTAGGATACCTAGACATGTTCTCTCAGAAAGTCAGTGTGGAAAGTCACTGTTCAGGTTTACTGGTTATGTCGGAATTGGATCATGTTGAGAATTGACAAAGTGAAGCGCTTGGTAAGTCGCCAGGGCGACTCTTTGTACTGGCTGGCATGTCCCTTGAAGGCTGTTTGACATGTGTTGGTGGGTATCTGGCAGGTCCCGCTGGTCCTTGGCTGGATGCTGGGCTCATCGGCTGCTGGTCTAGTGGTCGACAACTCGGTTCTGCCGGGCTCTGCGAACCGGCTTGGTCCTTTGTTGGTGGAGCTTGCCAGTGGAAGCAAGAGCTCTCAGGGTCTCTCCCACCTCATTGGTACTTTTGTGCACCATGTGAACCTTGGAAGCCATTGGAAGTGAGCGGTCAAAGGGCTACCCCACATCGTTGGCTATGTTGGATTCATCTCCTTCGGGGCCGGCAGGGATCACCTTGGGGCCATACAGCACCGAGGTCCTGCCATGCTCCACATCCTCCAGTGCCTGATGTCGACGAGGGCTCTTTGGGGTTCCCCACCTTGTTTTGTAGATTGTGCACCACATGTACCTGGGTATCCATCGGAAGTGAGGGCTCTTGGGGGTACTTCATCTCATCGGTATTGCTGGGACCATCTCTTTTGGACTGGCAGGTATCATCTCGGGGCCATCCACCACAGAGGTCCTACCAGGCCCCACTTCCTCCAGGGTTGTGGATGTCGGTGAGATATATTGGGACTCCCCCACCTCGTCGGGTTGTTTGAGCACAATTTACACCTGGGTAGCCATCGGAAGCGAGGATAGTTGGTGTTTCCCCATCTCCTCTGCTCTGCTCAGCTCGTTTCCTTTGGGGCCGGAAGGCATCATCTCGGGGCCATTTAGCACCGAGGTCAGCGAGGACTCTTGGGGCTTCCCAATCTCACAGGATTTGTTGTACACCACATGCACAAGGGTAACTATTAGAAGTGAGGGCTCTTGAGGTTACTCCGCCTCCTCAGCTCTGTTGGGCTCATCGGTGCTGGTGGTGGGTGGCGAAGTCTCACGGCTGTCCAGCACCGAGTTTCTGCTGCTCCATGTGTCCCCTGGGGTGGCCATCAGAGGCAAGGCCTATTGAGGCATCCCCCTCCTTGGCTTGATCGGGCTTCCGCCTGATGACACTTGACAGTGTGGAGACTCACTTTGGAACTCTGTCCAGGGGTTTTCTTCATGATATCTGTGATCCGCCCAGGGATTATCAGCCTTGCTCTTGGTCGAGACATCTGTATCTGAAGCTGGGTGGCATGGAGGGTAACACCCAGAACGACACTGCCTCTCATGGTGTCCAGTAAAGTTATGTTTGTTCCGCCCTTCTTCGGCTTGGATTGTCTCTGTCGGGTGGCCAATGGGGTGGGTGGTGCTGGCTGAGGCGATGAAGGTTCTTGGGGTTGGGGTCATATGGCATCTTCTACCTCAGGTTCTGATGGTTCGTCCATCTCCTCTTTGTCGGTATCAATCTTCGCCCCTTGGTCTCAACGTACTGAGAATCCTGTTCCTGTGATGTAGGGTCTCATCTGCCCCCAGGTCACTTTCCGGATCTTCTTGTGGTAGTCTTCAGCTCAATACACTTCGTCTTGCTGTCCAATTATGTGGTTAGATCCTTCCCACTTGGGTGCCAGTTTGGTATTGAACTGACAGGAGGGCTGATTCTCCCATCCCGAATTCCCGAACTGCTGTCTGGGGCTGGAGGTATTTTCGGTCGATGAAGCATTCTTGCACCCCTCTTGCCTTTTCTGTGTGAGCCATGGCCTTCAATTGGACATATTCTGGCTAGAGCATTGTTGTGGGCTCCTCATCCCACTGCCTGTCTCCTGGGTGTCAGATGATGTGTCTAAAGGTAAGCTAGCTGGGACTAGTGTCTATGGTTTTTTTGTTGCAGCGCCTGAGGGCGAACAGAATGTCTGGCAGGTTTGTGTCCCAGTGCTGGTGGTCACTTCCCACTTTGAGTCGGAGGCTCTTATTGAGTTCTTGGTTCCTCTGCTCAATGGTGTTTGCTTGTGGTTGGAAGAGGGGGGAGGTCGTCCAGGTTTCCACCCCAACCCCCTTTTAATACAGATGGTCTGCCACTTGCGACATGTAAATTGGATCCCTTTATCAGTAAAAATTGTTTGAGGGTGTCCCCAGTGGGGAAAAATCTCAATTTCGAACTTAATTATGATTCTGAGAGTTTCTTGGCTGGCTAAAGGGAACACCTCCACCCACCCAGAAAACAAGTCCATCAATACTAGGAGGTAGCTGTTTCCCTGTGTTCTCATTGGATAGGGCCCCATAATATCAATGTCTAAATGACCCTACAGCATTGGGGTCAGGACTTCTTCCCTGCTGGCTTGAGTACAGGATAAGCCTAACCCCTGCAGCAAGTTTCAAACCCTGTTATGTACTGTTTGATGTCCCGACTCATTCCACTTCTGACATACAGTTCTCCTATGTCTCAGAGGGTCTCCTTCACTTTAGGTGGATTGCCTGGCAGTGTCCGTGATGGTGTCGGCACATGTCGACACGTAGTTCCTTCAGAATCGAAATACTTCACAATGCTCCAGGTTGATTTTATTCTTGACAAGATTACTATACCCCAGAGTTCAAAACATTGGGAATGGTTTATTAGCAGGTCTTGGGCTCCAGGTCATTTTTTATGGAAATAGCTGAACTAGTAACGGCTGATTTGGAGCTGGAGGAGGCGGATTTATTTGGTGGGAGTTCTGGTTGGAGTCGGCAGAGGGATAATGTGCTTCCACACGTTGTCTTCCTTCGTGCTGTCCTTGATATATGGCTACTGGGACAAGATGTCAGACAGTTCATTTAACTTTCCTGGGAAGTGCTGTGCTACGAAACCCAACTCCATGAGGAGTATCGCCCACCTCCCTAGCTTGGCTCTCATGTTTCTGGAATTGTGGAGCCACTTCAGGTGGTACTGATACTTGCGAATTGCTCAAATCACTGCGAGGCACTCCTGTTCATTGATGTGCTAGCATTTCTCCATGATGTTCAGTCATGTGCTCTCATATGCTGTTAGCTATGGGTGTCCTATCAGGCCTCCTATGTATAAAACTGCACCAGGCCGTATTGACAGCTGCCGATTTGAAGATGACAAGCTTCCCCTCTTGTGGCAGGTAAAGAAGCTGGATGCTCCGGAAGCTGTGTTTTAGGCTTTGGAAGGTGGCTTGGTGTTCAGGGCCCCATCACCAGCATGCATCTTTTCCCAACAAAGAGTTAAGGGGTGCCATCAGCTGGACGATGACTGGTACGAAATCTCTCAGTCAAATGCACAAACATAAGAAGCACCATAATATTGTCGCTTAGTACTTGGAGTTTCTGCATCTTCGATGGCACGAATAGAGCTGGTCTGGGGGAAGTTTCCCTCTAGGGAGACTACATACCTCAAGTAATAAATATTACTCTTGCCCAAGTGTCTTTTGGAAAGCTTGCAGGTAAGGCAATGCAGTTCTAGGCGCACTAGGACCCTTTTTAAGTGTGCGTAGTGTTCTTCCCAGGAAGCTGAATACATGATAATGTTGTATACATAAGCATAGCAGAATTCACCGATGTACCCGGTCAAGACATCGGCTGAAATCAGTATCTGAACTGTTGCAGGCACATTTTTGAGGCCGAAAGGCATGACTTTTAACTGTAGGGTTTCTAACTCGGGTTTTGTAAAAGCCATAACTATAAGGGTGTGCTGCAATCTGCCGGTAGCCAGTCTGCATATCTAAAGTGCTAAACACCTGGGTGCCACCTTTATCATACAGTGTGTGTGACAGGTTAATTGCAGGAGGCATAATGGGATGTGTGTCATAGTTCAGCTCTTGATATTTCATGCAGAAGCGTAACTGTCTGTCCTTCTTGGGTACAAGAACTATGCAGGAATTGTATGGAGAATCGCTGGGTTCGACTATCCCTTGTTCCTTAAGGGCTTTTTCTTCTTCCATTATTCTTCTTTCCACAAAAATAGTATTGGTGTCAGCATAGAGGCTTGTCATCGGTTAACCATATCTCATGTTAATTACTGCATGTTTGATGCAGAATTCCCCTGTGGCCGAACGTGGTGGCATGTTTATTCAATATTTTCTGTAACTGTAGGTGTTCCAAATAGTGGTTTATTTTTACTGGGTCGATGGAAGGATGGCTTCGAGATCGTAATTCCAGTTCATTGTTACTCTCTCTTTGCTCCAAATATAAATGCATCTCTGGCCAAACTCCATGATACAATGTTGCTGTTGTAGCCATGGTTACAACAGGGTTACTTTCACCATGATATCTGGTACAACTATAAACTCAGTATGGATTTCATGGCGATTCAATTTTATCATAATTACCCCCAACTGGCAAAATGTGCATGGCACTGTCCAAGTGGAATTGGTGGTTCTGGGGTGAAAACTCCTTTATTTGTATTTGTGGAGTGTTTCGTTTTAAAATGTTCCATGGCTGCTGAACCAAGTATTGTGGTCATGGGCTGGTTGTTTACTTCTACTACTAATTTAGGGATCTTGCGCCAGCTGGGGTTTAAGTTTAATGTCTCTATATCAAGGGGCCCAGTATTATCGAATACCGATGGCAGTTTGCTTTCCTTTTTTTGAGGTGCTTGGTGTTCGGACATACTTCCTGTGCTCGCCTCCTTCTCTTTAATTTCCCAGTGGGTGGGAGGCTCGTTTGGGCAGTCCTTGATAAAGAGCCACCCTGGACAGTGCCAACACTGGGGGCGAACTGCCGTGGTAGAGGGAGTCGCCGTGGATGAAGGAGTCGCAGAGGGAATGTGGCATGTCAGTTTCCCTTCCTGCTTCCCTTTGCCGCCCTTATTTCATTCTAACAATGCGTGTGCTTTGTAATTCCTTTTTCTTACTCTCGTGAATTCCGCCAGCTATTCGACTGACTGGGGCCGTGTTATTTACAGCAAATTTCTCAGGTTCGGCAGGAACATGCGTGTAGTGGTGCGCAAACAGCTCTGCTTATCCCCTTCAGGGAAAATACAGCAGTACATTTGGGTTTTCCGCCTTGTGAAGATTTCCCCTTATTCTTCGATGATTTAGATTCTACTGTGAAATTCAGACATGGGTCGAACGAAGACCTCTTCTCCAGAAAACTGTACTGTGAGACTGGAACAGAACTGGGACCAGTCTGTGAAAAACACTCCATACCTGTTCCACCGTTCTAACACCTTCCCCGCGAATTGTTTCCTTTTTCGTGGCCCATTGTTTGGGGGTCACTCCATTGTCCTCAAATTAGTTTTCACATTCTTTTGTGAATCCTATGGGATATTCTTGAGGTCTACCTTCAATTTCTGGCAGCTGGGGCCTGTCAAAACTCCTACTCGAGGCCATACTGTAATGGAGTCCAGGGATACTAGGCAGGTATTCCTCGGCTCGCCAGCAAACTTTGCACCAGTAAACTAATCCTGGGCATGTTATGTACTCATCAGGTCACCCAATTTGGGCACAACTCATGCACATGACAGTGAATGTCCCTCATACATTACAGGATATCCAGGAAAAGTAAGTCTTTTGATTAAGATGTGTGCCACACGTCTCACCCTAGGCCATTCCCCACCAGTATTACAAGCGATGCTTAGCATGGGCTGGACCATGGGAGATAGATGTTATGTGGACAGGTAATGCTAAATTTGAAGTTCTCTGGTGGGCATCAGTGCTCAATAAGTAGCAGAGCACGAGATTGTTGGAATCCTCGGAGTTGTTCGGCCAATGGCCTGTTGGTTTCCCCCAGTGGCCTGCATCTTGTAGGTAATGTGCCGATGAACTTACAGAAGTATATCCATGAATGCATTGATTAGAGAGGGCTGCCGGCCTCCCTCGTACACCATCTCACTCCTGAGGGGCTATTCTGATTTCCCTCACGCCATTTACGAACTATATTACCTTTGAAACTTACAAGTTAAGTGGTCGAGATGCAACCATGAGTGAATAAGGCACTGGATAATACTCATAATATGATATTTATTCAATTCTCAATCCCCACATTGGGCACGTAAATTTGTTATTTGCCATTGAAGTGGGTGACCACTGAAACTGCAAAGTAGCACGAGGCTTAAATGAATTTAGGTGCGAAAGTTAATCCCCCAGCCGTGAACAAACGGAACAGCCCTCACTCTGGGCTAGCAAAAACAATGTTTCGATATACTAAATTTAATGGCAAACAGAATTACATAACGATGGTGACTGCCCATAGTCTCGCTACACATCCAAGAAGCTACTGTCATGGCGGCAGGCTCGAGGTCGTGTGGTTGGTCGCTGCTGCGCCCGAATGTCACATGACTTACATTACTCATATTTATGAAAAATATGCAGTGCAATGATATGACACAGGTTTACATTAAATACTAAATTATCTGAGCATTCAATAATTAAGAAAAATTCCTCTTACAAAAAAATTATCAGGCACTTGAAAAACTGTGGTGTCCGACGTATGTATTGGTGGGCGCACGGCCCATGGAAATGTTCCCAATTACAATTTATTATACCATTACACTTAATTTTTAGGGCAGAACGATCTGGCATGAACAGTTTTTTAAACTAAAAATATTTTAAGGGCCTTTTATGTGTATAAAAAGGCACTTAAAATATTTTTAGTATAAAATTCGTGGCTTCTCGCCATGTGATTAGTCATGTTGTCATATCTATAGTGGATAACACCTATAGACCGGTGAGGTGGCCTCTGTTGTGACGTACCCAATAAGTGGTCGCAGAACAAATGAGCATCAAAAGTAAAAGAAAACACTCTTAACCTAGCATGGCTCTGGGGCGGTATTTGCCTTGGTATTTACATGTGAGAGTACAGGAACATGAGGAAATAAATAAACGACACATAGCACTTACATATAACCATTTGAGGGTGCTGCTCTGACCCCTAGAACTGTCAGTAGGAAATGTGGCATTATTTACGTATACCAATCACACATGTGACACTAACACTGGCAAATGAACATAACGTGACATATACACTATTATCCTCCAAAATACATTACATAACACAACTCTGAATACATTCAAGAATAACTCATGCACCCCGTGTAAGTTGTGGAACACTCGTTGCACACGAGTAGCACTTAGCTGCACACCATGTAACACTTAATAAACTAAAAAGATGTTTGAAAAACATATTTATACACTACACTAACTTGCATTTGTAGTGCACACATACTTCACTATTATGATGTGGTGCCTGGCCGTGTTCCGTAACCTGCATAATGCAAAATATGCGGAGCAAAGTGGTTCCGGTCCGTTCTAACAGGCGCATTGGTTGAACTTCCTACAAAACACTACTTTTAGCCAATCTCACGCATAACCCTCATGAAGAAAAAACATAAATGCTCCATGCGCTGATGTCACAGTGGCATGAAAATGCCAGAAATGTTAGTGTTTGGAGATTAACATTGGCGGCGAACGAGGGCAAGTTTGTTGGTTTTAGAAACATGTGTAGTGTCGATTGTACTGAATGATTCTGCAACTAAATTATATAATACTAGCGCCGAACAAGCGTGTTTTGGTGAAGTAAACATATAAGGATTTCTATAGGAAACACATATTAAGAGATTGCGAATTTAACTAATAGTAAGTTTGCGTGTTTTGTAAAAAGTGTATTTATAAACTGTTATTATATGCATGCGGCCAAAAAAATTCAGTGTGTAAATAATAATTGTTTCTTAGCCTAAATCGCGAATTCAACGAGTGTAGTGTTAACTTCGGCCAAAGTGTGTGTGTGTGTGAGTGTAAGTGAGTGTGTGTGTGTGTATATATATTTGTCTATTCTGCATATGTACGAATACGAGCAACGATGTACGTATCGTATTTTGTTTTTTCATAGAAGTTAAAATTTTCGTAGTTACAATAATTTGATTAATATTTCCATTCCTGATCAATTTTCCACTAGTCCATCAAAACAATGCCCGTCTCATGAAAGATGTTAATATAAAGCTTTCCCCTTCCCCAATGCTATTTTCTATACACATAACAAAGGCCATTTCCTTTTTTTTTTTTTTTTAATTGAAATAGTGGAAACAGAACCCAAGCAAACGTAACTGCGAAAATAAAGCAGGTTGGAATGACAACCTGTGACGTGTTAATCTGATGTGTGTACGACTTTGAAGTTAATATGTATTTGTCGTGGCTGTTAAATATTTAATATTCAATGAATTATATTATGCCCTTATTTACATATATGACAATTGTAAACAAGTTATCCTGTCAAAGTATATGTAAACCTTACACCATTCATAAACAAAACTCTCAAATTACGCGCTGAAAATAGATCATGAAAGTTGTTCCGATCCCCAGCCCAGCATTAAACCCATGAAGTAACGGAACAACAACTGGCGGCCATGCAGCTGGTTGCACCAGTGCAGGGAACGGAATATGGCCCCTGACAGTGCTGCAGGAAAGGTCATGGTGAATGGGCTCACCGAAGTGGTTTACTTCACATTCCATACCATGTGCGGACAGCTGTGTGCCACTTAGCAAGCATTCCGTGTGGGCACATGAGTGTACATTAATGTAGGGTGTGTGTTGTAAATATGTATTAATTTCCATCCCTTATTTTCATGGCTCTTTGTGTTTTATTCCTGCGCTCGTGTTTATTTAATTGTGTATTTCTACACCGTGAATGTATTTGTGGAGTGTTTCGTTTTAAAATGTTCCATGGCTGCTGAACCAAGTATTGTGGTCATGGGCTGGTTGTTTACTTCTACTACGAATTTAGGGATCTTGCGCCAGCTGGGGTTTAAGATTAATGTCTCTATATCAAGGGGCCCAGTATTATCGAATACTGTTCGTATTCTGTATCGAAAATCGAATTATCAGTGTTCACGTGTGTAATTGGGACGTCCGACGTTCCATGTGCATGCTAGTTAAAAGTGTGTTTTTGAAATGGCCTTTTAAAGTATTGCTTTCGCCCATTGTGATTAAGTGTTTTTGTATTGTGTTAGTTTTAAGATATTTTAAGTCCTTTACGATTGCGTATTTTATGAAGGGTTATTTGTTGTGTCATCATGCGCATGATCAAATATCATATGCAGTACCGTGCTACCATGACATGGGCTACACAATATTAGGTATAATATTCTGAGCCAGTATTCAGAGTCAACTTACGTGCATATGCACGGAATTAAAAATAATATTCCCTTCTTTGGACTGTATAAAATGTCACTATAATATGAAACTTTCCCAGTACACAAGTGTGAATGTTGGCAAGCAAACCAACCAAACATAAACATAATGTACTACCCACGTGGTGAGGAATCACACTTTTATTATAAGTAGTTTTTAAGTTGTTTGTATTCAGTGCGATGTATTTTCATGTTGTGTGCTTTTAAAAAGAGAGCAAGTGAAAATAATAAACACCCAAATCGATTCATGGAGAATACCATGCATGTCTAGTGAATTAACCCCAAATAGGTGGATAAGTGCACATGGAATAAGGGTAAGTGTTAATTGTTACAGTTTATATTTAATATTTACTGTTATCATTTTTAGAATGTAATGCAAGTGTTATTATGTTTCATCCCCATCATAGGGCCATGCTAATTCACATCATTTCACTTTGTATAATTTGTGCATTAAAATAAAAATATCACATAACCTGAGTGGGAACTTTCAGCCAGTGAGCTGGCAGCCCACCAGCCATACCAGAAGTAGCGTCTCTGTACTCGCATGAAGTGGTCGTGCGTGCACATACTCTGTTTTCGCGCCAATCATGTAGTTTTCTATAGCATCATTTCATTTTCTGAAACCTTGTTTATTTTAGACTGGGGAGTGAACGACACCACAGCTCGATCATTTGTACATGGCAAGGATTTCATTTCATATAATAATCAGGTAGGCCTTGTGAATTTTTAACAGTGCTAAATCACTCCATGGTGAGTGGAGTTTTTTATTGTGAGTGCATCACATTAAGGTAACATGAAATAAACCAGTGTTACCAAGGATTGTGCTCTCATTATTTCACCAACCGCTTTCATGTTTTCACTATTATTAAGATTTAACTAAGGTGTAGGAGATGACCTACAACAGTCTCCATGGGCATGAGCATGCATTGAGGGACACAGACAGCCCTCACTAGCCTAGGCTTTATGGATTTTAGTTCAGTGGAGTAATAACAAATTGGAGTCAGTACTGCCAGGAGGGCCAACACCCTGCATTAGAACAGGCACTTATGTTACTATTGGGAGCTAACATAAACATCAGTACACCAGCATCACCAGGACTGAGCACCTCTAGGGGAGGCCACTGATGGGTTGACGATGTAATGACCTCCCCCCCCTCACAAATCTTATACTCACTGAGCTGGCGCCTACCTGGAAATACTCTTACCACCATCCCTAGTCTAAACTTACTCTTCTCCTGAGGCCCAAAACCAGATTACGTCAATGTGTATGGCATTCTTCGCAACTTAATTCGAAGCCATCTGTAAACCTTTGCTCGTCCCCCCAACCTATGCAGGTATAATGAAATCTGTTCTCATTGTGGGTGCAACATATCATGTGTTGCTCCGTTCCATGACAGGTGATGATGCGGCATTTTTCGGTCACTGGGTCGTCGTCTTGTACCATTGGAGTGAAATAATCGCCTAACTTGGCTAGGTTCAGGATCGGGTTGTCTTCAGCCATTATTGGGCTGCTTTGTAGGCACCATTGGGTGTTTCCTGTCTACCCGAATTCTCTGGGTCGGCCAGCTGTTTCCCTCGGATCCTTCTCAAGGTTGCACTTGCCTGGCTGTTTTCTCATTTTCTCAACAATGTAGCATGCGATGTTGGGCGCCACAAAAAGAATTACTATACATGTCCTTTTGACGCGTGATGGCCGAGAAGCTTGGTGCATCAGTTAGTATACAAGGGTGGCTCTTTTATGTGGGTTCAGGATGATAATTTTGTGTGACCTTATGGGTTGATTATTGTGGGCGCGCCTTAGCTTGGGGGGATCCAGTGTACAGAGTCATCTGGGTTGGGTGGCGGCAGGCAATGTAGGCATCTAAGGCACATGGGTGGCAGTGAATGCTGGATTACCACCTGTAGACTGGCGCTGTAGCCGATCGCTCTCAGGCGGTGGCAGAAGACTCTGCAGGCGCTGTCAAAGGCTGGCTAGTGTGTGGTTGGCGTTGGATGGTCCAGGGGCTGCCGGACTTTGGGTGTCGGCGGGTGCTGGCATCCGGTAGCTGGTGCTGGCGACGTCTAGTCCCACAGGCATATTGAGCTGCAGGTGGACAACGACGGGATGCGGTATGCCGGTGATCATAAAGGGTGGCTCGAACAAGTTACAAGGGAGGATTGAGGATTGAGGCTCCTGTAGTCGGTGGACGGCTTGTGCCTGTTCCCGAATAGAGTAAAGACAGAAGATCAACGGGGATGTGTTACCTGGTAATTTATTGGCTGTAAAAGACATAGATGTCTTCTTTTGGGCCAATTTAAACTCTCCCTGTCGGGTGAACAGCATTAGGTTAGGTACTAAATTCATCGCAGCAAGCAAGGAGCAGGTGACAGCAATTCCTTAGTTAAGAGCACCCAGATGCGATAACCTCACACCTCGTCAGGCCTGGTTCTTCAACCGGTGAATTGCACATGATGGATAGAGCAGTTAGCTGACTTGGGGTGACACTAAGGCTTCGACGTGAGCCACTCAGAGGCTACTGGTCATACCTTGTCAGGCCTGGCACTCAAATCGGCGAATCGCACGCGGGGGATGGATTGGGTTAGCTAACTAGTGTGGTCCTGTTGCTTCCTCATGGAGTGTACCTAGAAGGGGGCTCTAAATGTATTGCTATGTACGAACTACCCAGTTAAGGTATCCTGTAGTCCTACCCTAGTATCGGCAATAGTTTGGCAAGACGTGGTAATTTTCTGCTCCCTTGGGGGACAGCCTTTACAGGAGGTTGAGAGGTACAAATTACCTTTTGTATTAGAACACAGTCTGTCGACTTGAACATATTTATTCTCTGGAGAATAAACACAGTGACCCATGCTTACTCCTAAGCGTTCATAATTATCAAGCAACCAGCAGAAGTTACATTAAGAACAGGTGAAGTAGACTTGTTAAGAGCCAGAGCAAACATAGAGTAACTAATATAGTAGTCGTGAGAACGACTGAAACTCTAATCTCGTCTAGTTGGATCGTGAAGGGACAGAGTGTAACACTTACAAGTGGAGTGCATGTCTCGGGGGTTGAAGTAAGCTTTACTGGTAGTAGATAATTTGCGACAGAAGGCCCTAGAATTGCAGTGGTAGGGAGAGCTGCTGTGTTGCCATGGTAGAGGAAGCCAATGCGATGACAACTTGACATCAACTGACATTCTGGGGGCTCATCCGGCCCTAAATACAGACTGGTCTCTTCCTTTGGCTTCCTTCTGGCATTTTTGGCTGGCTGGCTCCTCCTTGTAGGGGCAGCATCATCGCCTGTGGCGCTCTCTTGGCAAGAGTTGGAAGCAGAGTATCTCTTTCTTGTGGGTGGTATCATGGCACTCTGTAATAGTCAGGACGGCTCTATTCATGTGGCGAGGCAGGGGCCCAACACTAATGAGCATATTTTATTTTTACTCGCAGATGTAGGGAGTAGTATTCATCTTTCAGGTGTACCAGTCCGGGTTCGTCCCCCAGTGGGGTGTCGTGGCTTCTCACAGGCTGAGATGAAAATGTAAATTCTTATTTAGTACATTGCCAGCTATGCATCATTCATAAAGAGATAAAAAGAGTTGCATGCAAGACAAGGCAGATCGTGATGTGATACGATGCATATAATCATCAAAATCATGCGTGCAAAGTTCCTACAGGACACGGCCCATTAATTTTATTGTAACTCTTCAATGAGACCAGCTTAACTTAAAGTGAAGATACGTACCAGCTCATACAGACAGCATCAAACATGCGAAACACTTTTAAGATTTTCACTAATATATATGTTGTGTGGCTGCATCAAAGTTACTCTAAACACACAACTTTAAAACTCTCAGATGAGAATGAATTTTGAATGTAAGCTTTTCACCCGAAATAAACTATACATATCCTAGTATGCTCAACGGCACACAAATCTACTAACATAAAACTGCAATTAAGTTTCACACCATGACAAACTTCGTGACCAGTAGCGATGTAGTCGGATGAAGAGAGGGAGTGCACTGACCAAAATGACTAAGCCAGCCCCATATATACTCGCATATGAGAAGAAGACAGCATTAAACATGCAGGCACGAGAAGGAGTAATATGGAGAGCTTAAGACCAAGAAGTTTAAGCAGGGAAACCAAGTCTCTTGCACAAACAGTTTTTCTGTATAATACACCAATAAGATTGCAAACAATACGGTCATCAGACTTGCAAACATTTTAGACAACAGAATTTGATACAATAATAATACATGAAATACAAACATATCCAAAAACACAACATTACGTAGTCATGGAATTAGGAATGCATTAAGTAATACTAGTTGTCTAGTAACTCTCCTTGGCTACCAAATGTGTTAAACCTGAAACAAATATCTTGGCTTGAAAATATTCTCACTATAGGCCTACTGATGCATTTCACTTCCTACTCATCATTACTATCGACTCTGCATCATTTTTGCGTATCATGTGCCCCTGAGGGAATCGAAACCTGAATAGCCACATACACTGCCAGCACCCATGTAATTATAGGCAGTCTCATAATAGATCCAGCCACTTGTAAACCCGCTGAGAAGCAACCGCGGGCATATAAGAATTTGCCCCGAAGCAAGCAGCAGATACTGACTGTAATAACCCTAATCCTCCCTGCTGACACCTCACCAATAGCACCAATAGATGGCAGCAGCGGCGCTACCCAACCCGAACCCGAAGGCGTGATGGACGAAGCTTACCAAAGCGAATGAGGCTTGCAGGAACCCTCCAGCCAAGGGGAATATAACACAGTACGTCTGGCAGAAATGCCAGTTGTACACGTATCTCGCCTCGGCGCAAGTCGTGCTCAGGCTCTCTACTGCACAGCCACAGTCCTCCTTAGGACTCTCCAAGATGTACTAGTCTTCTACTAGTTCTTCAGCCGATGATGCTTTTCCTCCCGCAGCAGCCAAATAATCGTCTTACCCCTGACACTGACCATCAAGAGTCACCACACCGGACATTTACACCACGCGTGGTGCCCCAGGTGCTTTCAGGACTACAATCTTCAAATAGGGTTAAGCTGTTTCACAACTACTTGACGTGTTGCACCTCCAGAGGTGCTGTTGGTGTGTTTGTGTCCCACCTGAGAGTAGGTGGGGAACAGGAATTGATGACGTTCCCAGCGCAACGTTCCGTATAGAGAACGATTGTTGATGGGGTCGTATGGCCGACAGCCTATGGCGGCTCTGGATACATGGTCAATATGAAGGAGAGCTGAGTGAATTTGTCCGTTATAGTACGTAAAGGTAAAATATTGCCTGTGGGCGAAGTTGTCGGCCACTTCGCATGCCTATATTACCACTGAAGTAAACCCTGCTTAAGGGATGCAGGCCCTGTAAATGCAAAACACAAACAAACAGAAATACACTTGTGAATTTGAAGGCTGCTGTTAGGGCGCAGTACCCAATGAACTCAGGCGAGTTAAATGCAATAAAACATGTCTAATTATAGTATGATTGTTTTATTACCATAAGTGTACAATGGAATGTTACTGCACTTGTTAATTCATACCTTAACTAAGCAGACCCGGCACTCTGGACCTGCTGGTGGTCCCTACTGCTGAAAAATAAGGTGTAGGCCTTAGGTTGTAAGTACGTGAAACACATCCCGCACGTGAAGTCCTGGTATGTTACGGGATGCAGGGAGACCTCCCCTTGGCTAAATAAAAGTACTAAAAAGGTTCTTCAATTACGTTAACTATGGATATGAAAAAAAATGCAGGCTATATTGAATAGCCGAGGGGGGTATGTGGAGCTTACCGTCTGCCCAGCCGGTTGTCTCGAGTGCTGAAGTCTGACTAACGACATGGCGTCGGTTTCGCCGCACGTCCGGCGAATTTGGGGCAAAAAAGAAAAAGTGAAAAAAAAAAAAACTGAACTTAATGAATAACATGATACGTGAAATTGATGTTGTATATAATTAAGATTGCTAAACTAAAACACATTGGTGACAGACTCGTGAATGCCAGAGCCCCAGATATAGCTAAGAATGTTACATCACTAGAATGTCACCACACTTGAAAGGTGATATTAACAGAAATGATGCCTCAGGTGGCTGATTCTCAACAGATGATTACATGTACACTTTTACAAATTAACATTTTATAATCTGCATGTTTCATTATGTAATTAATTTCAGGAATGCGTATGGATGTGACGACACACGGATTTCGTAACTAAGGGTGGAGTTACACCCTGTTTTCTATGGAATGTTATCGACTCTCTATGCTGGAGCAGGTGGTTTCCTGGAGTAATCACTGTGAATTATTCTTAAAAATGCTCCTATTAATTAATGCTGCTAGGAAACCACTCGCCACTTCACACCTCCGGCGCGAATTTGATTCCCCATCTTTTGAAACCACTTGGAGCCACATAGTACTCCAGATTCGGCCACAGGGGCCATCGACATCGCGCATGTCGGAAAATCATGAGAATAAGTGGTGCTGCTTATCCCAGTATTCCCTCCAATGGCTGTTGCGTCTAACGGACGTGACTTCACAGGACACACTTATTTAGGTCACATATCCATTCATCATGAGAGTTACCTCTTGTGGTGAATGTTAAATATTATGACCCGCGGCTAAGCGTTACAGGGCAACAAGAAAAGTGTAATGCCATTCTTGTCGACCTGCATTAACGAGACTGCGACCTAATGTCGTTCGGTCGAGTGTTGCTGTGTGGTTGATGCATCTGTGATGGAACAAACGGGCACAAGTGATACGTGGACGTCAGGAACACGTCAAACGCCCACCTCTCTGGTGACTGTTTGGTCCTCGCAGACCACCAAAGGAATGCCATGCCTCTAAGCGCAACAGGATTTCGGCGGTCGCAGCTGGATGCAGGGGCTCAGGCTGTAAGGCTCACATTGATACTGTGCTACGCTGCCTGCCGATGCTCCAAGGCGATGATCCTACTGATGTTGATGATGATGTGCCATCGCACCTACTTGATGAAGGAGAATGGCCCCGTCGCAAATAGTGCATGGTGTTCGATACTGATGTTGATGATGCTCCTTTTTCAGGCGAGGGGAAAGGTATGCTGTCCCTTGCTGGACTTGATGCTTCTTCTGATGAACCTTCCCCTGCGTCCCTGATGCGGTCCTCCAATGCGAGGTCAGCCGGTATGGTTGTCTTCCTCGATGCCGTAACATAGTCATGTGGGCAGTTTCCCTGTGGGCTGATCGGAACCACAGTTGCCCCCACTGACTTGCTTTGTGCATCATCACCCAAAGTCAGAGTCTCCACACTGGGTGTGGTGACACTCAGGACTGACTCACTCTGTGCTGCAATGCCTGCCATGCTGATGACTCTAGGGCTATGGTCCTACCGATGATGATGTCGTTTCGCAGCACATGCTTGGCATAGGGGATTGGCCCCATTGCAAGCAGTGCATGGTGGATGATGATGATGCTGATGTTGCCACTGCCATGTGGACCTCTTGGCGAGGGGAAAAGTATGTGGTCATTGTGTGGACATGATGCTCCTTCTGCTGCTCCTTCCCCAGTGCTTGCGATGAGGTACTTTGATGTGAGGTCAGCCAAGTTGGGTGTCTTCTTATACGCCTCGGCAAAGTTTGGTGGAAAGTTTCTCTGTTGGTTAATTGGTCCCACAGTTGCCCCTACTGACTTGCTTTGGATGATGCTTTCAGAAGTCAGCACCATGATGCTGCGCGTCGGGATGCTCCGGTTTGACCCACTTCGTTCTATAGTTATTGCTATTGTGGTGATTCTTGCTTCGGTGAGGTTAATGATGATGCTTGATGCGATGAATTTCATGCCTGTGATGGTTTTCTCTTCCTGGTTTTTCTTGAAGATGTCAGTTACTGTGGTCTTGGGCACCTTTCATCTTGGCCTAGAGTTGCTATTGTGCATAATGTTCCTGTCTCTACTACTCATTCGAACGAGGAGGATGATGCGACTCGATGACTCTCCAGCCAGATGTGGCCCATTTCCCTGTCAGCTGTAACCTGATGTGTTGTTTTGCTTGTGTTGCAGTTTGCTTGCACCTTCCTTTACCACTGTGCTCATTTTCACCCGAGGGGTTGGCTCGGACAGTGACCCTCCAATGCTCCTTGCATCACTATCAGTGTGACCCGTGAGTGGCGATGACTGCTGGTGTTGGCATTGCTCCCTCTGATGTCAATGGTTTCAGGGTGTGCAGACGTTGCATTTGTTGAGTTTGATTGTACTGATGTGTTTTCTCCTGGCCGGTGGCATTGAAAGTTGCTATGTGGCCTGTTTGTCACACAATCGGTAGTAACCTTTTTCCTCTCTCCGAATTTTGCGAGGTGGGCGGCAAACACGTGCTGATGCGACTGAGACTATGCATGCATCACTGTCGTGTTGCTGCACCGTGATGCTGGGAGTTAAGGGTGGTTAGCATGGACCTGCCATCCCTGTTTCCCCTTCTGTGGCCAAAGTAAAGTTTTCTAAATTTTCATCTGTGAACTCAGTGTCTCCCACCTGAACTACTCGTTCGGTCGTAGTGTTCCCGAACGGACTTGATTGCGATGCAACTGCTTCGCTGATGCACGCATGTGGTCGGAGCATAGAACAGAGCAGCCCAGTTGACCATCGTTTACACCCTGGTTGCGGTTGGGTGCTCTTAAATTTCAACTGGCTAATGCACAACCTATGTACCAACTGATCACGTGGGTTTCTGTTGTTGATTCGTGCATTGCTGCACAGGCATTCCAACAAGTTTGTTCTTATTTCGCCTCGTCATTTGTCACACATTACCTGCGTCGTTGCATTGCGGTTTTCCTCGGAATCGCCTATCTACGCAATTTCTCGCAAGGCTGTGGCTCGTTCGTTACTGTGTGCTTCCGTTTTCGATTACCCCGTGGTATGTCACTGCACTGGCTTTGTTGTGTGAATGTTGCGGACACAAACACAGGCACTTGTGAAATTGGCGCTGATAGTGTGGATATTACAGCGTTTCTTTGGTTACGAATCTGCCTTTCGCTATAACTTGAATAGCACCTATCACACCAGTAACCGTTTGTGAAAGTATTAAATGACTCGTGTTCCCATTTCGACAGTTTGTCGCGCGGATTTGAGTTCGGACAGCCTGTTAGTAAGCTGTAACAGTCGCATAGCTTGGCAGTGTGTCGGTTGTGAACGTAAAACCCAGGTACCTGTGAAATGGGCGCTTGTTGGTTGATTCCCTCAGCGATACTTTGGAAATGACTGTACCACAATGCTCCTTCTCCTACACGACACTCGTCACACCAGTATACACTGGTAAATGCGTTATGCGTTCCTCGCTCCTCTGTTGAAAGGTTATCTCGCTGACTTGCTTTTGCACAAGTGTTACAGTTAACAGCAATGATCACACTGCTTTCGTTTGTGTAAAATGCTGCATGCAATGGCACTGCTGGGACAGACTGGCTGAAAATGGTGCCGTTTGAAATTGTTCCTGTTCTGAATCTGGTTTGCAAGTGCATATTGAAAAGTTACTAGTGAAGTTGCCATCTGATGTGAATTTATTGTACTCTTTACATATTAACTTCTGTATGTTAAATTGAAACCCCATTCTGTGTTTGGGGCAGCTGACGTAACCAGCGCTCGCCCAGTTTGCGTGCGACTTTCAGCTGTCTTGCTTTGCCATGTGTTGTGAACGGGCTTCAATGTCAAACATTGTGTTGTTACGCGGCTAGTCCTCGGTCGCTCCTTGCGGGGGAGGAGGATATTTACCGTTTCTTGCAGTACCTCTTTTCCCACTGAGAACACGCGTTCCAGCTGCGCACGTGATGCGTGTGTTTTCCCAATATACTGCTTGCTTTGAAATGGAAATTTATTTGGAAAAGTTTCTTGAAATTTAGTTTTGGGCACTTGACTTATGATTACCGCACAACTTCGAAAAGCTTTGCAAAAATGCTCTTGATAAATTACTGTAAAAATTCTGTCGACTTTTGAAAGTCCGTGAAAAATCCTAAAAATTTAAAAATTTCTAATTACTTTGGAAAATGCTCAGAAAAGTTTAGAAATTGATTTAATCGACCGTTGCACTTTAAGTTTGTTACTGTACAAGGGAAATTACTGAAAAAGTTTATTGTTTACTTTGAAAAAGTTTGAAAATTTTATTACTTAAAAATGCTGCAAAATTTTCTGAAAAAGTTCCGGGAATAATGAAATTACATTTTGATTGTTTTTGTCTCTTAATTGCTGACAGGTATTGCTTGAAAATACGGTCTTTATTTGTCGTGATACCTGTTGCCAATTACTGTACACATTGATAATGCCTCGTGCGTTTATTTACAAAACACTCTCATGCCAACTTATGCACATTTACAGTGCTGTGTTGTATACAGTTACACTTTTACATATAGTTTACACTTGCAGTGTCGAGAGGGTGTTCGACTTGCATGTCTTGGCTTACAGTTGTGTATTTTAAATTCATGTTGTCACGTCTAACCCGTGTATGTTTACAAAAGTTGAAACATCTGATGACATTGCAAGTAAACAACCCTGATTAGTGGATTGTTCTGACAGCTTTAGACCCTCACTAGACGTCAGTTGACGTACATTATTTCCCACTCGATTCACTGTTCGTTTGTTGACATAACTCATATGCACTCTACAGTGTAAACAAATCTGACAACTTGACCAATAAATATTTGTACAATTAGCGTGACAAATAAAAACATAAACCTTTGATTTTATCGATGTTGACTGTAGTGTTGACTGTACTTTCCTAATTGTGTTGTTATAGAGGTGTCTGAAGGTCTGAGGTAACTCACCAATGACTGTAACTATTCGTTGTGAAGCACTGTCACACTGTTAGCTTTGTCGCGTAGCCTGTTGTGCCCGTGTTGCGTTGATCAGACTACCGACGTACTGTTGATGCTCTCCTGCACTCCGATGTTCTACTGTTGTTTGATTCGTCCATGTTGGGCAAACCACTTAACGTAGGAATGTGGCTTACTGTTCTAGACTGATGTATTATTCGCCCGACTTGGCAAAGCCAGTTGATGAGCTGCGCCTCCAGAGATGCCGGTGGTGTGTTTGTGTCCCACCTGAGAGCAGGTGGGGAATAGGAACTAATGAAGTGCCCGGCGCCATGTTCGGTATAGAGAACGATTATTGATAGGGGTCATACGGCCGACGGCCTATGGCGACTCTGGATACACAGTCAATACGAAGGGCATCTGAGTGAATTTTTCTGTTATATTCAGTAAAGGTAAAATATTGCCTGTGGGCGAAGCTGACGGCCACTTCGCATGCCTATATTACCACTGAAGTTACCCTGCTTATGGGAGGCAGGCCCCATAAATGCAAAACACACTGAAATACACTTGTAAATTTGAAGGCTGCTATTAGGGTGCAGTACCCAATGAACTCAATAGAGATAAATACAATAAAACACATCTAATTATGGTATGACTCTTTTATTACCATAAAGGTACGATGGAATGTTACAGCACTTCTTAATGCGTACCTTAGTTAAGCATACCCGGCACTCTGGACCTACCGGTGGTCGCTACAGCTTATAAATAAGGTGTAGGCCTTAGACTGTAATTACGTGAAATGCATCCCATAAGTCCTGGTTGTTACGTCAGGATGCAGGGAAACCTCCCCTCGACTAAATAAAAATACTGAAAAGGTTCTTCAATTAATATAACTATGGATATGAAGAAAAATGCAGCCTATATTGAATTGCCGAGGGGTGCACGTGGAGCTTACTGTCTGCCCTGCCGGTTGTCTGGAGTGCTGAAGTCTGACTAACGACATGGCGTCGGTTTCGCCGCACGTCCGGCGAATCCAGCACAAAGATGAAAACATGAAAAAAACTGAACTTCATGAATAACATGATAAGTGGAAGTGATGTACATAGTTAAGATTACAAAACTAAAACACATTGGTGACAGATTTGTAAATGCCGGAGCCTCAGATATGGCTAAGAATGTGATGTCACGAAAATGTCACTGCACTTGAAGGGTGATATTAACCGAAATGATGCCTCATGTGGCTGATTCTCGATAGATGATTACATGTACACTCTTATAATTAACATTTTAGAATCGGCGTGTGTCGTTATGCAATTAATTTCACGAATGTGTATGGATGTGACGAGACACAGATTTAGTAACATTGGGTGGAGCTACACTCTGTTTTCTATGGAATATTATCGACTCTCTATGCTGGAGCGGGCGGTTTCCTTAGAGAGTTATAGTGTAATCACCGTGAATTATGCTTAAAAATGCTCCTATTAATTAACGCTGTTATGGAACCGCTCGCCACTTCACACCTCCTGCGGGAATTCGATTCCCCGTCTTTTGAAACCACTTGGTCCACGCCATACTCCGGATTCGGCCACAGGGCCCGTCGACATCGCGCACATCATAAAGTCATGGGATTAAGCGGCGCTGCTGATCTGTGTTCCCTCCAATGGCTGTTGCGTCTAATGGTCGTGACTTCACGGGACACACTCATTTAGGTCACATATCCTTTCATCATGAGAGTTACCTCTTGTGGTGAATGTTAAATATTATGACACACGGCCACGAATTACAGGGCGGCAAGTAAAGTGTAATGCCATTCTTGTCAACCTGAACTGATCGAGATTGTGACTTAATGTCGATCGGGCGAGTGTTGCTGTGTGGTTGATGTGTCTGCGATGGAACAAATGGACCCAAGGGATACGTGGACGTCAGGAACACGTCATACTTAATTGTCTGCTCTCGCCCACTCTTCAAGCTAGGTTCCTTAAGCCGACAGGCACCTTCATATGTCTTGCTCTGGTACCAAGTCCATTGAACACCTAGTGTGTGTAGCGGTAGCAGGTAGTACGGGTCATCGTCTTTCTATTCTCAAGGAAATAAAACATGTAATATGGATAACTTCTGCCTTTCCTTGATCTGTAATGAATGTGTGCTTTTTCTCAACCTTGTAAGCATCACCTTCGAAGGAAGTGGCAGGGACCACGAATTCACAACAGTTTTCAACGTAAAGTAGGACTGCAGGCAGCCCATAACTGGGACTACATATGTCACACAGAACAAGCTCGACGTCTACCCATACTGTGGACGCAGTTTGTAAAGGTACCTGGTGCACAAGTATGGTAGATCCCAAACCAGTAGAAATACATATGACAAAGCATCTGGGCCAACTAAGTCAGCTAACCCATTCCTTTTAGAGCATATGGAAGATGCCTGTCGAGGCTTGACCCATGTACTTCTGGTGTACACTTTAGCCAAGGGTTTGTTGCATGGTACACTCTACATGATAAACATTAACACTTTTTATGACCATGCCATATGCTCACTGATGAGGGAGCAGAAGGAATGCCCGAAGGACAGCTGCTTTCCTTGCATGTCACTTCCTCTTAAGCAATTAATATGCACCAGCCCTCAGCTACAAGTCCCCACGGGAGAGTGCACAAGCCACCATACAATTAGTGGAGCCTCACTTCACGACATACCCTGCCAACCTATTTGGTCTCCCGGTTACTATTCCCAGAGTTGCTCACCCCATCATCGAACTACTCTTGCCAGAGGTACACTCTCCTCTTGGGAGTGTTCCCATTCGACTTGGAGGACACCAGTGAAATACCAGCACCAGCCGAAAGGAAGTGACACCAGTGGTAAGCAAGGTAGCCTAAACCTGTGTGTCCAATGCCTGGGGGCGTCACCTCGCCCTTACAAATTTGGTACCAAATAGGCACTCGACGCATCCTACATTGTAGATTTAGGGATCAGCATGAGGTCAACATGTTATACTATAGATGCCTTCGCAGAAGAGTCCACCGCCAACCTGTGCAACTGGCCTGGTGCAGAATTAAAAACACCCTGCTCTTGACATGATGTACCTCTCCCTAAGCCGTCACATGTCAAGGGTTAAGGGGTAGACATTTTTAGTGGCACTCAATGTGGGGCCACAACTAGTTTAACTGCATTTGATTAGCAGGACCAGGTCAGCACCATCTTGGATGAGAGAACAAGTAAGGTTAAGCAACAGAGAAACCTGTTAGACTTCAGGGAGTCTCGAAATACCTTGTGGCACTAAACTCAACCCCCCACCCCCTTCTCCAATGTCGGAAGGAGGGGAAAATACAATGAAACCAGTAGAGACCACCGCCATGGCCGACGAGCCTAAAGATAATATGAACGAAAGGTGCCAGCACGTCACATGCACTTGCCTAGGCCAATACACCATCCAGTGCGCTCACTGCCAGGCTTGTCATCACTATCGCTGCCCAGTGTGGACTGATGCACCGATACATACAGATGGCCTTGAATACTGCTGCAAAGCCTGACAATGTCCGAAGTTCTTCAATCCAGAGGAGGAACCCAAGATGCCGGCACCACGAGCTGAACCAGCCCCAGTACCAACACCCAAGTTGCCTAAAGGTTGGTTCTGTCTGGGCGTTCACTTCAACCGGGATTGCCCGGTAAACCAAGCCAAAGAAATCTGCAGAGGAAAAGCGAGGGACCAAATACCAAACGGGAAGCCAATGGTCCCATACCCAAGCAACAGGTTCACCCTCACCATTTAGATGTTAATCGAGGGGGGAGACAGTAGTAGGATTTGGGAAAGACTGGCTGGATTGGGGGATTTTCATGTTGTTATGTCACACGACCATCATCTTGGTTGTCATCGATCTCGATAGTGACTTTTATCAGTGACATTGACTTTGACCTCGAGGACTTTTGACCACAAAGAACCCTTAAAAACCCTAAAAAATCCCAAAAACAAATTCTAAAAATATTCTGAAAAATTTAATTATAAAAAATTATTCAACTTTATGAAAAATATTAAAAATGGATATTGAGAAATTACCCATTTTTTTCCGGAGCAGGTGAAAGGAATCAGTGACCCAGGTGACCAGGATCAGTGACCTTAGGGTTCAGGAGGGCAGGACCTATGACATTTGACATTTACCTCAACAATACAAAAATCTTAACAATTTAGGCCTACTATTAAAATTATTTTAAAATTACTAAAATATATAATTAAAAATACTTAAAAGTTATTAAAATTATTTAAAAATCAAATATCTCAAGGTTCCCCTACCTCACCTAACAAATTAGTCAGCTGGCCTCCACTCCCACACCCACACCCAGTCAGCCAATGCCCATTAGCAACTTAACATTGACATGTGACCTTGATCCAATGACCTTGGAAACCAAAAGTCGAGAAAAAGAACCTAAAAACCAACTAGCATATTACACACAGCCTACTACCACCATATAGATGCAGACTACTTCGACCTTGACCCCATGACATTGAAAACAAACACACTTGACAAAATCCATAAAATGTAACAAGCATAATACCTTACAGATTACCACCACCACATTAGATGCAGACTACCTTGATCTTGACCTCATTCCCTTGAATGACCTTGAAACCAAAACTCGAGAAAAATCTATGTGAAGAGACAGAAGCTAGCAGAGACGATCCACCTTCCATGTAGCTGCTGTCAAACTAAACCTTAAAACTTGTGCAGACACCGACTAGCCATCACATGAGTTGGAGCAGGTGGAGCATCTAAAGTTTAATCAAAGGATTGTGATAGGGATTGCGGTGCTGATTGTGATTGTGGTGCAAAGTGTGGTATGTGTGTGGGTCGAAAGTTGCTTTAATTCACTCAATTTTAAAAGAAAATAATATATTCCTTCCTCCGAAAGCTGAAAATTTTATTTATTAATCTCACTTTAAAATTATACATTCAGGTTCCTCAGTATATTTCATCGCTTCCTGGGTAAATTGTATTTACACTTTGCAATAAAAGTGCCCAGAACTACAGCATACACAATAGGCCACCACCATGCTTCCAAATTGGCTGTCGTTGCATGAAAAACACTCTTTGTACAGACCGCCCTCTCACGCAGATATTAGTTTTTTGAACATAGGTGAGAACTTGATTGAAGAATCGACACTGGCGACAAGTAGTTACCTATGATTCAGGTTCACTGCTTCATGATCGTCGAGGTCAAAAGGCAGCCCTTCACATTGGCAATTCATCTTCGTGGATTGGAAGCACTCTGAGAAAACTTAAATAATTTTTCATCCACGAAAACACGCAGGTCCTATTGTATATATAATATGACTGTAGATAATTATGTATAGTCCTTATATATATATCGACACCAGGCAGGGTGACTCCATGGTGTGGAGAAATGAATAGGAGCATTTAAGTGGAAATCTGGTAAATAGGTAATGTTTTGCCCGGCGCCAGGCATAGCCAGAGGCGGTGCCAGAGTTGTAGATTTAACTCTTGCTGATACTCCGGGTCGTGATGCCGACGACCAATGCCTTCCTTTCCTGGCTCCTTCAAGAATGACGAATAAAGGTTAAATGTAAACCTTCGTGGACTCTCAGGGCGGACCACACGCCACCTGAATTAATTATGTTGAAAATAATGCAGTACAGAACACTCTTGAAATAAATATGTTGAATATATACTTTAGAAATGGCGGGAAATGCAGGTCCAGTTCCCTTATGTGCCCGGAGGCGAAGACAGAATTAAACACACACGTTCCTGAGTGACAATATTTATTCGTTCATGATTTTACATACTTCTCTCAGAAGCAATTAACATGGATACCGAACTTAACCTGTTGGTTACGGTAAAAATGAACGAAAGGCCATGTGCGCTACACAATAGTTACAGGTACAAGTAAGCCCCCAGTGGTAATGCAAACCAACCAGAAGTGAAGTGGTGTTGTCGTGGGTGACTAAACGTAAAAAGGTTCTGGTAGTTTAAAAGTCTATTGCAAATTAAAATGATACGTAACAAAGATTGAACATCACCTGGGCATGCGCGACGCAACTCACAACGACACGACTCAGCCCTCCAGATGCCAAGCTATGACTCATTTGGTGCACGGACGCAAGGGCTGGTGGTGGTGGTGGTGGTGGGTCAGCACATCACCCTGCACTACTTTCTTGTACAAAACTTGGGGTCAAGTACCGATGTAGGAGGCACACAATAAATTAAAAGACACTGCAAAAGACAAATTGAACACGTAATACAAGTTGATGGATGATGTGAGGGTGAAACACGTGAAATGTAAACAAACAGGAAATTGCATAAAACACTAATGAAAGCAGGTACACCTTAAAATGGCTTTGATATGCACGTATTTCCCAGTCTCGCGTTATGTCTTGGTGTTGCACCTCCAGAGGTGCTGTAATGTGTGCGTGTCCTGCCTGGGAACAGATGTAAGACAGGAATTGCTGATGTGCCCGGCACTACATTTGGTAGAGTGAACGATGTTGAATGGGGTCGTATGGTTGATGGCCCACAGCGAATCTGGATACACAGTCAATATGAAGGAGAGCTAATTTAATTGTCAGTTAAATTATGTTGAATGTAAAATATTTCCTTTGGGGCGAAGCTGTTGGCCACTTAGTGCGGCTATATTATTACAGAATTTACTCTGCTTGAGGGAGGCAGGCCCTGTAAATACAAAACATACACTGAAAAACACTTCAAAGTTGAGGCTGCTATGAGGGCGTATGACCCGATGAACTCTGGAGAGTTAATATAATAAAGCACATCTAATAACAGTATGACTATTTCATTACCGCAAAGGAACAATGAAATGTTACTGCACATGAAAATGCGTACCCTTAGTTAAGCAGACCTGCCGGTGGTTAGTATAGTGGAAAGTAAGGTGTAGGCCTTAAGTTAGAGTTATGTAAAAAAAAACACGTCTCGTGCGTGAAGTCCTGAATTCTGGATGCAGGGAGACCTCCCCTTGGCTAAATAAAAGTACTCAAATGTTCTTGAGTTACGTTAGCTATTGCGATGAAAGAAAATGCAGCCTAAATTGACTTCCCGAGGGGAGTACGCTGAGCTTACCGTCTGCCCTACCGGTTGTCTGGAGTGCCGAAGTCTGACTAATGACATGGCGTCGGCTTCGCCACACGTCCAGCGAATCAGGTGCCAAAAATGAAAACATGAAAAAACTGAACTTAATAATTAACATGATAAATTAAACTGCCATTGTACACAATTATGATTATTAAACTAAAACACATTGGTGACATACTCGTGAATGCCGGAGCCCAAGATATGGCTAAGAATGTGACGTCACAAGTTTGTCACCGCACTTGAAGGGTGATATTAAATGAAATGATGTCTCAGGTGGCTGATTCTCGATAGATCATTACACGTACACACTTATAATTAACATCTTTAAATCGGCATGTGTCGTAATGGTTATAATTACAGGAATGTGTATGGATGTAACGACACACTGATTTATTCACTAGGGGCGGTATGCTAATTAATCTCTATGCTGGAGCGGACAATTTCCCTAATTATTGTGGCGCAACATCACCAAAAATGCTCCTATTAATTAATGCAGCTAGGGAGCTGCTCGTCACTTTACACTTCCTGTAGGAATGTGATTCCCTCTCTTTTGACGCTACTTGGAGCCACGTCGCACTCTGGATTTGGCCAAGGGCCCGTCGACATTGCGCACATTGGAAAGCTGTGGAAATAAGAGGTGCTGTGTTTCCTCCAATACCTGTTGCGTCTGATGGTTGTGATTTCACAGGACACACTCGTTTAGGCCACATATCCATTCATCACGAGTGTTACCTCTTGTGATGAATGTTAAATATTATGACCCATGGCAACGAGTTACAGGGCGGCAAGAAAAGTGTAAATGCTGCTCTTGTCAACCTGCACTGATCGAGACCGCGACCTAATGACGATCGGTCGAGTGTTGCTATGTGGTTAATGCATCTGCGATGGAACAAACGGGCACATGTGATATGTGGACGTCAGATACACCTCAGTCTGCATATTACTTGAAGCATTAATAATATATTTTAGGTTTTCAGCACAATTGCTACTAGTTACACATCCCTCCACTATGTGGAGTAGCTGGCTGGTTGAACACACTTTTGCAAAACCAACACTAAACTGCCCCTATTACATCTGGCTTGACCTACTCGACACTTTCACTGCCTTGCACTAACTTGAAACACTTGTAGGACACTGCATGCTGCTGCACCCATAGTAAAGTGCGAATCCTGTAGGTGCATTCCCTCGCTGCTGCGGGCAAACGGTCTAGGGAGAAGCCATGGTCTGTGTCAAATGCATTCCCTCCCTTTGAAGACCGTTCAAAGTCCTTGCATCACACACAACACATAGGTCGCTGCTGTCATCTCTGATGCAGCATGTATGGGCTCTCCTGCTGCCCCACATGCCTCGTAAACTGCGGCTACTGCTGTAGTCCTCAGCGTCCGTCAGGGCGCTGGGGCATCCCCACACGCTCCACATGACGGTGGCGGCCTGATCCACTTACCTGTCCGGTGCAGGTCCAGTGAGCCGGCTGACTCGCTGTCCTCGCCACTTGGGTTGCTGCTGAAGCTTGAACTGTAGCTGTACCGCCGTCGGGTGCGACCCAGATCGACGACAACTGTGAGGGATTAATCCCCTGCGTAGAACCCACAGCTGAGTCACCCAATACTCTCTTGTCCCTGCACAGGATGCTTCTGGCGTCGTGACACCGGGCATCGCGGCATCGGCTGGTAGCTGCTCGTCCGGAGGTGCTGGCGCTGGTTCCAGTGCCGATGCTCGAACGGCGGAGCTGCCCAGCCTGTGCCATTGAGTGTTGAGGTGGCTGCTTTCTGACGCACCCCCTCTGGCGGCAAAACGCCGGGCGATGTCGAGCTTTCTCCACCTGCTGCTGACCCCTCCGTCCAAGTTGTTGACACACCTTCGTCGTTGGTGGTTGGCCTCACTACCTCGGCAGGGTCTTCCCCATCGTGGGTCACTTGGCTCGCAACCTCCATCTTTTGCTGTTCTGCTGCCTCCTCACTTGCGTGCTGTGAATCAACATCCCTGTCTGGACTGGAGTTGCTGTTCACGTCGGGTTACTCATCAGTTTGGCCCCTGATAAACACGGTGGTGATCGGCATCAAGGTACCCGTGTCCCCAGGTGGTGCCCCTCCTGCTGGAAGTGCGGGCCCACTCCACCTCCTTCTGCTTTACAGGCAGTTCTGAGCTCGGTAGGTGGATCGCCGTCGGGGGTCGTTGATGCTTCTCGTGCGGCTTCGTCGGGGACTTCTCCCGGCAACAACCAGATGTCATCACGGTGGGTCCGCACCTGTTTTCTCCCCACTCGGACCAGTAGGTTGTTGTTCCTAAGCCTTCCTCTTCGCTCCTGCTATATACATGCAAATTCTCCTGCTCTCGTGCTACTACATACTAATTCTCCTCCTGCTTACTTGCCTGCCATTTACACGCAAGCCCTCCACTTGCTTGTATTGTACACTACCTCCTGCTTACTTGCCTGCTATTATCATGTAAGCCCTCTCTGGCTAGCTTTGTGATGTGGGTAATGATTTGCTGTCGGGAAAACATGCGATGATCTCAGCTGTCTGTCTCGCTACATTGCAAGACTTCAACTGCGTAAATCACGGGCAAAGGGGGAACTTGAAACTTGACACCCACCTATTAACTTAGCTTGCACAATGGTGGTGATGATATCATGTGCAGAGTGGGGGGAATGACGACCCACCGATTATCTCCGCATGCATGACGAGTAGGACGTACGATGCTGATGATGGGACGAGTCGGGAGTACAATGTTACCAGAACAAACAACGTGATAAATGATAACATTTGCTGGAACTTGACTAAACTTGACATTAACTTGCATAATAATTGTGGTGATATTTGTAATGTGTCGATACAATTTTCACATTTCGACATGTAGTTGTTGACTACGGGAAACTCTTCTTGCGTGCTAAACCAAAATGAAAAATTAAAATAAATTATATTTTGTGGTGACTCTTTAGCTTCTGTATCTGGCATCGTGCATACGTAAAAACTGTAGTGCCCTGTACTGCGAACGTTACACTGGTGCACCAACCAGGTCGGTTGATAACTGAAAAATTTCGCACTTGTTGGCCGAAACGTTCATTCGGTTCGCGAGTCAAAAATTTTAATGACTGCGGTTCCATATTCACTTTGCGATTGTCCACAGCGCGGTTGATCATTGGGCTGGACTTGCACGAGCAAATCACACAGCTGGTTGTTTCCCTCCTGTTTTATGCCAGTACCGAGCTGCATAGGATGTAAACACAGCAGACACCATTGTGCCGTAGCGGGTGACCAGCCAGCCATGATTTGTGTTTGTAAATAAACTCGCATTGACGCGAGTTACAGATGCGCATCGTTGGAGGGGAAGCGCCCCACCCCTATCACGGCTGAGTCCTCCTGCATGTGCCGAGAGGGCGACGACCGACCAGAGTGGGGTGGGGGAAGTAGCCCTCGCTCGCCCGCTGCTGCGATCGATACCCCGCTCAGCTGCTGGAGTGGGAGGTGGGCGACCTGTCATGCCACCGTCCATAGATGGCTGCTATCCTCCTCCATGCCTTGTTCCTTGTTCGTAATGGCTGCTACTCCTGCTGTTTGGTGCGCTTTCTGAGTAATGCCACATGATTGTGTCCTGAGCAACCTGTAGCTATCTGTATGGCATCGGAAGTTGTTGAGCCTTTCTGTGTTGCTTTCCTGATGTTCCCACGCTGCTGGTATAGGGACAGTAACTGGGAAAACTTTCGGGGTTGGACGAATTTTGGAATTTGAGGTCCGGGAAAAATTGCGGGAAAAATTTCAGTGTTTGCCGAAAGTTGGCAGAAAGGTATGGCAACTAAGTTGGGCACCATTCTGAAACCAGGCAGGGTGTCTCTATGGTGTAGAGAAATTAAAAGGAGCATTTAAGTAGAAATTTGGTAAATAGACGATGTTTGCCCGGTGCTGATGTTCTGGGTCGTGACTCCGGACGACCAATGCCTTCCTTTCTTGGTTACTTCAACAATGATGAAAAACGTTAAATTTAAAGCTTCGCGGACTCTCAGGGCGAACCACACACCACCTGAATTAATTATCTTGAAAATAATGCAGTACAGAACACTCTTGAAATAAACACGTTGAATACACACTTTAGAAAGGGCGGTAAATGAGGATCCAATTCAATTATGTACCCGGATGCGAAGACAGAATTAGACACACACTTTCCTGTGTGAGAATATTTATTTGTCCGTGAATTTACATACTTCTCTCGGAAGCAATTTACATAGATACTGAACTTATCCGGTCAGTGATGGTAAAACTGAACAAAAGGCCAGGTGGGCTACACAATAGTTACAGGTACAAGTAAGCCCCCGGTGGTACTGCAAACCAACTGGGAGTGTAGGGGTGTTGTCCCAGGTGGTTAAAAATAAAAAGGTTCAAGTAGTTTAAAGTCTATTGCAAATTAAGATGATTAGTAATAAAGTTTGAACACCACCTGGGCATACGTGATGCAACATACGACGACACGACTCACCGCTCCATATGCCGAGCGAAGACTCACTTGGCGCACGGATGCAAGAGCCGGCGGTAGCTGGACAACGTATCACACAGCACTACTTTCTTGTAAAAAGTACCATAGACTTAATTGGGGTCAAGCATAGGTGTAGGAGGCACACTGTAAGTTAAAAGACACTGCTAAAGACATAATGAGCACTTAATAGAAATTCATGGATGATGTGGAGGTGAAACACGTGAAATGTAATCAAACAGGAAATTACAGAAAACACTAATGAACGCAGGTACGACTTAAAATGGCTTTGATATGCATGTCTTTCCAAGTCTCGCAATATGACTGTGTATAGTGAGAAGCACTTATCATATATTTTGCGTTATCAACACAATTGGCACTAATTACATATCTCTCCACCACATGGAGTAGCTGGCTAATTGAACACACTCTGGAACACCTACACTAAACTGCCCCACATACAACTGGCTTGCCCTACTCTACACTTGCACTGCCTCGCACCGACTTGAAATACTTGCCGGACAATGCACACTGCTGGGTTTTGAGAAGAGTGTGCGTCCTGTTGGTGCAGTATCTCTTTGCAGCGGACAAAGAGTCTAGTGAGAAGCTGTGGTTGGCATCAACATAATTACATATTTATATAATACAAGAATATAAACAATAATATATATAAAATTATTTTCAATTTAATTTATATGTGTAGTTATGTACATATAACCAAGTAAATTTAAAAATATTTACAATATAATTTATAGGTATTGGTAAATATAAGTATGCAAATATAAAATTATTTTCTGTGTGTGTGTGTGTGCATGTGCGTGTGTGCATGAGTGCGTGCATGCATGCGTGTGTGTCTAGTCTATTCCCGATTGGAAGCGACTTATGAAAATCAACCTTTGAATAAACACTCTAGGCATAACATGTCAACCTGTTTTTCCAATAACCTGTATTCCATTTAGAGTACTGTATTATTGAATAAATTAACCTTTACCGTCTTATCTTCTATAACTTGTAATATTGATTTCTTTTTTAAATATGAATTAACAACAGCGAGTGCAGCGACGTGTTGGCAATGACTGGTAAGAAATAGTTCGCAGTTAAAATATTATTTTAACCTTTTTTTAGTATACTATTTGTAAATTAAACTGTGCCTATTGAAATATTGAAATATTAAAGTAGCCCCAATGGTAACATATCTCATTTTTACAGTTAAAAATAACAGCGGAAAATATTGTGAGAAGGCCGTAATGGTACAGTATTGTTTTATTGAGAGAGAAAGCAATTGAAAAACTGTCTGCTGGCGAGGCTTGTCGCCCTCTTTCTCTTTCTTCGTCTCTTTCACACTCTGGAAATTTCACTTCGCTAGTAAGCAGCAACATTTATACATGTTTTCAATTGTAGCATATATCATACTTATTACAATAAAATAATGATTTTTTAAATTTTTAATTTCCAACTGAAAAGAGTTTTTAATGTTTTGGATACCTATTTTAATATATATAGATATGATGACGGGGCAGTTACCAAGTGAAGTTGGCAGACATGGTGAGCCATGACATGGCGTGTTGCTTTTAGCCAAATGAAACATACATTATTCTTACTCCGAAAAATACTTCAAATTACTACATCATGTTTGTAGACGTGTTTTTTAAACCTACGTAGGCAAGTTACGATGATGTGATAAATCTGTGTTTTCCAATGAATTTGTTATAAAGAATAACTTGCTAAAAAGTTATGAAATAAGTTAAACTTTCATTAAGACAATGCACTTATGAAATTATCGATCATTTTTATTTCAATTTTAAAGTTCGTAACATATTTTTCATTTTTGTTTAACGAGAAAAAAGTTTCATTCGCACAACCCTAATTAAAAATGAATGCTGGGATGAAGGGTCTTACATGAACTACATTCACATTAATTATTTGAAACTGAAAGGTACAAATATGATGCATGTATAGGCATACACCAACTTAAATCTCTCACTTCACTAAATTTTCATTGTAAAGCTAACATGAAAAAAATGCATTTTGTTTTGATTTTTTTTTTAACATACTGTATTTCACAAGGTGCAATAACAAACAGTTACAATTGATACAAAATTTATGTTTATAGTTCTATGTAAGACAGTGTGCTCTGTCTGCTGACTTATACTGTACAAAACACAGTAAATTGTGAACTGAAGTGCATGTAAGATACGCATATCACACTCTTTGTTTTAGAAGAAAAGTTGCACAGAGATAGGAAAGTGGAACTGAAAAGCATGCATACTTTTTTAAAAACCTGTTCACACCCAGTGTACCTCATGCACAATAAGTTTGTTTTTGGCCAGTGTTGTATCTTGCCAGGCTAAGTGCCCTATGATCTACCCTGTAAGTAACTAATTTATAAATTGTTTTACTGTTTTAAGATATGAATGGTTGTTATTTCTATAGCCAAACACAAAGCATACAGTTCACTAGTTAAGATAACAAAACATTGCTGTGACAAGTTTAAGTACAGTATGCTTCAAAAATGTTCTTATGTGCAACACCTGAAACCCTAAATTAAATCAGGTCTGGAAGGGTTAAAGAAAGGCTAGTGTAATGTAGCGCTGTGTGTGTTTTGTGTAAGCAGAAAGTACGCAGCTGCTGGATGGTGCACCATCATGAAGGCACAGTGGCGGCCATCGTGCTTATGGACTCGCGCAGCCTGCGTCAGCTGCAGCAGAAGGAGGCCTACTTCCAACAATTTTTCACATGAGCCACAGCAACCTCACACAGATGACCATTGTCAAGTTTCAACTGTCTCCAGAAAACATCATGGTTTGTCACACCTGCAGTACAATTAAGAGTTCCCAATCTCAGAACATTTAAATTAAAATTAGCACCCTGGTATTGTACTATACAGGAGATGTAGTAAACTACCAAATGAAAGTTTCAATAGATACTTGAATGTAATTCTACAACACTAATAACCCTTTATTTTTTAACAGTACTGACAGAAATTATGTTGTACAACACTGAAATGAAAATATATTTTGAACAATTTTAACTAGTGTACAAACAGCACTTTTGAAAAGTCCCTCATGCTGTCAATGTTTGCTACCTAGATATATCTATATTCAAGAGTTGAACATGTTTTTGGAATGAAGATACACATTTTTAGTGCTAATCTACTAGTCATTACAGAACATTAAAAAATTTCAATGCAATGTAAAAGATTCAAACTGCTTTGTTAGAAAAAATATTTATTAAAATTCTTTATGAACATTTATTATGAAAAACACAACACTTCATCCAAAATTTGTAGAGGCGGTGAGATTGAACTATCCACTTCCCCCTCATTGTGCAGGAGCTCAGAACAAGATTCTTGCTGGACATCATGTCTTGCTAGTTTTCATCTCCTGCTGATCAAGAACCCCATAATAATAAGCACAACACCAAAATTAATAATGGGCCAGTTAAAAATCTAAAATTTCCAATTAATGATTTATCTTCAATTTTTACTAGTTTTCTACTGTATGACCAAAATATTAAAGTTAACATTTGAATTTTATATTACATGGTTTTGCACAAAAAGGACACAGGACACAGACAACGTAACTTCCATAATTGTAAAAGACATTTGTGTACAACTATATTATGTGCAATGTTTATTTTTGAAATTTAATTATTACTTTTTATCTCTACTTTATGCCTACAAATCATCACTGGTCCAAGTCCTCAACACACAAGCTTGCCACCCGAGTCTACAGAGCCAAAGTAAATCTTAACTAACAAATCTATTGTTACATGTGTGTTAACTTCAGTTCTACATTATACTGTTAGAAGGATGAGAATGTTGTAAAATTGTACACGAAACTTTCAATCTCATTTTGGAACTGGATTAAGGAAGTTAGCAGGTACATATATACACTGCTGGTAATTCACCCATTTCACACAAATTTAGGACTACCTGGAAAATAATACTACCCCATACAGACAACTCTTAACACAACAAACCCAGTAATGACTCCCTCAAAGTAAAAACCCTTTTTTTTTTTGCAAACTATAAAAAAATTACGTTAAAAGATTGAAAAATTTAAGATAATAGGCTGAAAAATATGTTGCATATATTTTGGTCACTGTATGATGTGATTCTCTTCACCACTACTGTATGACTACGAAGGATCTACAAATAAGACACCATTCATTAACACATACATGAGTGTCTGCCCTATCCACCGAGGTTGTCACTGTTTACTGAAATGTGCTTACCAGCTTGCCATTATTCAAGTTAAGTACCACAGTTACCTAGTCCAGAGACCACCTTTTGCAAGACCACATAATTATAAAAACACTGGACTGACCTGCTGAAAAGTGGAATCAGGACTAGCTTTCTTTGACATGGCTGTGAAAAATAGAATAATTAAAGAACAAGTTCATATCCACATAGTTTTTTGTATGTGAAGATTATTAGGAGAAGAGACAAGGAGAAAACTTTGTGTGTTATTACAAATACAAGGTTATATATTCATTTTTTTGACAATATTCCTAACTTAGATAGCCAGAAATATGCTGCAAAATGTCTTTCATAAATAACAAAAATTAATAGCTAAAAAATTCACTTGATAGAGGAAGAGAGGCTTGTCAATTTGCATTCTACTAAAGGCTGTCCACGGTAAAGTGAGCACTTTTGAAAGCCCTCTCATCTGGAATAATAGTCAATAAATATATTTTGTTGTAGCCTCAGACATTTATTTTTGAGCCTGGCGAATATATACACTGTGTTTACTGCTTACATAGCAACATTTATTTAAGAAAGTAGTAGAAGGATAATAAATAGTTGACAGAAAAATGGTAAGTAGGGCCTCAAAAGTGCTTACTTTACTGTGAATAGTCTATATTCCACTGCACCATGATGTACGACCACTTCAGTGCCACACATTGGCATCATCTGTGCCAACTATACATCTTTGCTATATGGGTTACCCTTGCTCCAGTTAAACCAGCACATACTGCAACTGTTAGCTGCACTTGGCACCTTAGATTTTGCCTTTCAGACAATCACTTGGGTACAGATTAGTATTGTATAACTGTGTCTCCATAAACAAACACATGAAAGCAGAGAGTGATTCTTCTTTCTCTCACTTGTCTGTCTTTCAGAACATGCATCCCACTAACCTCCATTTTCATCACCAGTACAACAATAATACTCTTGTAGGGAAGACATGGACACGCAACCTCATTCTACCCTTCAGACTGTATTGTTTATCCTGCACTCTGTTTAAAAAGTGATTACAACATACAGCACATCTTGCCTTGTCAGTCAGGTCTACTCTGCCAGTGGTTTATTTGTATTAAAATGGTTGTTTAGCACACTGGCACTCATGGCAATTCTTCACATAATCCACTATGTCGCCAGGCATATTTGGCTAAAAGAATTCCTTATGAATTTTTAGTTCTATTTTTCTTTTACCCATATGAGTCCCTATCAGTAGATCATACGTCATAAAGTCAGGTAAACATACCTGTTTCTTCCCTGTTTCTAAACACAATATACAACACCCTTGATTATCTAATAGTTGCGCACTCCCCCTTTTTAAATTTTCTCTACACATTCTTACTTTCCTGATTATCACCCTGCCGATTCCTGATATTGATAAAGAACTTTGGAATATGATGCAAAACATTGCAGAGCTCTTCAGCGTTCACATTCTCAGGAGTGTCAGATGGGACAACAAATTCTGAGGGGTTATACATCCTTGACAGCATGCCCACAACACAGTGTTCGTTCCCTTTTATACAGACTATCTTAAATTGGAAAGAAGTTAGTCGCATGATCCACAGGCTTAACTTTACCAACTGACATGGATGTAAGAGAGCCAGGTATGTCATTAAGTCAAATTCCGCATACTCAAGGTAAGTCGCAAACTTCTCTACACCGAACATGCATGCAAAGGGCCTCCTCCTTATACCCCTTATATCCCTGTTCGGTCTCTGACGAGCTCTTACTCATATATGTCTTCTGCTTCAGTTCCCTTCCTCTCCTTTCAGTAGCACCACACCCAATGCCCATCTACTTGCATCTATCTACAATACAAACTGTTGATTGAAATCTGGCAGGCTCAACATGGGAGGATAGGAAATTGCATACTTTAGGACCTGAAAACTCTTTGGTTGGTCAATCCCCTAGCAAAATTCTACATGCTTTCTCTTTCGTTGGTTAAGAGGAGCACATAAAGCTGCCTCACTTAGGATGAACATTGAGAAATAACCAAGCATACCCAAGAATTGCATAACCCACTTTAGATTCTTGGGAGTGGGAAGTTGACTATTGGGGTGATCTTAGTTGGTTCCATCATAAGCTCCCCCTTGCTCACCATGAACCAAAAGAACTTAATTTGTTTTGATACCTTCTCTGGATTTACTGTGAAGCCTGTGGACCTCAACATAAGCAATGCCCAGTTTCACATGCTCCAGGTGTTCCTCAAAAGAATTTGAGACAACACAGATGTCATCACCAAACTATATAAGTTGAACTGGAAATCTTACAGCAATTTGTTACGAATCCGTAATAAACATTGGACTCAGAAATTCACCCTGAAAGGTATTCGCTCCCACTCAAGATACCCCCATGACGTGACAAAACCTGTGTACAGTGGTGAAAGGCGGAATTAAGATTAAAGACTGCGAAACAGGTGACCCCCGAGATAAAATTGAAACAATATTTCAATGTTAAGCAAAGGAATGGATCTACCTTGATTTTTCATTCAACAGCTGTAATCCAGTATTATATGCTATTCACAGTTACTTGATATTTTTCTAAAGCCCTACTAAGGTTTTACTCTTGGTTATCAATTATGTATCCTTCCACTACATGTAAACATAAACACTGCCATGCAACTTCTATGTTTTAACTGTCAGATGCTTTGTTCACTGTTTTCAGCTGTTCAATGGATTCTGGCATATTTAAAAAACCCTTGAGTATGAATGCTTACAATTTAGACCTAACCATATTTAGGGCAGCTTTACGACTAATGTCTGTATAGACGATAGTTCTTACGATTATTATTTGGAAGTCATGTCTTTATTTATCACATCTTAGTAACTTTGCCATAGGTGTTTGAAGCACATTTGTGTAATGTGCTTACATTTCTGTGATTTGAATGTTTGTCACAATCTCAACAAATTACTAAAGCCCAGCCAAAAAAGTTTCTTGCTTGAATTTACTGTCTTTTTTTGTTGGACTGATTACTCCTCCCTTTTAATATTTAATTCAACTGATACTAATATTTGGTTTTTATCTACGCTGTCTAAAACGTTCATCCTAAAAAGTAAACAGAACAATCTCACGTTATGAGATAATGGTAATATTAACTTCCAGACTAAAAAAGTAAAGGCTAAGGAAGGGATGAGCTGAAGTCGTTTATTCACCATTGTTGCAAAAAGCGTCATGCGTCAGTGCTATATTGTGTACTAACTTTCCTGTGCTACTTCATAAGCGTGACACTTAGGACTTAGAATCGCTCTAGCCACTTATTTTGGGAAGAAAAAGACAGCCCATAGACAAAAAAAAAATAAAAAAACGAAGGAACTTTTTTTTTAACAATTTTTTTTATCATGCAGTAATCCTAAGAAAAGCTTAATCCAGTACCTATTTACATCCCTGATCATCATATCGCTCTAGCCCCTGCGACCCCCATTTGATGTATAGCTATCCAGTGGGCCACTACGGCCCCACTTGATATAGTTCTATCCATTAAACCACTGCAGCCCCACTTGGAATAACTCTAGCCACTGGGCCACTACAGCTCCTGGGAAGGAAAGGAGTACAGCCCATAGGCAAAAAAGAAAGGAGAAATTACAAAATTTTTTTTAACAATGCTTTTTTATGCAGTAATCAATCCTAAGAAAAGCTTAATCCAGTACCTATTTACATCCCTGATAATCATTTTTTCTGGAACCGTTTGAGATATCTCGATGAAACAAAGACTAAGTTGGTCATGGGGTTATTACCTATAGACTGTGTAAATTTGATATCAATACGTTCAGCGGTTTTTGAGTTTGGTCAGACAGACATGAAAAGATTAACACTAGATATGGCTTAGTAATTAATTATACTATATGAAAAAATAAAGAAAAGTGGAAAATTCTAAAATCACACACACTTCTATTTTATTTAGTAGTATAGATAATCCAAACATGTGTGATGCTTTTTGCTGAATGAAGTGTTAAATTTTGTTTGTGTGGCAAATACTTAAAATTACCACATAAAGTATGTACACATGTTTTTTTAAGCCTACTTAGGCAAGTTATGATGATGTGATAAATTTGTGTTTCCACTGCAGGAATAAATATACTGTAACATGTCTCACATCTGCTGTGAGTGAAATGGTATCGTTAAGTCTAGTGGCTGTTAACACTGGGTCAGTGCGTGTGTGATTGCAAATATTGGATGTGGAAAATGTATACTTTTTAACCGTAAACTGTGTCTATGTCATGTCACCACTTCTGCAAACTTCCGATTTGTAACTGGCCCACCATCACATGTAACACGTATTCAAACATTATAATCTCATTTCAGTTTTAAATCACAAATTAAAAAATCATTATTTTGCTGTAATAAGTATGAAATATACTAAAATTGTAAACATGTATCATTGTCCTGGTAGCATGTGATGTAAGTGATGCTAGCTTGTGATGTAAGTAAGAGATAAGCATGCAGTAAAATCACTTTTTGGTTCTGAAGGACAAAGAAAAGCTGTGGTTCTTCAGTTAAATATCATGTTCAACCTATCGGGTGTTACTGGTGTTGGCCAGTGTCAGTGCTCTCCCCCTCCCTTCACACCCCAGATGGCTGGGAAGCAGGCGTTGTCCACTTAACAGCTTTATCTTGCCCAGCCTTGCAGTAAGGCATAAGAGGGTTGATAGTATACTTTGTTTCAAGTAAGAAGGCCATTGTTTGAAAATACTAAGAAAGTAGTAGTGTTGTTGCTCTGCTAATGTATCCCTTCCTCTCAGCTGTTTTGACACGTGGAAGCCATGCTGTTTGTTATGTCAGCTGTTGACATTAAGACTGACTGTGATGGTATATGTAGAGCCATCTTGTTTCAGAAAGTATGACATTTTCTAATGCGGAAAAAACTTCCAAATCAAAAATGTGCATTTGCCTAAATTATTTTAAAATGTTTATATGTAGTAAATTAAAATGTTTGAAAGTAAAATTTATCTAGTGCAGTGTTTTACACACGTGCTAAATAATTTCCGTTTATATTTTTGAATGACAAGTTATTTGCCACATATGTTGATGCGTGTTGCTTAGACTAGTCAATGTAGCTTTGGAATGCGCTATATCAGATGCACTCTGGTATACAATTATTGATTCTAATTGGGCTGTCTACCAGAGACTAACACTGGTCGGGCTGGCAGATGACTCACTACAAAGTCAACTGCAGGTGGTACCCAATATGCCTGACTACAACCTTTGCCCTTTGACACTTGATGCCTAGCCTAGTGTGCATAGGGAAGTAAACAGGGATGCTGACTGAAGAGGGAGGGTTCTCCAAGTGATGGGCGGCTTGAGCTCGTTCCTGTGGGGTGTCTCTACCAAGAGCAGAGGTGCTAGTAGTGCACACCTGCTTAGCAGCAAGGACCTTTTTTTTCTCCTCCCTTCGAGTCCGTACCTCTCTCCGAATGGCATAAAGGTAGCAGTGACACTTATACTTCTAGTCAGGCGCAAGCAGTGGATGGTACTCTTGACTAAGTGTACAGCCCAACAGCAGATGATGGCGCAAATCCTGTGCTCCTACAGTTCTGCACCTTGGCGCACAAACCTAAGGCGGTGGGTCGCGTGGACCGTCTTTCTACTACTGTCAGGGTGTGGTCCAGTAACAGTCAGGCCTCCAGTCCCAGGCAAAATACCCCTGCCAGTAATGGTGGTGCACTGGCAGCGATACAACCTGAGGTGAATGTCCTGTTCATGTTGGATTAGTACCTAGTGGTTGGGGCTCTACCTTTCTGTACACCGTGGTACACAGAATGGATGGCCGTTGAAAGTGGTGTATGTTTGTGAAACACAGATTACTGAAGGGGATCTGCAGTCCAACACTATGGATTGTACAGTCAAAAATCCTGGTCTCTTGCTTGCTCCGTCTAAGGGTTGAGTACCTAGTTGTCGGAAAGGATTTACCGCTGTCAACAGATTCACTCTCGGAATAGGATAAAAATGTATTTACTACGAATAATAAATAATGGTGACACTTACTCTTACTACTACGCAAAGTGTGAATGGAAGTAAGCTATGCTTTACAGGTGGAGGTGACCTGCTCCTAGACTATCCAAGATTAGAATGACTTTGACGGCTATGAAAATAACTCAGGTGCAATTCACTCTACCCTGGGGTTGTCAGATGAGACTTTACAAAAGGGGCCACTACTTTTAACGGCAGTGGGTGTAGTTGCCGTATCCGCTGAAGTGCTGGATGATTAGTTACTGTGCAGTATGGTATGGTACTACCTGCTCCACTCTGCGGCTTCACTGCTGCTGAAGGTGTTGGCTATGCCGGGTCCGGTGTCAGTACCAATTACCAGGTCACGAGCAGCCAGATGGTGGTCTACGCCAAGCCTAGTGTATGTGAGGAAGAAAACAAGGGTGCCAACTGGAGAGGGAGGCTTCTCCAGGTGTTGGGTAGCTTGAGCTCTGCACCGAGGAGTGTCTTAGGAAGGTGCAGAAAGGTTACTGGCACACACTCGTTTAGCAGCGACGAACTTTGTCTTTCGTTTACTCCTTTTGAGCTCCATGCCTTTCCCCAAATGGCATAGAGGCAGAGTTGATACTTAACTATCCCCTTGCTAGGTGCAAGCAGTCAATGGTGTCCTAGGTAAGTGTATAACGAACAATAGTTGATGGCTCATACCCTGTGTTCCAATCAGTCCTGCACCACTGATGCGCAAACCTGGAGCGTGGGTGGGTCATGTGGGCCTACCTTCCTACTACTGCTGGGTGTGGTCCAACACAGGTTGGGCTTCCAGACGCAGGCAAATACTCCTGCTAGTCAGCACTGCCGGCACTCCGGCAGCAGTACAACCTGGGGTGGCTGTCCTGCCTCTCTTGGATGAGTACCTAGTGGTTGTGGCTCTACCTTTCTATACACCTGCTTGCATATAACGGGTGGCCATCAAAAGTGGTGTATGTATGAAACGTATAGATTCCTGAAGGAGATCTGCAGTCCTACTCTATGGTTCATACAGTTAGTTAAACTCGGTCTCCTGCTTGCTCGGCATGAGGGTCTAGTATCTAGCAATCAGAAAGGGAATTACCACTAGAACAAATCACTCTCGGGATGGGAACAAATATGTATTTATTATAAATAATAAATATGGTGACATGTATTCTCACTACCATGTTGAGTGTGAACGGAAGTAAGCTATGCTATACAGGTGGAGGTGACCTGCTACTAAACTACTTAAGATAAGAATGACATTGACGGCTACGAAAATAACTCAGATGCAGCTACTCTAACCTGGGGTGTCTAGAAGAGACTTTAAAAAGGGGCCACGACCAAAAGGGTAGTGGGTGGTTGCCACTACCAGCAAGCCAGCAGCAGCCCCAGAGGCTGCCGTCAATGGCTACCACCAGCTCTTCAACAGTAAGACTGCAGACACCAATACAAAACTCTGTTGTCGTACCTTCTGGTTCGAAAACCGCCACTACTTTCTTGTAGTAGCTTCTACACCCACTGCTGTTAAAAGAAGTGGCACCTTTTTTTCTTAATGTCTCTTCGAGACATCTCGAGTTTAGAGTCGCTGCAACTGAATTGTTTTTATAGCCGTCAAAGTCATTCTGTACCAAGTTAGATTAGGAGCACGTCTTCTCCACCTGTTTTACTGAAGGTTACACCCGACCATGTTTTGCTTGGTAGGAGAAAGTACGCATGGCCTAGATAATAAATATGTATTGTTACTATCAGAGTGTTGTTTATTTAAGAGGTGTATTTCCTACTCGCACCACATGTCCAGCAGTCAACAGTAGCAGCAAGACACCAGGGCTTGGGGTAAGCACCAGTGGTACCCCACTACCCCTGCAGACAGAGAAACGAATCAAGTGAGTAAGGTAAGGAAGCATGACAGAGTAAGTAAGGTGTGCTCGCAGTACAAGACTTTGTGTCAAGCCAGAGGCCAACTTGAACCACTTCACATACACCAAGTCCCCAGTATCTCGACAGTAACCTGCAACCTTGATCCAGCGCACCTGACCTAGCACAACCAAAATCACATGGACCATGTCTCAGATCAGACTTTAGAAAGTGACATGCGTTAATAGGAAAAAATAAATTTTCAGGAAACAAGTTACAGTACATAGTATTTTGATGATTGTAACAGACTGTCTTCAGAGAGTGGCGTAGGAATTTTACATGGTTTTTTTTGTTAAAAAAAAGTATGAGTCTTTGTTATAAGAAATCAAATAACGGGCAGAAGTTTGTCATGTAAAAGAATAGAATTGCAACTGCGTGGGCCCGGGAAGAAATGTTTGTGCTGCCATTACAAGCTACAACAGAAAGATGAATTTTTTTTTAATGCTACACACAACTGTAAGTAAAAAAAATTACTGCATACACATTTCATAGATGTTATTAACATGTTAATTTTAGTGTCAGAATGTTTTTACTACAAATGTAAAATTTAGCAGTTTGTCTGCCTAGGCAGTTTCTTAATAGATACAAAATCTCAAATATGTGTTTTATGTATTTCTGTTCCTACTGTACTATAATGTTCCTCTCTATGTATATAATTGTGATTTATATAACAACAGTTGAGAATTCACGTCACACGTATTATTATGGGATGGGTGCTTGATAAATGTGGCAACAGGGCGTGGTACTGCTCACCGATAGGCTGATACAGAGCAGCCAAGAAGTTCTGTGCCTGGCATAGTAGTCTTAAGCCTAGTAAACACTGGCATCTTTCTTGTACAAGAAAGTGAAAATTAAGGTGAACAATAAATTGAACACTTAAGTGCCTACTAGCAATTATGCACGGAATTGTGTGATCCATAAACACGACACTAGCTGGTGAGCAAGAAAATGGATGGTTGATTTCAACTAAGTATGATTTGGAAGCACTTTTTGGGGATATGGGGGTAACTTGTGCATTATCATAGCATCTGCCATAACAAAGAATAAAATATTTAGTCCACTGAAACATATTTCAAGCACTAAATATATACAAATGTAGAAAATTTATAACCACTCACAGGAAAAAAGACAAACCTCTATTTTTTTTAACAGTTATACACAGAATTATTGATGATAGTGGGACTATTAAACATTTAATCATATTAAAAACATTAACATATCTGCTTATTGCCAGCATTAACAAAATATATGTTTAGTTTACATTCGACTGTACAAGAAAGATGGCGAAAAATAGGATCGTCCCTATATGGTACTAGCTAGTATACAAGCTCTTGTGTGCTACTAACTAGCATACTCGGCGGCCGTTCACACGATGCAAGTCAAGGTGTATAAGAATGTGCTCACTTTCTTGTACAAGAAAGATGCCCGTGTGTACTAGGCTTTAATTAGCCATTAAAAAAACAAAATAGGTTGGAATGTCAACCTAGCTCTAATAACCTGCATTAATACCCGATTTGTTTTTTAGTACTATACATATAACCTCATTGTTACAGACAGGAGAACAAGGATGACTGAGAATACCATGCTTTCCTCAATTGCTAATCATAAATGTAATGAAAATAGAACAAGTTTTTAGTTGTGCTGCTTAAGAAACACATAAAGATGGCTTGTGTATATGTTTGTGCTTCTCATGTATTGTTAAAAATTATTTTTTATGTTTTGCATATCACCTTGCTTTAAAAATGTATAAATGCTATTAAATGCCATAGAACCTAAAATAAATGCTATGTACAAATTTAAATGCTATTTTCCCTCATATCTAACTGCTAGTTTTATTATAACAAGTTTTAGAATTTTTAGTGATAGACTCACAGAAGCAACATCCTTTGAACCCAGTGAACTCCAAATTATATTTGCACCCTTTGCTCATGGACATTCATTAACTTTCAAACTCATGAGCCACTGCTGATAACAGTACCCTGGGACAAACAGATAACAAGGCCATGCTTGCTCTGATATAAGTACAGGTAGAATGAGAGTTTTTCAATATCCTGGTTATTATGCCTCACACATTTCTACAGATCTCAATAAAAACAATGCTCATCTTTTGGTAGAAAGTTTTACACAACCACTTTCTTGTAACCTCAAATTTATCATACAGCAGAACTTTTTTTAACACCTAATTTTACAATCTCTATCTTTTATCTTTTGTAACTATTTTCTTTGGTCTCGCATAGTGCAATGACCAGTTTAAGACTACCATGTGATCTATGTGAACCTCACTGCAATTTCACAATGCTTTGTAAAAATGTCACAACTTAAATGCTCTCATGGCGAGCACACTCTTCCACAGAATAAAATGCACTGCTAGTTGAGTTGAGTCACTACAAAAAGCAAATAACACTACAAAAGACACTCAGCTGAACTACCAGGATTGATATTGTCCAGTTCATATAAGTGGGGTAAAATCTGACAGACAATGTCAACAACCTACACCCTATGTAAACAGTAAATGCTCTCGTTCATACAGTATTGTATCAGCTGATGAACTGCTGCGGGATCTGTGTTGTTAAGTTGGCTATTTTTATAATGACTTTGGAAGAAAATAGTACTCGGAACTAAAAGTTGAATTTTAATAATGGTTTAAATTATGTTTTTAAAGCAATATTAAATTTTCTTGGCTATTAGTGACTGGACTTTAAAAACATGTTTAGCATTTATGACAGCGTATGTTGACATGTACAAACAGTAAATGTTTCCAGTCAATCGCTAGTTATGTTTATGTTTCCAGTTTCCAGACCGATGAATGGCCGTTGTTGTGTTTATTATATGATATGTATCTTGTTGGTATTGTCAGAATATTTAATTGGTAAATAATAATTTTTTTTTTACTTGCTTTTTTTCAAACATAGTTGGTTGTAGGTACCGTTCTGCATTTTCTCGAGTGAAATGTAATATTAATCATCACGTGTTTACCGCGTACCTTCCGCCATTTTCCGTACCACCTTTGACAATGAAGTGACGCAAATATAATTTACATACATAAGTTTAAGTTTGTTTGTATCAGGAAAAGGGTGCAGTGTTGATTTTTCTGAATGATTCTGCAAATTAATTATTTAATGCTAGTGACGAACAAACATGATTTTAGTGAAGTAAACTTGGCAAGTATTGACATAAAAAAACACATGTTCAAGAGGCTACAAATTTTACAAACAGTAAGTTTCGTGTGTTTTTAAAATGTATTTGTAAATTGTTAACACAATTATTTAAATGCACGTGGCCTGAAAAAGCTGTACTTTCACACTTTTGTAGAGAGTGAATAATATTTGTTTATTTGTCTACATCGTAAATTCAATGAGTGTAAGGTTAACTTCAGTCAAAGTGTGTGCATGTATATATTGCTGCATCTGAAATGAATACGAACAGCGACGTATGTATCGCGTTTTGATTTTCATTAAAGTTAAAACTTTCAAAGTTAAATAATTTACATGTTATTTCCATATGAGCTAAATTTTCCATTGATCCATCAAAACAATATGCAACTCGAAATGCTACATACTCGTAAGAACATCAAACCAATATCGTCTCATGAAAAGACAAACTAAATGCCCCCCTCCACACTCACACACTTCCCGAGCTAAACACAGTTTCCTTTTTCCCTCGAAATAAATAAACAGAACCCCAACAAATTTAACTCGGCAATTACAAAAATAAAACAAGTTGGAATGCCAACCTAGATATAATGTCCTACATTAATACTGGATGGAAGTTAGTTACCGTCAGATTTTCAGTGCCTGCCATGACATGGAACACGAGGAAGGAGGAAAATGCAAGTGTGCATTGAACTCAAAATATTTGTTTACAAACGTCTTTTCCTTCAGTGACAAAACAGCTGTGGTGGAAGGACACACTGTGACTGGTGCTACTTCTCTAGAACTGTAAAATTTACCCCATTTATATTAAATGAACAATAGGACAACTTGCCTCCAAAACAGAGAGCTGGCTAACAGAAGTGCTGTTTCCACCTGCACTGACCCCATCAGGAGCTTGTCTTGGAACTGTACATGGCGAGTCATGAGAGCTTTTCCATAGTGTCTGCAGTCGTTCCACAACAGTCTGTGACCGAGAAACACTACTGTAGCTGGCATCTGGATTTTCAGCAGTCTTTGACTCTGCAGCATTCTTGGCGGACGTACAGGCTGCACAGGCAGATTGTTTGTGACACAGCTCAGCACCCTTTTGCAATCTTGGCGGTTCAATGCCTGAGCTGATCAGAGGTTGCAGCAGCAGTGGGTTGAAGACGTTCTCAAGTTCAAGGTCCCGTATGGTCACCCCCGTCAACCAGTCTGTCCAAACATCTGACTCTTCATCGCACACAGTTGTTTGGATGCACTTATCTTCCATGGTGCATTTCTCACGATCACCAGAAACAGGGTCATTGTCCAGCTCCATAACCAGTGTTGATGCATTAGTGGGAGGCACATGGGAGATTTTTTCATCACTCACTACAGTGTCCAGCCTTCGACGTAGTCTTGCAGTAATCTTATCCAGTTCACTCAGCTTCTCTCTGGAATAAACACACACATTCACTCTGTACTTACATTAACACAATAGTACTGAAAAAAATTTAATTACATTTTGCTATAATAAAGAAATACAGTGGTCTTCCAATCAACCGTTTTTCAAGGGAAAGTCAAAAAATTTCTGTACATCCAGAATTTCAGTAGATGAGGGTTTGACATGCACATCAATAAAATACAATTTCTAACCATAATAAACTTCTTGTTGAGTATGAGAGCTGTACGTTATCTGTGAATAAAGATTAACTAGTAAACACAATAAAAATGGGAAGTTTTTAAAAAAGTATTACTGTATTAGTACTACTGTAAATTAAAAGAAAAAAAAAAAAACATTTTATCACAACTTGTTTAAACAAAGAATATAACATCACAAAATAGAGTATATGATTTACTGTATTCCGATACTGAATGCAAGCCCTCTCCAAACATGAAAACATTCTGAAAAAGAAAATAATATAATGAATATTAAATGTCCTGTGCGCACCATGCGGAGAGATTATCAAGCACCATGCGGAGAGATTATCAACCGTCCAGTGTGTTCATGGTGGGTGAGACGGAGAAGGAGAAGTCCAGTGGTGGGAGTAATGAACAATTTACTCCTTCCCTTCCAAAGTGGGTGACACACCGTGGGAGGGCACAAACGCATCATGCTGGTTGCTAGGCAACTAGCTCCCTCCCCACAAGCTGTGTAAGGGGAGGAAATGAGCTCTGAATATTACACAGGATAGCTGAAGCTTACACAATCCCAGCCATGTATCTTGATCAATCTACATTCTACACTTACGTTGGTGATACCATGCTCATTTGGCAGATTTTTAGTTACAGTAATTAGTAAAATTTAACTTAAAAAAAAAAAGTGTACTTTTGAGACAGAGAATTTTAAATAAGGCAATTAGAATTTATTTTTCAAGGTGTTCAAGAGTAAATTGTTTAAAACCGCATCCTCTGTTTCTCCTGTACACTTACACTTGTTGAGAGTATCGCTGCACTTGGGGTCAGCGCTTACACATTATTTGACGTCAAAATGTGTCAAATAGGCCCTTCCAGGATATCAGTTTATTCAGAAGATGCGTGCCTATTGAAATAAATAAATATAAATCCACCTATCTCTCCACAGTAAGGTACGGAAAATGAACTTTACACTTGGTAATATAGTAAGTCTCTCCACGTTCAGACGCGTGCCGCTTATACAACTAATCTAATACGATTATGACTCATCGCCAAGAGTACCTCTTCCACTACTACATACGTAGTGATACGTTGCCTACCCTACAGGCAGCAGGAACTTATGAGCAAATCCTTCTCACCTGGAAGATACATAACCCGGCAGGCACCACCCCCCCCTCCCACTGCTGAGAGCCTCAAACTGCCCAGACCTCAGGCAAGGTCGAGCGTCACCGACGAGGCACGAAGTAGAAATGGTGACCAGTTTTCCCACACCAACCAGGGCAGAAGGACGTCACACCTTCCCTGCACCCTGCATCAGCAGCCTACAAGCTTTCACTACATAAGTCAGGACACTGCCGGGCTCGGGAGTCATACTTGTTCATCTCTCGAGACATCCCACAGCACTGCTCAGTGCTGGGACTTCCAGAGAACTTCGAAGCTTTGTGTATACCCCTTGCGGCTACTTCACCATCCCGTCGACGATCAGTCAACCAGCGAACATGCTCACCAACATGTTTTAAATTCACTTTGTCTCCTCAAGACACCTTTCTTAGAACAGTTTAAAAATATTATATCTTTTCTCGTTTAGATATTTCTTTCCTGCTTTTCCATTAGAACCAGGTCGCCTACACCTGGCCAGCGTAGTAACTTAATTGCCTGGTAGGAGGTCATGCGTCGCATGTGTATTGAACGATAAATAACCATACTTTTGTTTCCTACCTTACAGCTTTTATTTCTTAGAGTATCTGTATGTTTGCCTGCTAGACACAGGTTGCTACGTACACCATTGACAAGAAATGGGTTCTTGATATAACCGAATTAACTTCAACAACGGGCACCCTTCAGGGGTCCGTCATATTTTCTATGCACCCATTAGAAGGCCATCTGTTGCTTTCCAACTGCCACAGCACTGTACCAGTGCCGGCAGAGAGGAACAGAGGAGCCACAACCACTAGCAACACCTTCACCTAGGGAGAAGCGCCAGTCTTGAGTTATTGCCTTATCCCACAGCATTGTTAGTGCTGGGAAATCTTGTAACTTGAGACCTGCCGCCCATTCCTGTGTGGACGCACATCCAGCTCCTTGTCTCTTATCAGCCCGCATAGCATGGGGGATCAGTGGAGACTTAACAGAGCCTGGTCAGCAAGCCAAAACCGGACTGACACTGTAAACTGTATTTAGTTTGTTCATGTCAGGGTGTACCTAGCATATTGTGAGCAGAGACTCGATGCCTTACGACCATAGGCATGGCCGTAAACATAGGGAACGAAACACGGCGTTCCTTGCCACCAGAGAGTTGAGTGCAATTCCTAAACCTACACTGGAGCGACAGGCAGAATGGGACCGCGCCACCCAACTCAGGCATGAGTCAGTATTGACTGCTCCAGTAACTATCTTATTCGTATCTCCGTGTCTACTAATTCATCCCTCATGCCATCCCGTGGTCAAAGGATTGTTAACCGGCACTGCTACCAGATTTGGCTGGAATAACATCCACTTCTGGACCAACAAAGCTCACCTGTGAAATTGCCAGTTCGGTGTGGGCCAAGCTCGCTAAATCTGGGCAAAACCCACCATGACTATGGTGCCCAAGAAGTAGTAAATATGCACTATCCAACACCGCTCGCCTCTCACTGTCTATTTAATCTAAACCACCCCACTTTTGGTCTAGCGGACAAAATCCTAGACCATTGTGCCTATTAGCCTATCCGGGCATGCATCAGTTCAAACGATTTTAGGGGAAAGATTTAGTCGGCTCTTTAACTTAGAGGTCTTAAGAGCCAATCAAACCATTTTTGCATACAAAAGAAGGGAATATCATTTTATTCAGAAGATGCTGCCTATTGAGTTAAATTAAAATTTTGTTTTAAAATCATGCAGATTTTATGCCAGATATGATTGAATAATAACATTACAGGGAGAAAAGACCTTTAAACACGAAATAAAACATCTGTGGGAAAAAATAATTCCCCATTAAAATATAGTGCATGCCCAACATTTTCAGGTGACACCATTTGCTTTGTAATACTAGTAATGGCAGGTGTAACATTTCTATGAATACCAGCATGTAAGGGGTGGAAGAAGAAGAAAGAAAAAAAGAGAGAGAGAGAGGGAGGGAGAGAGAGGGAGAGAGGGAGGGAGAGAGAGGGAGGGAGAGAGAGAGAGGGAGGGAGAGAGGGAGAGAGAGGGAGAGAGGGAGGGAGAGAGAGGGAGAGGGAGGGAGAGAGGGAGAGGGAGGGAGAGAGGGAGAAGAAGGGAGGGGGAGAGGGAGATGGGGAGAGGGAGAGAGAGAGAGAGAGAGAACAGATTTTTTTTTTTTTGCTACACAACAGCTTCCCTTCTCAAAAGCAGGTAAGGGGAGGAAGGAAAGTGCACGGCTGTGAGAGAGACAGAAAGAGGAGAGAGAGCGCAAGGCCATCAAGAGTTATCTATATTTATTAGCCAACTATTGCTATCAATAGTTTTCAGGTTTTCAATAGCTTTAAAGAACAGATTTTTTTTTAACTACAGTGTTTCTGTTGGCAACTGAAATTTTATTCCATAGTATAATTAAATGTTTAAATGACCACTGAATGCCATAAAGAAAGAAACAATAGCACACACATGGACAGCTGGACCCACAACAAAAAATGTTTCAACTATAGAAAACCAAATTGAAATTTGTGAATGTAATATTGATTTATAAAAATTAACAAGTGGAAACATTTTGATTACAAAAACTTCACTCAGATAAAATTAAAATGATTCCGTCATTCACCAATTAGGAACATTCTCATTAATCTGGCCAGCTCTCTCCAGGCCTCCTCTTCTCCTGTGTTAGGGAGAAAATATCCACCATTATCAACACGAATACCCGGGTACTCATCACTGCCAGCAAAAGTCCATCATCAATCTGACCTCTGGGCACAAGGTTCTGTTAGGGTGCTGCTTCCAACTCCCCCTGCTGAGGGAAACTCTCGGGGAAAGTGAGACCAGCCCATGCCATCCCTTCCTTTTCATTTTGGGTTCTCCACTCGATGGGCTAATACGCCAACCCAAAATGGTCCCTTTTCCACAAAGGAGTTGACCGGCCCGCCAACTGACACCTCTGCAGGACTACAAATTGTTAGGGAGGCAGATACCTCTTTTAGTAAAACATGGCATAGGGAATACCCAGGAGTTTCCAACATTGGCTGATCTCATGTAATGAGATCACGCAGTGGTACCACGAGGAGGCGTGAGTTCCCTTGAGCCGTCAGAGGCCATAACTTGCACTTGAACAGCCCTTTCCATAGCTAATTTTCCCGCTAACCATATGATACTAGGGGTGACAATACCCAGACACAATTATCAGTCAGCAGTACTCTCTTCGCCTCCAAAGTGTTGCGTGTGGGCTGAGAGGGGAAGCCCCTTATGTGTGGGTGCACAAAGACTCACACGAAGAAGTCGAAATCTTCATCAGGAAAAAACAGCAAATGTACCAGACTTTCCCTTGAGGAAGACGAGCAAACCTGCATCCTACACCTTATACGTGACTAAGGAGATATACCATGTAACTGGATTCTAGTGTTTTCAGAAAGACAGAAAAATGAAAGAAAGTAACCAGAGAGAGAGATTCTGAGTTAGTCACATACGATGGAAATAAAAATATTCAATATTGAATAATGTTTTAAATTCATTATAAAATTGTATTTATGCCTGGTAAGAAGAAAGTCATACTTAAGGTTGCTGTACAAATCAGACCCTGAAGAGCCATGATTTTCGTGGACAGGCAACTCCATTTGTGGTGTAAAGTTGACGAATCTAGACAGGTCCTCCAGTGGCACCACAGTCACCTGTAAAAAAAAAAAAAGAAAAAAAAGAAGAAAAAAAGATAATTTGATAACTCTAAAAGCAGATGCTGACTAATGGAAAAAAAACAAGCACTACATGTACAACCTTAATTTGGCCAACACAGCATCCCGCGTAGTCTACAAGGCTGTACCAGCCCGACACAAAGGAGAACCCATGCAACAGGGAAGTGAGGTCTATGATAGCAAACCCCAGTACTATGTCTGCTGCTGCATTCATGTTGTCTCCAGCTGCCTGCCACACTTTCAGCACTAAGCACTTCTCCTCCTGCAACAAAATATGTCATGGCAACAAACCTCAACAAAACCCACACACATAGCAGATACAATTTCACATTTATTCAGGTTACTTAAAAACTGGATGTATTTTGAAGATTAATTGGTTATCTGGACAAATAATAAATGGTACACTCAATATAAGCAATGTGTTTGCTATAATACACTATACACAAATAGATAATATAAAGTGACAAAACTGTGATGTGTAAACTAGATAATTCTACGAAAACTCAAGGGAATTGACACATCTGCGAAATTATCACATACAACTTATCGTAGAGGGAGCTAGCATTTTAGCTAGCACCAACAATTATAAGATCTCTGTTTAGGTTGTGATGTAATTTAAGATGTGTGCCCAAAGGGGTGGATATTAAAACAATAATTATTTATTGGGGCTAGTCAAGACAAAGAATGACAAACATTTGTGGTTAAAAGTTACACTGATTCTGGTGACATTACGTTTAAGATAGGATGATGATGACGTCTTAGTCACTTTCACAGTTTTAACTCATGATGCCATAATCAGATAATATACATAGGCGGCCTTAAGATTTTAACTGGTGCACGCACAGTGTACAGGACAGGTTTGGTGGCCTGTCGGAGGGGCTCAATGTCAAGAACCACTGTCACTGCTCTACGGGCAGCCTGACCCTTGATCACACTTTTATGTGGTGGTATGCTGGTCTTCTGTTGGTATGGCCTCAACTGAACTCTCTTTCCCTGGTGTAGCGAAGGCTGGTAGTCGCCTTGGATGCTCATAGGTGTTGAAGCATTCTGGCTTTGCTAATGACTGCTGGAAGTTGATGTAAATGACTGCAAAACCAAGGGTTTGCGATCTCCAGTGGAGGTTCTTCACCCCTTAGGTATGCCTCGACCACAGGGTGAGAGGTGCCTTTGGGTTTGATTAAGGGTGGAAATAAAGGTGTTAGGAGCACTGAGGGGTGAGGCCTCTCAGGAGGGCGGGTGGTGTGAACTCTACCCCACTCGGTGGAAATGCAAAGTGCAACTGGGGACTTAGGGCTGCAAGGCAAGCTAGTTTTGGAGGTGCAAGTTGCTCTTCTTAACTATCTCTGTCTACCTCACTTCTAGGTGTACAACATGGGAAATGAAATGTGCAACTTTGCCTTGCGAAAGTAGAGACGGCACCACAGTTCCCTAAAGTGTACTTCGAGTACTTCATGGTCGCCCAGACAGGAACTGTACCTCTTGCTCCTTTCCCCCGGCCCCTTGAGGAGCGACGGACAGAGCAGCAGGTTGTGTTAAAGCTGTTTGACAGGAATACCCTGGTATGATATCCACAGGGGGTCGATCTGTCCAAGTCCAGCTCCCTTCTGGTCCCATAAAAAACAGTGGTGAAGTATGGGCATGCTTAATTACTCGATTCACCTGGTGGAGGAGTTGCTAGTGGTACAGGCTCTACCTTATTCTACCAGAAGGCAGAGCTCCGGTGGCCACTTAATGTGTGGGTATTTGGCTTAATGCCTGGTGGTCTGCCGGCTTCACTTTAGTGGGCTGAAACTACGTAGGGAAACAACAGTGACACACAAGAAATTAGCACACAGAAAATAGTTAGAAATCATGTGATATATTAAGTAATATAAGATGGTGGCCCTGTACTACCTCCTAGACTATCTTGCTTTGACACGGAAGTAATAAACCTGCGTGATTCCAGGTGAAGGCAATATGGTTTAATCTGGCTGGGGAATTGGGCGATATACACAGCCAGAATTAAGTAAATTATAACTTGCACCTGACTATCTGTTGTTCTGAAGGAAAAGAACGAAGGGGACAGCTACTAGAGCAGTAGTGTCGTCAACGCCAGTGCAGCTACATTTTTTACATTCATAGTTATAACAATTTGACACTGGAATTTAGACTAACAATATCTGTTAAATGTATGTATATGAACTAATTCTTAATTACTAACAGTTTCATGTAGCATACAATGAATAATTCATCTTTGTGCTGCAGCTTGTAATGGCAGCACAAGCTCCTCTTCCATGTTCACACAGTTATAATGTAATTTCATTTCATTACAAACTTAAACACAGGTTTCAACAATTCTGCCGGGAAACATATTGAAACCATATAACCTAATATTTTCTTATGCACAGCTGCAGTAATTATTTTTGTTGTATGAATTTTCCCCCTTATTGTAAAATTCACAGTCTCTGCTAGTTATCAAAATTTGCAACTTGTTTCCTGACCAAAAAATATTTTCTCCTAGGTGATACAAATACAGTAGAACCCTGTTATAACACTTCTCAAGGGACCCACGCAATGTCAGCCTTATATAAGAGAAAACTTTATAAGAGGGTAATTTTGTAGTGAAAAACATTTTTGTGGCCCAAGAGAAGGCAGCTTATTAAGCAGGAAAATGTTATAACAGGGGATGTTACAACAGGGTTCCACTGTACTGATTTTGACGTAGATGCAAAGCTGCCTTCTCTTTCCTTGCATATTTCTCACACTGTATGTTCACCAACATCATACACTCACGCTGTTAAATTGGTAATTTGTTTAAAATTTACATTTTTGTGTAATTATTTGAATGGAAAGTTAGTGAAAATAGAATGAACCCTAAAATTAAAGGAGACAAAACTCAAGTGAAAAATAAGGTGCATAAAAGAGAATTTGCTGCCCGAGCATACACGGATATGTACCATTTTCATACAAGGTGCATGCCCAAGATAACACAGGTGGAAAAGGGAAGGGGTTAATTTTTGGATGATGTGAACTATGGTTTCTGGCAGGGTAACACTTGGATTTTCGCATGTGGGAATCATGTCACAGAAAGCTGCTGGTTGGCATGTTTACTTGAGGATCTCCCATTCCCCATGCACTTGCATTCTGGTGCTGCTCCATACTCACTTCACTTCACTCTCATCTGCTCTCAAGACCTCGATGTTAGGAGCCGCTCAAATCTCTCCACTCCATTTCTTACTCTTCTTGTAAGAGTCACACCCACACTTTTTTAATTAGTTTCTGAGAAAAAATGTGTTGGTGGAACATAGGTAAAAATGGTACTGTAATAAGTTACTAAATCAAATACATTTGATACACTATCGAAAGATCTTTACACATATAGTCAAACCCCGAAGTAACAAACATGTAGGCAAAGAAAACAGCGATTTAAGGTAAAGGTTTTCAGGAACCATAAGAAAAATCCCAAAAGTTTATGAAAAAAATTAAATATCCTTGCTAAAATGTAATAAATAGCAGTAAAAACCTAATAAAAATACATTAAATGTTCCATAGTAATAATATGTAGGTATTTCTCAGTAGGTACCCTAAAACCGTCTGCTGAAACACAAAAAACATTAAAAAATTAGTTAAAATTGGTTTAAAATTAGTGTTGAGGCTATACAAATTTTTACAGATACCAGTACGAACTGATACTTCGTTGCCGATACAACTGATATACAATACCGATACAATGGACATATGATTAATGGACTGAAAGACTTCTACTAGCACTAAAAGTATTTTGGGAAGCTGATGAAAATGAGTGTTAAAGTCAGTGTCACACAATGTATTATTTGATGCTTTAAGTAAACATACAAAGCATTAGGAAAATTAGTTTCAGATCAATTCTTCCAAATCAGAGAATAAAAGCAACACTGAAATTATACTTTAGCTATTTATTTTTAAATCTAGGTCATGGCAACTTAAGCAATTTATGTTTTAAACTTATCAAATACAAAATATTAAATCTTCAAGTCGTATATCACTTTCTCAGCATAATTAAACTTTGTTCATATTCCGAAAATTAATAATTAATAAGTATAGTTTTAAAATTCAGCACTCCCTTATTTAACTTGTAAGATTGAAGCACTGCCAGTTCCCGGGTTATAAAGGTCAGAATCATTGCTTTTGAAAGATCTTAAATACTGAAATTACAAGGTGGAGTTGAAGTGTGATACCTGCAAAGCTGGTAAATCAGCGATGACTTGCAATACAAGCTGTAGATGATTATCTCTTACAACGCCTGTCACAGCAGGTTACAGTAGGGCGAAGAGTCATTTCTCTCTCCTTCTTCTGCACACTACCCATACATGATTATCTCACAGCAGGGTGGTATGCCACTTCCTCCCTTTATTTTCCTGGTGTGACAACCTGTCAGTTTAGTACTTGGAATAAGAACGGCAACTGCTGACTCAAAATGACAGCAAATGAGCCTACCTTACTCCAACATTGCCATCCTATCATCCTCTGGTAATACATAAATGAAAATATCAGACCTTAATAACGACTAAAAATAAAATTGGTTCGGGCTGGTTCCGATACTGTAATAATGGCCAATATTTAATATTGGGGATCGGTATCAGCTCAGCTCTATTAAAAATTATGGCTGCAATGATTTGAGTTGAGCACGTGTGCACCTAACCAGTTAGACTTCATGCGCACATGTCAAAAGGCTCCTTTGTTACTACCCCTCCCTCCTCTCCAAAACCATCCCCTTCCTCAGCTACCATCCAACCATGTGTGCATAGAAACAGCGGTAGTCAATAACAGTGTGGGTTACAGATCTTCCCTTTCTTTCTGATGAGCACCTTTTACCCTGTGACCTCGGCATATCTTTGTGTGCGGTGTTTAGTTTCAGGATATAGTTCAAAATAGTGTTGTTATAATTTTTATTTTTGGCTTTTCTTCTAGGATTTTGACCACGGATTGTGATTGGAATTGACTGTATTGCCTGTTGATGACCTGCTTATGGTATTTTTTATTGGAATACAATTATAATTACAGTTTTGGATTTTGGTTTTGTGCTTTTTATTGGTGATACCTTTAGGTATTTTGCAGTTGACTTTGGATAGTAGACATTGTGTCAACAATAACGGCATGCCAGAAGAGCCCGTTTCTGCTGCGACCCGCCTCGCTTCTCTTTTGCACGTGTTGCAGTTGCCCTTAATAAGTAGGTCACATCCTTTGCACCATCTGTGTGAATGCATGTAGGCTGACTTTACATGTGCCGCTACAGGCCATCAGTGTGTTCGATAAATTAAGGCATGATTGTGATGCAATGCAAAAATAATTGTTTGATTATTTATTTCATTTCAGTGAGAAAGATGGCCTTTGCACTGGCTACAAATGTACGCTTGCAAAAAAACAATCCATCCTACGTATGACAATGCTTACATTTTTGGCTGTTAAGAGGAGGTCCACGGCATTGTGGGATGTATATTTATATTCAGAAGACTTCTGCTTATTTAAATCAATTTGTGTATACGTTCAGCGGTGCACAATTAAACTTTTTTCTCATTAACATGAGGTTGTTTATGGTATTGTTATATTATTTTCCAGAAGACTTCTTCCTATTTAAATAAATTAAAATTTTGTTATAAATATGTTTAAATTTTGTACAAAATGCCATTCGAAAATGGATTTTGCACTTGAAAGTTAACCTGTGCACAATGTTTAAACTTTATTTTCATTAACTACAGATCATTCATGGTTTTGTGTGGTGCCATTTTATTTGCAGAACATCTGCCTAGTGGTATTTAATTTAAATAAAAGTGTCATTTTGCACCATCAACAACGAACACTGTGTTAACATGAAAAAAACATGTTTTTATAACAACTTGTTGGTGTTAGGGTGTTGAAATAGGTGTACATATTTGAATTTAACGAAACAGTGAAATAGAGAAAAGATTTTCACGAACCGTGACATTTGGTCAAATTGGGGTTCTACTATGGTTTATTTCATGTCTAACTTCCAGGACATACTAATTTAACACTATAGTTTCTGTTAAGATAATAAAGGGAAATGCATACCACTGTATAGACTGTAGGGACTTACTTTGCTCAGTAGATGTACAGCAAGCTGGGTATCACAGGACCAGCCCCACACAGCACTCTCACCAGCCTTCACTGCAGGAGACACCAGTGGCTGCCGTCCACTGTCACTTGCTTGGAATGTTACGTACACCTTGGGTTCATCACTACTGCACCATGGAACCTTCAGTGTGAGATGCACTGCCTGTTCAACTTTCACTCTTGCCGAAAAGCTCTCGGAGCCCTCTTCTTCCTGTGCCATCGAAGCGGAACCTGACACGTGTACGATACTTTTTTCAGAAGCAGTTTTATTTTCACTGTTGCAACCGGCAGCAACTGAGCTACTGCCACCAACTTCACCAGTAAAATCACAATATGATTCAATATTTGTGAATCTGGTGTCATTAGAGTGCCCATCTGAAAAAAAGTTTACTGAACTGTGATCGTCTACAGTGACATCCCTTAATTGCTTCTCTCTCTGTTTGACTTGTCCATTTTCATATGTTGGCACTGGATCTGGTATACAGCTTTGTTGCCTCAAGACTTCTAAGCTTTCCAGATACCAGGTGTCGCCCCCCGCAAGATTTAACATCATCAAATTCCTCTGCAAGTCTGACAGGACTGTATTAATGTTAGCTGAACAGTGACTGGAACTATTTGGTATGACAACCTGGCCTTCCGGAAAGCAAGCTGTACCCGTCGGTAGCAACCCTTGTTTCTTTCTTGGATCAGTGAGTTCTACAGAACTGCTTGAAAAATTTGATGAACAAATGTCACTAGCATCACAATCTTGAACACAGGTTTCCTTTCCTTTAATTTCGTTGCTAAGACACTGCAACCTTTCATGTCCACTAGTCGTATCATCATGTGGTTTAGGTATCTTGTTTTGGTAGAAGTGAATATCACTGTGTGTATCAGCCAATTTCTCAAATGTACTTTGCACATTACTTTGTGCTGAAGGAATCGTACCCTTGTTAGTGCACTCAAACGAATGTAAACTTTTGCTCTGGTTGCTTCCTTCATTTTTTTCCTTCCAAGTTTCATTTCTGCAGCTTGTACTGAAATTGACACTTTTGCGTACTTCATTCTGGTTATGGTGATAGGGTGCAGAATTTATTTGAGTGCTACTAAATTCTGCTTTGTTGCTCTGCAAAGGTTGGATGTCTTTAGCTTGAACAGCATTCTGTGAAATGAAATTGAGGGACCTGTCACTTCTGGCGCATTTTTGAAGTCCTTGAATACCTCGCGTGCTGTCTAAAGGATTTTTACCAGGGGAAATTGTACCAGATGTACCATCTAAAGCATTCAAGTGCTGAACATTCCTGCTGGCTTCCTGCAGCTTTGGAGAGGCAGTACAGCAGTCACCAGCCGGCCCGAGCATGCTCCCCGACGTGGCTCCCAGTGACAGCACCTGTTGCTCGGAGCCAAGTGCCAAGAGCACCCGCAGTTCTCCCTGTACACTGCCACTGCTCGGGCACACCACTTGCACCCACCTGTCTGCACTTACCACTGGACACTGCAACAGTAATATCACAAAACCTTCTCAAGCCACCCATGACTTACATTCATAAAAATTCTGCCACTATATCCACAATAAACACACATGTACACACACACACACACAAGCACATGCATGCATATACAGTACGTATACATGACACCTTATGTTTAAACTGTTAAAATTAGTGATGGAGAAGTTGATTTCTTGACAATTTAAAAGTGCTGAACAGAGAACAGTTACAACATGTCCTACGAAAAAAACCACCACCCCCTCCACACACTTATGCTTAAGGAATTTGTGCTTATTAAAGAAAACTAAACGTTTATGACAAAAATTGTGACACCAAACTTTTTTTTCATTTGTAACAAATTATCCCTCAATATATTTTACACATAATATACGTATTATAGATATAATAAATTACTGGTATTTTGGGGTTCCCAAAAACCTAAGTACTGGAATTCACACTTTTAAAGGAATATTTAACTTATACAGTTACAATTTCCAGGAAGAGATTTTAGCAGAACCTACAATCCTAATTTCTTAATGACTCTCTTAAAAATATGTGAAAAAATGTGTCCAATCACATCTGTTTTAATGTATTATTGACTTAAAACACTATACAGTATAGAGTTACTCTGAAATCTATGGCATGTAACTGTAATGGGCTTGCCTTATATAGGCAGTTTACGGTAAAGTGAGCACTTTTGAAGCCCTAGTTACTTTTTTCTTTCCACCACTTGTTAACGTAAACCCTGGCATGTGAGTAATAAACACAATGTATAAATTAACCATACTCAAAACCAAAAGTGAGAGGCCACAATGAAATGTATTTATTGGTTATTATGTCTGATAAAACAGCTCCAAAAAGTGCTCACTTTACCGGGAACGGCCATAGTATGATTGCCTTTGGTTAAATCTACCTTGCCCTTCATGTCATGGTGAACTGAGCTGGTTCCAGTATTGCACGTGACACTACCATACAAGAAAAGAGATGAGGACTAAATATGACAACAGAGTGACACGTGGCTAAATGTCTGTAGCTATGGACTATTTCATGTTTGTTAAACTTGGGTCTTCCTGTGACCAATCTGTGTCACTCTACTGCATGAGCACTTAAATGGTAAGCAGAAGCATTAAATCAACTATCCGACTCATTTTGCTCAGTTTCTGAACTTGTCAGATACCTGGGTACTATGCATGTACACAAAGAAAATAATCTGAAAGCACAGTTGTGAATGAAAGTAAAGCCTCCTAGATATCTATACTTTGTGATCAAAAGTATCCAGACCCTGCGACACACATGTTTAACATAGAGGACAACACAGTACTGCAATCTACTAAGTGAACACATGGTCAGCGATCACAGTAGTCAGCAGACAGTGCAAAAAAGCAGAATGGGACGGTCTGAGGAACTCACGGATTTTCAATGTGGTCAGATGTTCAGGGGCAACGTGTGTAAGTAGTCTATGCACATTTTACACCTTCCTGAATATCCCTAGCGCCCCTGTTAATGATGTTATAGTGAAATGGAAATGTGAAGGGATGTGTACAACCCAAAAGTGAGCACGCTGACCTGTCATGTTGACTGACACAGACTGTCAAGTGTTGAAGACGGTCATACAATGTAACCATCAATCATCCATTGCCACCATCATACAGGAATTCCAACCTGCATCCAGAAGAACTATGGAAAACCATTGTGAGGAGTGATGAATCATGGTATACAATGTGGCGATCCAATGGTAGGATGTGCTCTATATGGCACTGTCAAGGCATAAGTTTATGATGACAACTTAACCGCTTTCATGTTGGCTACCACCAAAGAACAGTTTGAGGATAATCATTGTGTCTTAACTTGACCAAGCACCCATCCATACTGCAGGGTGTGTGAGGGAGTGGTTTGACGACAACATCCCACTAATGAACTGGCCTGCGCAGCCCTTATTTGAAACTGAAAGAACATTTTTGGGATGTTTTGGGACACTGACTTTGTGCTAGACACCACAGACCCACATTGATAAATCTCATTTTGGTGCTCCACGAGGAATAGCCTGCCATCACTCAGAAAACCTTCCACCACCTGATTGAAAGCATGCCTGCAAGAGTGTAGGCTGTCATCAATGCTAAGGGTGGGCCAACACCATATTGACTGCCAGTGTTCCCAATGGAGCACAGCCCAAAATTGTACAATACTTCATTTCCAGGTGGGTGTCCAGATACATTTGATCACATAGTGTATGTCTAATGCAGGGTACAGGGCCAAGGCTTACTGTGGCAAGTTACTTTGGTATAGGCTGTTCACAGTAAAGTAATTACTTTTGAAATTAAACTTTCTAGAAACATCATTCCCAGTACTGTATGTATTCCAGCTGTAAAGGCTCTGTCTACTACTTGACAAGAATTTCTTAGAATATCTGATTTATGATTCTGATACATCTGTTTACACAGTTGGAAGTATTTTATCTAGTACTACATACAGAAGAAGGTTTTACTTTAGCGATACAATTATGCAGAAAGGCATGTTTTGTGAACATACAAAGCATATCTCAAGTATATATAATAAAAAAAAAAAAAAAAAAAAAAACCCAGGAATACTTCCAGCACAAAATTCTGAACTATAATAATCAAGTATTTGATTAAGACACACGAACACTACATCACATGATTTTTACATGACATTTGCATGTAATTAATTGAGTTTGCATATCTTTTAAGTTGTCAAAACAAAATGGCCATCTGTTAACGTCTTTAAGTCACTATATTTCACTCTCTTGTATTGGATCTAGATGCAGATGAGTGCAGTAATGGAAAGTGAATAGGGTAAAAACAGTGGATATTCTATTTATCATTTTTCATGGGACTGACAAAAAGTTTCAGTACATGTGGATTTTCAATGAATGTGAGCTTGAAATGCAGATGAATAAAAAATGGGACTACAGAAAATATTCCATGGTGGTGTCGAGAGGGTTGCATTCTGGTGCAGGGAAACCTACCCCCACGGGACAACACCGTGCGGTTCCTGCAACCATCACCCCGCAGCTTGCACCTTCTCTACCTGGTAGAGGAGTCAAGAGTGAGGCGGTGTTGGTGGCAGTAATTTGCACCTACACGTGGACACTTACACATCAACAGCCTACCTCCTGCAACCCCGATTTTTGTGCCTAATGCCTTACACCCGTAGGGGTGGAGTTGAGAGACGGGCCAAGAAGGCAAGAGCTATCTCCAAAAATCCACAGGGGCTACGTATCCTTCCTAGCAGGTTCGGACTGCTTAGTCCACATGAGCAAACTGCATTACTGAGACGTTTTACCGTACCGGCACCCACCGTCACGCCCATGGACTTGTTCGAACCATCCATCAAGGTCGCAGAAGGATACCACCCTATAGTGCAGGAGGCACTGTTCGGCATGAGGTCCACCATCGCACCGGAACCACAGTCAAGTACCACACCTGCACATAACGCCCCTCAGTTAAGTACTACTCCGGTAGAGGAAAAGAGACAGTACCGGCACATACGGAACTACCTCACCGCCCTACTGCACCTCAACCTAAACCTGCACCACGCTGCATAAAGATTATTGAGTCTGACTTTGTACTGAGTCGCAGATTCACCAGGCCTATATTGTACACCAGGCGGCCCCCTGTGCCCAGACCTGAATAAACCGCCTTGACACGCGACTCGCCTAGCGCCGAGTAGGTCACCCAGGACAGGCACATTCAGTCTGCCGGGACTATCACACGTCAAGGAGGGTACGTTTTGGCGCCGGTCATAATTTCAAAACAAATTAGGCCGAACTAGGCCAGCACAACTCTGAGGCAAGAAAACTAGCCGGGGCTCAAAGAAAACCAAGACCAGACTTCGGGAAGTCGAAAAACAACCAGCAGCGTTCAAGAAACCCCCGACAAGGTAGTGCAGGAGCACTCAGAGGAACCACGAACTCCATCCTTAGCAACCAATGTGTCAAGGCAGAATGCCCCGGAGAAGGGATCCACCGAACCAAAACATTTCACCATGTCTGCATTGGTTGGCTGGACAAACGGGTGACCCGCCTGGGAATGGTCTATAGGTGTGACGTCTGTCAGCGGGCCTAAGAAAATAGGCTACACAATCCCGGACGTGGGCAGAAAACCAAACTGCGCCATTCAACAAGGGAACTCCAGATTCCTGACTTCGCGGGTCGGCCCCACGAAGACCCGCTATCCTTCTTAATGGACTGTGAAAAGGAATTTACAGAACAAGGAGCTCCGCAAAAAGAGTGGGTTAAACTCGCACAAGCCCACCTCAAGGGTCGGAAGGTGCAATTATTTCAACGAATTTTCAAGGAAGAATCCGAGGAAACCTGTGTATGCTGTATAGCCCGCATGCTACTACCACAGCTACGCAACTTCCTGATCGCACCCAAGTGACATGACATGGAAGAATTAGTAGACCGCGCGCAGATGGTTCAACAAAATTTACAGGCACAAGCCCATCTAGAACGCACCCGTACGAGCCAGCCTGTGAGAGCACAGAAACCCAAGAAACCAATATCAAGGAACTGTCGCCATCACCGCCAGTCCATAATCTCCCAGAGTGTTGGTTCTGCACCAGCACCAGCAGGTACCAAACCACCTCACTGCCCTACTGCACCTCAACCTACACCTGCACCACTTCGCATAAAGATTGTTGAGCCAGACTTCATACAGAGTCGCCGACCCACCAGGCCCGTATTGTACACCTGGTGGGCCCCGTGCCCAGACCTAAATAAACCACCTTGAGATGTGACTCGCCTAGCAACGAGTAAGTCACCCAGGACAGGGACTTTTATGCGTCAAGGTTATGTCATAAAAATGGACAAATCGTAAACATCCCACATAATTTATATTGGTAAGGATTATTGATTGACAGTGAAACATTCTTATGAATAAAGCGATATATTCTAGTTGGTGTACTTTATAATTTCAGTTAGGGGTCAAGCCCATGAAAGTTTTTAACATTACTTTTAATGGCCCATGTACAACTGCTATAAGCACATCACTAACATAAATTATACTCAAGCTCAACTGCACTGTAATACAATGTTTAAAATTTACAATCACGAACAATCATAAACACACACCTAGTCATAGTGTACAGCTATGTTATTTTGTTTCTTCTAAACTTCGCAAATACCAAAGGTTCTGAATGTTTTGAAGCGGAATTAGTTGCAAAAACTCGAACCAACAAAAATATTGGTAATGACTGGAACAAAACTAATTCCATTCTTTAAAAATGTCTCAGTTTGATTGAAAATCTCTGTTTTTATGAAAATGGGCCAAGAATGATGCCAACGATTTCTGCAGCACTTAGGCAAACACACTAAAGGCACCAAGTGATTAGCCAAACCATTACACTTGTCATTGTAACCATACCGATGATCTTTAAAAACACAAAAAGAAATGAAGACAAAAAAACATCACCACACCTATAAAAAATCTTGCAATAAAACAATAATCCAACTTTGGATACACTCACAAAAGACAGCCATCTGAAGACTGGACTTAAATTATAGATGATTGGAATTGACTGGAATGGAACAAAAGGATAGCTATAAAAGGTATGCCAAAATAAAAATAAAACAATTCTCATCTTCATTCCAAAATTTACAAACTCTTGTTTACCTCAATATTTATTTTGTGCCCTAATAGTGAAATAAGCAATGCATATTTCCCGAACTTTAAAAGAAGAAAATCAATGAGCAATTGTATTTCCACTAATGTCTTGTGTCCCTACAATAAGCCCTTTCGGTTATTGTATTAATAACGGTCATGTGAAGAAATTCTAGTACAATGACTGGATTATTTCTAGGCCCTAAAATTTCCATACAATTGACGGTTTTCCCATTTTAACCCAGTTGCTAGACATCTCAAAAGAACACCATTTCCTCATTCTTGGAGGAAGCTAAACTGTAATAGTTGTAAGCAACCGGTTTACAGATTTATTTGGTAAAAGATTACAAGTTTGGGCAGAGAACCTGGAAGGTTTATATGACCCCCCCCCCCCCCCCCCCCCCCCCCCCTCATTGGCCCAACATTTTCTGTTTTACAGAAAACAGGCAATTTTGGAAGTTTGTTGGAAAATATTTTAAAACATGTCAATACTACGGCATTTTCTAATTGTTTATATATGTACATATTATGTTCCAAAATGACAATTCTAATAATTATGTTTAAAACCACTAGAAGTAACAGTCTTAGCTATAAGGAAAAGATGTTTAGCTTCACCCATTTAGGAGAGCAAGAAAAGAGTAGCCCTATGAAGGCCTGTATGGGCCGACAATTCCTTTGCTTCTTGGTGATTGAACTGTCACTCTTTGCTAGTATTAAGATATATAAATGTGAGAGCTCCACCAATTTCAAAGATTAAGAATGACAGTGTTGGTGTAAACTGCTTCCCCGTACTCGACATGAGGTTGGGAGACTGAACATCTGCCAGAGAACTCCCCCACACAGAAATTAATCCACTGCAGATGTTTGAACAAAATAAATGAGGTGTCTACATAAAATGTGCGACATAAAAATGAGATTTGAGTGAATGCAGTATTCATTGTTTCTTGACTCTAGCTGGTGTTATTATAAAATTCAGTTGCACACCACACATCACAAATATCAGTAATTGCACTATCAATGGTTACCTGCACTTGAAACAAGTACACATGCAACATGTACACATGTACACGTGCACACATGAACAGGTGCACACATAAACACAAAGCCTGCAAACAAGGGAATTTGAACCTTTATTTCTCTGATGCCACCATCCCTAGATACCATCATTTTCTGACAGATTATTTGTAATTGATAAGGGAATGGAGGCGAGGAAAGGAAAGTAGTGGGAGACAAAGACAGAAAGTAGCAATGGCAACATCACCATTTTTTTCAACAGATGTTAATTTATCGCTGCCATATCTCTCTTGTTAAAGTAAACAGACTACACTACTAAACACTCTACTGGCCAACATTGGCTTCCAAATGATGGATCATGAAAGAGGGAAAGAAGTCAGTGGAGTTGAAAAATTTTTGAATAATTCCTATACCCATGTTTTATGTTGCGCATCTATTGTATTTTTACTTCAACTTTTACATGTGCAAGATCTAATAGTATAATTTGCATGCATTATATTTTAATTAAGTTCCTCAAAAAAGATCTATAGATGTTATACGGTGTTGATACTTAATTACAATTTATTTGCTGAGAATACGGAAGTATCACGAAATAATCAACTGCAGCTAATACCTTAGACAGAAGTAATTGGGAGACAATAATGGGGTCCTTGTATGCAAGGTAGAATGGATGTAATAACACTTTAGCAAGGCCTATAAGAGTATCTAGATCAGCCCCAGGCATACTCTTCCACACCTCCAGCACCAGAATGTTGTCCCGGCATCGCTCCAACAACTCTGGTGACAGCAGCATTGGCAACACCTGGGAACACAAAAAAATGTAAGGACAGAGTTTACACCCTCTGGCTGCAGTGGCTGCCTCTAGGAGCTGGTACAACAGTGTTACCTGATGCAAGTTGTAGCGAGGGTTGCACCCATCTCGAGCAATGTCACTGGTGAGGACGTGGTCTCTCCAGAAAGCTCGGCACACAAGGTAGTTGTTACTGGGGGTTGTTAGACGGCCGCATGGGACATGCAGCAAGGTGTACAGCAGCTGAGGCTACAACACACTTACACTGAAGAGTGTGTGATACATAAATAAACACTGAACACACAGAAAAAAATCTACAAGTTTTTGGAAGTGAATATAGAAAAACTAATAAATGCCAATCCTAGATAATATTTTCACTAACTTTTGCCAGCATGATGCATTACTGTCACGTTATTTCTTAGGGAGTAAATTTGCACATTTTAGTGTGACTAGATATCATGCTGAAGGTGTACGTACATTTCCATCAAAACATTTGCTCATAAAGTGGACAGAGTCTGTGATTCAAGATTGCACTTTTTTGATTTTTCTATACTGGTTTTCAGAAACCTCTAAAACTCTATTAATGTGTCAATTTATGTACCCTGCCCGTGAATGCTTAGTCTGAAGAATGAAAGTTAACACACCCTCTTCTTGTAATTTTTGCATATTCGACAATATACAAAAGTAATATGAATGTTGAGTACAAATGGGCAATAAAAACTTTAGAATTTGCATGTAATGGTATTCATTTGCATCTGGAAGCAGGCAAAAATACAGTTGAAAATCAACCTGGTGTCCGAAAAATGCCTCAACTAATGTACATCAGTGTTTCTACCACTGGCGGATCCATTGATGAATTTCCAAATACACTGCATGAGTACGGCGTTTTCATTTTTAAGATGTTTGTAAAATGGTGGTTTTCATTTAACAAACATTTATGAGCCTATGTTGGTTAACTTGACTCATGTTTTTTTTCATGATGAAAGAGTATTTGTATTATTTTGGGGTTAACCACGAGTGTTTAATTACATTAATGTAATGGCTACAAAGTGAAAATGTAGCACTGTACAAGAATAGTTAACATTTGCAGAGACTGACACAAATTATGAAATGAGTTAATTTTTGTATTTAACTGGCAGGAAATCCTGAACCACTGCAAACTGGTTAACATGCTTCCATGGTGTGAAAGAACTTAACAGCTTAAAACAAAAATTGGACTAAGGAAATAGGGGAATGCCAGGGATATGATGGGAAATCAATTTGATTTCAAAATTGTGAATCAAAATAATAATACTATAACTGAATCAAGAATCGGCACTGGTAAAAATGTGGAATATCCCACACTTTCATTCCAGCCAAAGTTAACAAACTATGTTTTATTACAGAAACCATTATGCACAAGCAGTTATCATAGCACATTTTGGTAGAGTAATTTAATAACTAAGCACAGAGAGACTGGCTATGATTTAGGGTTGAATTCTGTGATTTTTCCATGACTTTTTCCAGAGTAAAATATTCCCCTAACTATTCCGTGTTTTCCAGATTCGTAGACATCCTGTATAGGCTACATGTATGAATATGTGTGGTACAATTTACCCTTTATTTTAACCATTTTGAATGCAGTATTTTTAGGCTTGCAAAGTAGTTTGAAAATTAAACTGAAAATTATAACTTGTTAATAACATATCTTGATTTACTGAATGTAGCTGATTACATTTAAGCATTTTAAAATTAAATTTGAAGTAAAATTACAGAAAATATATCTATTTACATGTTACTTTTTTGTTTGGTCATTTTATATTACAGAAGAATACTGTGTTAATGCAATATTACACAACAATGTAAGAAATGTACAGGACACTTTTTAGATACATAGTCATTGCACAAATTTTACTACCACATTCAAAAGAGGCAAATAACAATGCACAAAATTTACTATTTGCATATCTCCTTGTAGTTTTTTTTTTTTCATATGATAATACCCCAAGCATGATACAGGACACATTGGTGGAGTGTCAGGACAGTTCCTGCAGAAATAAATTCTTTGCTTTCTCTTGCTTTTTCCTTTTCCTTTCAATTTACACTCATCAGGCACAATTAATCCCACTACACTATTTGGTTTGCAATTCTTATCAGGCTGAAGTCCAATAAAGTATCACTCATCGAGCAGTGTCACGGGGATCACATCAGAACACAAACAAACCTTTTTTCTTCTGTGGTGGTTACAAATATTCATCTAGCAACCCATAAAGTACTCTGGTTCTGTATTGCACTGCTGAAAGTTTGGTAGAATGGGACGTATTGTAGGTAATTTCTCAGTTTCTTAACCAGAAAGTGCCATAAAACAAGGTACAACTTTCTGTTTTCGTAGTAGTATCAATATGTAATATGATGAAAGTTGGCCGATTCTGTCAACACCATTCATACTTTCATTATATTCCAAAACTAATCTTGGTTTAATTACAGTTCTAAATCCACTTCAGTTTTTTTGTTTTTTTCCTTTGACACATTCCTGTCACAGCTGACATTAAAGTCACTCTACTTGTATCTTGCCACATGCATGCAATCAGCCCTTCCACTTCATTGAACAAGCACTTTGTTTCTCACCCTTTTTCAACTTAAAAATGTTGCATTTGCACCCAGCTTGCATTTCACATCTGTTTGGGCGAACTGTCCCACATGCTCCAATGTCAACATCTCATATATAATGGAAGAGTTTTGGGTTTGTAAAGAAATTATCACAGTAGATGATGATAAGATGCAAGTATTCAAAGACTTGCAAAAGTCTCATCATCACTTGTCCCCTAATAATACATTATGGTCACTGAGTACATTTAACCTGTCTTTCCCTACATACAGTGACTACAGTTTTACACCCCACTTATTTGATGATTTAGAGGACATGTATTGCTTGAACCACAAGCGGCCCTTGAAATGCATCATTGTTTCACCAGCAGATAAGTTACAATTGAGTTCAAATTGTTTTAAGTATGTGTCTTTTACAATGTCAATAACTGGGTGGATTTTGAAGAGGGGGTTATATTTTGTATGGGATTTTGGATGCTGTTTACTGTTGTCTCCAAAATGCAAGAACGAATTGACGTGTGACACTTACTGACTATTGAGATTAACGACTTTGCTTCTTCTACATGCTTCATCTACAAGCAACAATGAATGAAGTTTGGAAGCATATAATTTATAATGGAGCGCCTACAGGATTTTTCCCTGGACTGGGGATAGTTACAGATGTGTCAGAATTATATGTTTCAACAATACCGTTGGCCAGTAAGCAATGCATAGCCCAGCTTCTCCTCAAGAAGATGCCAATAATTGATAGTCAGTATTGACGCCTAGCTAAAACCCCGAAAATATTCAAGGGCACTCCGACAGATGTTGCATGCAAACAATGGCCACCCTTAGCTCCGCCCAAGATGTGTGCGCATAGTACCCCCACCACCAGAACCGGCGAGCCCTCAGCCGAGCAAAATATATTCCAGTGCAGAGGCTGGAATCGTCAGTTGATGAATGGTTCTTCTGAGAGCCACACCAGCAGTGTCAAACTTTTAGTGCCACTTGTCTTGCTTTCTTACCAATAGATACATCTGTAATATGATATTTCTAACCCCACACCCAAGCCTTCAGCTGATTTTGTGAACGGCACACTTAAAAACGAAGGGCCGCGAGCATATCACACGACACTGCGACACACATTTTTATCCTTTCATTTATCTTTCTTCGATTTGAGACCCCGAGGAAGGGGAGAAGAGGAGCAACCACCAGTGGTCATTAACCCGGCCATCGTCACTTGACTAGTGTAAGAGAGAGACAGCGTTAGTCACCCGCCAGCCGGCCAGAGATGATTGATCGGCACGCACTGCCACTTAGAACTCCGGTGCACAGAGCAGACAGCAGTGCAGAAGCACAACCACCATCTTCAAAAGGACGACAGTTCTACATAGTCTCAGAGAGGATGAACCATCTTCACGGAATGACAGTTCTACATCATCATCGAGAGAACGGCACCCTACTGAATAACCCAGATGAATCACAGTCACACCAAAGAGGAGGCGAATTGACACAAGACCCTTACTGGCTATTGAGATTAATGACTTTGCTTCATCTACAAGTAACAATGAACGGAATTTGGAAGCATATCATTTCTACTGGAGCGCCTACAGGATTTTGCCTGGATTGGGGATAGTTACAGATGTGTCAGAATTATACGTTTCAACAATACCACCGGTCAGTAAACAATACATAGCCCAGTCTCTCCTCAAGATGATGTCAAGAATTGATAGTAATCAACGCCTAGCTACAAACCAAAAGAAGTTCAAGGGCACACCAAGAGGTGTCACATGCAAACAATGGCCATCCTTAGCTCCACCCAAGATGTGTGCGCATAGCACCCCCCCCCCCCCCCCCCCCCACCACCAGAGCTGGCAAGCCCTCAGCCTAGCAAAATATATTCCCGTGCAGGGACTGGAATTGTCAGCTGATGAATGGCTCTTCTGACAGCCACACCAGCTGGACAGTCTGCTCCACCGGGCTTGTTCGCCGGAGCTTTCTGACCACCACTGCATACACCGCCTAGAGATCTTCAATTCATTGCCGCCTACTGCAGAACGTCAGAAGCCCTGCACCAGGGAAACCTTCCAGAAGTTATCTACCACCCTAGTTGCTTGCCCCTGGCAACGGCTACCCCACGCACCCTTCAGGACACATGAACACAGACAGGGAAAGTTGTCACTAGCTACCTAGTCGAAACTGCCTCCAGCTAGTCTAGTACCAGGTCCCCTTCACCTGGACAGCATAGTTTATTACTTCCGGTCATCTGTGGGTAGACAGGAGATAGTACGGGCCACTGCGTCTTATTGCTCACGGAATAAACTCATTCTGATCCTATCTGATCTCTCATTTTCCCTTGGGTACTTTCATAACTCTTTAGTAAACACTTATGTCCCGAAAGAGTGTAGCAGGAGACTGCGTTTTAAATACACCAGTTTACAGCCTAGTGTAGGACTGCGAGCTCCCCTTCAGCGACTCGTACGTTGTAAGCATGCATACCAATCGATGGCCACCTGTTCAGGGCACCACGTGTGTCGAACGGTAGAGCCACAACCACTGCTCATACCCATACTTGAGAAGATAAGTCTAGACCAGCTTGCACCTGTACACTGCACCGTTTGTGTTACCAGAGGGAGTGTTTGATTGGCTCTGGGTCGCACCTGTCTGCTCAAGGGCCTCACCCATTGAAGCTATTGGAGCACCTCCAACGGAACCCAGTGTTGCTGGTTGAGGAATAATGTTGTACTCGGCCCCAATCCAGTGTGCCTAGATGGCAGAACACACTTAGATAGGGAACAAATGTTGCCTGCTTCTATCTTCCAGGATAAGGTTCTAGTACCTGATGCTCTTCACCAAGAGAGGTGGGAAGGACGTTAAGGACAGGAAGGCAACTACTGCCTACTAGTCTACCTGGGGTTGCACCCAGCCCAGTAAGGTACTTGGTAAGTAACCCCACGAGAACGAGCTCAAGCCTCCCGCAAGCTGGCGAGGCTTGACCTCCCGACTCTCTCAACTTCTTTGTTTCAGCCTCGCAACAGCAACAACTCCAGTAACCTTCACCCTACCAGTAAACCTGTACAGTCTATCAGCCGACCAAGTGTCATTGAACATAAGCCGCAGGCCCCTAAGCCAGTACCCTGGCCATTAGCCAAGGCCGTTGTAGACTTCGTACTCAGCCGCCAAAAAATACATCTTGTGTTATACTAAGGATGGCATGCAGTACGTAAGTAGAGCCAGCCAAACTACCCTTGTAAGTGCTCGTAGCCAGCACTCACACAGTACCCTGTTTCTGACTGAGTTAAATTACCCTTACCCAAATAGCATCACGTGTCAGAATGAAGAAGTTGATATCTGTCACAAGACATAATATTGTAATAATATGTTGTGGAATTTAGCCAAGACATTTTAGCGAAATATAGTTCAATTAGAGTTTTCTAACACAAAAACCAAACCTTTTTCAATTGCTGTCAAAACCATTACTTTTTAGGAGTACTCTTTCTCCAAAGGTAATGCTGCGACCGAGGAGACAAAGCTTCTGCCCTACCTTCATGTTTGTAGAACTCTGCTGCGTACAAGTTAATCTCATGTGCAACAGTACTAAATATTGGTTTCGAAAAAAATTTGTAGTAATATACAGTAGAATCCTCAGAAGTAAATGTTTTCAGTGAAGGATGCAAAGCAGACTTTCAGCATCAGATGAGAGTGTAAGGTTTCACTGTTCAAATCTAACCAATCAAAATTTACAGACATAGTGTCAGCATAAAATTAATTTTCATGTATGTTTACAGTTTATCTACTAAAATTTCCTGTAACACACCAATTCAAAGATTGTTTTTCACTTTGAGTTTAATTCCAACTCGTAATCTGCAAATAAAAGCTAGTGGAACTTCTTTTCTGATAAACATTTCTGCTTCCTCGCTGCCATTGTTATTACTTACACGTATAAAATAAACATCACAGATGGCTCTCACAACACAAGCAACTTGTATACAAAACTGAAATTACAACTAGTGACATCTAATAAGCAAATGTTTTAACCATTAGCAGATATTTAAAAAATATTGCATGTCACAGTTTAGGAAAATACAATGCTCGACTACGCATGATGCAAGCAACGATAAAGACATTAGAGAAATGTGGAACATCGCAGCAAATGAGTTAAATTACTTTAGGAATTTCCTTTGTTATTCATTACTTTTGACATATAATTATTATGAGGTTAAATAGGTAGGTAGGTAACAGTGACTTTACACTGAGAAAACTGCAACACAAGAGTTTAAAGACCAGAGGGTACAAGTACGTATATAAGAATACCAGTGGAGTTTGATATTAGATTATTCATTACTGAAGGTACTGGAACACAAAGACTCAGGTTACTGTCTTATGAAACATAGCAGGAAATGGCACAAAGAAGATATACCTGACTACTGGAGTGTGGTTCTCGCAGTACAGTAGCAATATATGGATGGCTGCTTTGCTCCTGGCCACCTTTCTGCAAACATCCCTTCTCTACAGAACTGGACAAAGGGCCACTGTCTCTAGATGTGGTACTGCATGACTGGCTGGGTTGATGTCTCTTGACGAGCATTTGATAGCCAAACTGCACCTTATCGCAGCCAAGTTGTACCATAACGTTCAATGCACCTGCACAACCACACCTATGTGTCAGAGCTTTATTTCTGAGGATACTGTTCTCTCCCTACAGCTAGTTAGATTAGATTAGTCAATGTTTTGACGTGTCATAGACGGCATTATTTATTCCTTCTAGCCTCTGCCACAGCTGCGCCCCCTCCCCTTGCAAGAGACCTTGGTCTGTACCTGTGGCAGATTCCATTGATGCCAGGGTAGGCTGAGTGAACCTGCTGATGCCGCCTGTAAGTCAGCTGCCTGCAGCACATCACCACCCTGCGCTAGAGGCGAGTTGGCTTTCCTCCCCTCCTGCAATACTGATGGGCAGTATGGTTCATAGGCATTGCCAGTTTAGAGGATATTATAATAGTTTGTGTGGACTGTAATGTGGTCGGTATGGTTGGTATGAAAAGTCAGTGAGGCCAGTTGTGGGTAACTGAGATGCTGGGCGGCTCTCATAGCCTTATGTAACCTCAGGTGTCCAGATGTACATCGTAAGTGAAATATTCCTTAGATTTATGCATGGAAACTTTGGCCTTAAGTGTGGTCAGAGCTTTGGGTGACTAAAAGGGTAATCAGCACAATGCTAGCACAACCAATTTGTTAAAGTTGTAAACAAACATGGCATGCCCGGGGAGCTGAATCACTAAATATAATAGCCACTGTGATTATATGTACCAACGAATGATAAAAGAAAACAAATCAAAATGGCAGGTGCCACTACCGCTGCCTAATGTCAAAAGTTATAATGAAGTGACAAACGAATCTGGAAGAGGGAAGGTGGTTGTGTAGCGAAGCATTACAAGAGAAAAGAGGGGAAAGATGGTAAAGAGGAGTTGTTGCTTTATAATTGGGCTTCATTTGTTCACTGGCTGCTGACTTGACAATATGTACGTTAATGCTTGTAACATTGTTATTATTATTACTTCATCTGTTTATAATTTGACGCGTGACAGTCCTGGCTGGTTGACTGTCCCTGTCTTGGGTGACTTACTCGACGCTAGGCGAGTCGCATCTCAAGGCGATTATTAAGTTCTAAGCACTGGGTACTAGCCCGGTGTACACCACAGACCTGGTTGGTTGGCGACTGGGTACGAAGTCGGGTTCGACAAGTTTTGCCTGGCGTGGCGCAGGTTTAGGTTGTGGTGCAATAGGGCAGCACCATGGTTCGGTACGTGTCGGTACTGCCCCTGTTTCCATGACCTGGGTGGCACTCGACTAAGGGGTGGTGTCTGCGGGTGTGATGCTTGGCTGTGGTTCTGGTGCGCTGGTGGACGTTTTGCAGAACAGTGCCTCCTGCACTATGGGATGGTATCCTTCTGCGACCTTGATGGGTGGTTTGAACAAATCCATGGTCACAGGTACGGTGAGAGCAATGCAGTCTGTTCACATGGATTGAGCAGTCCGAACCCACTACGAAGGATACGTAGCCCCTATGGATTTTTGGAGATAGCTCTCGCCTTCTTGGCCCGTCTCTCAACTCCACCCCTAAAGGTGTAGGGCTTTAGGTACAAAAAACAGGGTTGCAGGAGGTAGGCAGTTGACGTGTAGATGTCCAAGTGTAGGTGCCAATTACTGCCGCCAACACCGTCTCACTCTCGGCTCTTCCACCAGGTAGGAACGGTTCAAGCTGCGGGGTGATAGTTGCAGGAACCGCACGGTGTTGTCCCGTGGGGATAGGTTTCCCTGCACCAGAGCACAACCCTCTTGGCACCACAAGTGAGCAGTGAGAGAGTTGAGCACCCTGGCTGCCAAGCCGATCCCACCAGGAGCATACCTAGTATCGTGGCTCTACCATTCCTCCCACTTGGTGCAAGGAACGGGTGGCTTTCCAATATTGATGAGGTGAGTGTCCAGTGGTCACTGGTCTCCGTGGGCTCCAAGAAGATGCCCTCCTCTGCACCACGAAGGAACTTCCAAGGAATGGTAACCTAATGTCGTGGTTCTATTGTTCACAGCTGGGGCAGAGAATGATTGTCCTTCCAAGGATGTGCTGTGGTGTTGTGCATGCAGGTTCAGTACAACAAAACCTGGTCTCCTGTTGAGTCCTCCAGCTCCGATATGACACAAGGAAGGAGCTCAGAGTGAAAGTCAAGAGAACTGGTAAAATAGGTGTTTATTGACCCTACGGAAATAAACACAGATGGCAGAGATGCTATCTTCTAATTCCACACGGGTTAGGAGGAAGGTAAAGCTCCCTATCTTAAACCAGGGAAAGGCACCAAGTGTAATAATACTAGGAGAGGCCATAGCCGGTGTGTGTTGCGTGTTATTAAACCTCAGGCGAGCTCTACTCTGAGGTTGTTCGTAAGGGACAGAACGTGTCTTAGCGTGAAGCTGCCAACACCGCTGGTTCTTCCTTAGGTTGCGTTGGAGGGATCTTTGGCTCCACGAGGTGAGCGGTGAAGTACTAGGAGAGGTTTAAGCCTCAGCACCAATAGCTGGAGTGATGAGGGCTCAGGATAGGCAATTGAGAACTGTAGCAGAACTGATGATTTGGAAGCAGGGATGCATGTCCTTTTATACTCCTCAGCCATCCCTTCCTTCACTGGCATAGGGATCTAGGCATCTTGCATGTGGCAGCATCCCGCAGCACACTGCTGTACTCACCCCAGACCTCTTGCTTGGTCTCGGTGGCTCATCGGGCAAAATAATAAATTATGGTTGGGACATCTGTCCTGGCCCCGAAGATACAACAATTTTGTAGGCGGTGGCGGTATCATGACTCGGTAGACAAACTGCAGGAATGTTGCACTGATGAGTAGCAGTTGTTTATTAATATTGTAGAAGACATCATGCGTCAATTCACCCCCTCTCCCCTTGCGACATAGACTCATCAGGGCAATGAGTTGAGAAAAGAAAAAAAATTTCTATGTGGGAATGTAGAACTGTCCCCACATCAGCAATTTATTTCCCTCTCACTTAGCTTCTGTATGGGCATCGGCTCTGTGCCGGTTGCGGCTCCCTCTCACTACGCGGAAATAAGTGTGGACAGGCAGCCTGAGGCAGGTGCTGGCTGGAACGTATTCTTTCAGTAGCGGAGTCAGCTAGATGAAACTATCTTTCTCTGTGTCACACACAATGCTGTCTTCCTCTCTCTCTTCTCTTTTGCAGCTGGCAGGTTGAAGCGGCATGCGGCAATTTGGAGTGTAGTGTGAGTATCGTGAGGAGGATCCGGTGTCTCTGATAACGCATGGCCTTCTGATTATTGTGTCCCGACCTACATTACAAGTGTAAGGCTTGGTTACTGACATTATGATTTATACACATCTAAGGAAAGAGCAAATACACTAGCCGGCACACGGAATACGTTTTTACGCTTAGGAGCTGATTTTATGCAATATTATATATAAAAAATTAAAAGAAATATGCCCTAAAGCCCCACTCACGAGGTGTGTTTTCTAGCTAACTGCTGTGGCCGCCTGGCGTGGTGGAGTGTGTAGTCCCTACCTTTGGCCTCCCTATCTTAACACACAGCAGAATGAGATTGAAAAAACTACAGCGTTTTGCACAGCCGAGAGGTTCCTTCATCTCATCTGTGCACTAAAGCGGGGAAGCGAGTGTATGAGCAAACGTGACAGTCTCACACTTTACCTTCTTACATCAACATAGAGAAGAAAGACACAGAATCCTGGCCATACAACAAAGAGAGCACTCAAGTTTGCTGTCATTTAAATGTCTTTACGTGGTTATGATTTTTACGTTCATACATTTAATGGCATTTCACTTGAGTGAAAGTTTACATACATGCATAAATAAGACCCAAATATTTACAACATGAGTGTGATTCTTACATCCAGAGTATTCTCAAAACAAGTAAATTTACTGACACTTTTTATTAATATAGTTACTTTAACAAAGCCAATTATTGACAACACTGCTAGTTTCAAACATTACATGTCGTTGATTCTAATATCAACGGTATTTTAAATGCAAACAGATTCACTGACATTTATAATTTACATTATGTGGACAAAGAGCATTTATTTACAACACATTTGGCACAATTAGAAAATTACTGAATTTGCCTCTTAACTTAACTGTATACACCAGTTATGAGTTATGCATTAAAGCGACTTTCACAGTTTCGGCTACCATTAGTAAATTCTTTTAACAAAAAAGAATTAAGTTACACTACTTTGTCAACTACTCATTAACAAGTGGCGAAAGCAAAAAAGAAAAAGAAAACAGGTGTTATACATTGGCCCTTCAAGATTGACGGAAATATTTACACTATACATCTAATAATTTGTATGCCGGCAGCTGGCTTACTCACAACTGTCAATTTCAGTAACACAGGTTTTTCCCTTTCACAGGATCACAGACTAAAAGTCACCCTCAGCTAAATTAGGGGCGCTTTTGTTTTCGAAGCACTACACTGCCCCGTCTGCGTATGTTGACGGTACGCCTACACTGTCTATGTGGGAGGTACTACTCATCATGCACTCACTCACTGGTGTATGTTGTAAGGCGGAGCGGGGCTTTCCTCGCATCTTCTTCACCACCCTTCCCTGTTTTCTCATGGCAATGTGTGGTGGGATAGACCAAGAAAACTTCGTAGGTGGCCTCCATGGCGGTACCTGGTACCGACCTGGCCCCGTGGCGACCTGGCAGGAACATTGAGGTAGCATGCTTGGTCCAGAACTGACCGGTGGGCAGTGTGAGCGTGCTGACAGGCTCCCTGCCCATCGTGGGTGCCAGTAGGGTTGCTGGTGCCGTAAGGGGCAGGCCTTCGGACGGTCATTCTCCTTCTGTCCCTCCGGCTGAAGCGGTAGCATCTTTGGGGTTCCGGCACGAGAGACAACTCCACGGTCGCAGTTCTTCCAGACTCAAAGGTAGTACTTGGGATGGACGGCGGTTCTTCCGAGTACTGCGCGGCTACCGCCACAAGCTCAATAAGGGCCCCCATGATAGGCTCGTCGAGATAAGGAGATCTGCAGGGTCCTTCGCTATCGGCCGGGGCAATATGGAACTGTCTACCGGCACTTCCAGGTGAGACCGGGAGTTCCTTTTGTAGGAGCGCCTCTGTGGCTTGACTAACCTTCGGAGAATATGATCTCTCCTTCTCGGCTTGGGCCACAATGCCCGGCATTTCGCATATTTCAATGATCTGATTCAGCAGGGGTTGCCTCTGCCATCTCTCTGTCGAGTGGACTGCACCAGGATATCTCACTTGCGGTCAGGAGTCCACTTTCCCCCTCAGGTCCCTATTTTGGTTTTGAAGTCCGTGGGGGTTGAGGGCAGTGTACAACTTTTTGGCCCCGGGGTTCTTGGCGGCACCTTTAGCCACGCTGGTGGCAGGTAGCTTGTTACCTGAGAGCCGGTGGCTACCTCTGGGTTACCAGCTTCTTGGCTGGTCTGGGTGGCGGTAGGAACCTAGAAGTAGGTTCGTCCGGGTCTTCCGAAACCTTGGAGGTTATAAAGGTAGTTTCTTGTACCTCGCTCTCTGGGTTTTCGTGGTGAAATGGCTGGATTTGTCTCCATATGGCTTTGTGGATACGCCCTTGAAGGTCCTTCACCCAATACACGTGATCCCGCCGACCAACTGCCTTGCATGGCCCTCCCATTTTCTGGCAAGGCCAGTGCTAAACTGTGCATTGGACTTGTTTAGTGGATGTAACCGCAGAAGTACCGACTCGCTTGTCCATATTGAAGTCTTGGATGCCTGTCCTAGGTTGTGGATATTTACGTTGAATATATCTTCCCTGGGCTTCCCTTGCAGTTTCGGCATGGGCTAAGGATGCCATCTAAATGTCCTCCAGCTGAGGTAGTACGGAAGGGGGTTTTCCCAATGCCAGTCCCTGGGCCGGCGTACGGTTGTTCCTGGTAGGAGTTGACTCAGACTGGCATTGGTGGCCTTGTTTGTCCTCCAACGTAGGGCAAACAATATTCTTGGGATGCGTTATTCCCAGTGGTGGTGGTCATCTCAGACGCTCAGACGTGAAATTTTCTTTATCTCTTGGTTTCTGCGTTCGGTAGCAATTCCTTGTGGACGGTAGGGAGAGTGGTCCATGTCTCCATGCCTCACTCCTCGCGGGTGGTTAGCCACTTCTGGCCGGTGAATTGTGTACAATTGTCCGTTAGTAGGCACTGTGGATAACCCCACCGAGTGAAAATCTCGGTGTCGAATTTCCCTATGATGTGGTGAGTTTCTTGGCTGGGTAGGGGAAAGGCTTCTACCAAGCGGGAAAATAGATCTGCGACCACGAGTAGGTAGCATTTGCTGCAACTGCTGCGGGGATAAGGGCCTACGAAGTCTGCTGCCACGTGTGTCCATGGAGTCTGTGGGTGTCTTGGCTTGCCTGTTGGAGGGGGTGCAGGTATGCTTCCCCCTGCAGCATTACTCACAACTTCCTATGTATTGTCTGATGTCTGCACATCCCGTCCCAGATGTACCAGCCAGCTATGTCCGCCATGGTTTCCTTAGTTCCCGGGTGAGCTGCTTCTGGGTGATCGTGACAGTGGTGGCAGATATCAGCGCAAAGGGCTTTGGGTATCCAAATCCGCCATTTGGCCACAGATTGCCCGTTATGGGACTACGCTATCTCGCTGTGGAGTTCAAAGCGTCTGGGGTGCGTTTTAAGCAGTCCCTGGATTTCGAGGTCTTGCTGTTGGTGGGCTGCTATTTGGTCCCGGCTGATTCTTAGCTGCAACAAGCAAATTTATTCTTCGAGGTTGGCTTCTGGTGGCTGCGGTGACACCATGCTGTCCCAGTCTTCCTCAGCTTTTTCAGTGAAGCCCAGCTCGGGCTGGTGGGCAGGGCATCTGGCAAGTAATTTGATTTCCCGGAACAGTGCTGTACCTCCAAGTCAAATTCGATTGAAAACATGTCCCATCTTCCCAGTTTTACCTTCACCTTGCTAATGGTATGAATGATGAAATGACTCCCTTCTAAGTAGTACCAGTACTTTCGCACAGCCCATATTACCGCCAAGTATTCTTGCTTGTTAATATGGTAGCGTTGCTTGGTTGCGTTCAGGCAGGTGCTTGCATAGGCTATCACCCGCGGGTGGCCCTTTTGGTCCTCTTGGTAAAGAACGGCCCCCAAGACCATTTTGGCAGGTGTCCGTCTGAAGGATTAATGCCCCCCCCCCCCCTTCCCTTGGGGACGGTGAAGTTGTTTTACATTCTGGAAGCTCCTTTTCAGGGTGTGAAATGCCATACGATGCTCCGGTCCCCATCGCCATCTGGCTTCTTTTTCTAGGAGGGGGTGTAGGGGTTCCATCAGACTGGCAATGTCCAGTATTAAGTCCCACAGCCAGTTGCAGAGCCCCAAGAACCGCAGGAGTTGCTTCTTGGTAGTGGGCTCGTCCGCCCCTTGGATTGCTCATATAGAGTTTGCCTGGGGGAGCTTGCCACTCGGGGATACTACATGTCCGAGGTAATCTATAGAGGTTTTCCCAAAGTGGCTCTCTGACAGCTTGGCAGTCATGCCATGGATCTCGAGGCGCTCAAGAACTCTTTGCAGGTGTACCAGGTGCTCCTCCCAGGTCTTGGAGTATATGATGACATCACTGAGGTATGCAAAGCAGAACTGTCCGATGTATCCGGTTAGGACCTCCGACGACATGAGCCTCTGGAAGGTGATGGGGCGTTTTTCATCCCGGAGGGCATAATGCAAAACTGCAGAGTTTCTCCTTCAGGGCTGGTAAAGGCAGTGTAGCATCTACTGTCCGAGTGTACTGCTATCTGCCCTGATTGCAGGTCGAGGGTACTGAAATTTGCAGTTCTCTTTTATCACATAGCGTATGGGATAGATTAATGGCCGGTGGAGCAATGGAGTGAGTGACATCATTCACAACCTTATAATTCATGCAGAACCGCAATTGTCCATTCTTTTTCGGAACTAACACAACTTGTGAATTGTATGGTGAATCTGACAGCTCAATGACAACCTGCTGTTCCATCTCCTTTATCTGACCCATGATCAGTGGGCGGTGTCTTGCAGACAATCCAGATGGTCGGTTGTATACGGGCTTGCTGGTATTTGGCCATATCTCGTGTTGTGTGGTTCTGGTCTGGCGAAGCGCTCCTTTGGCTCCGAACGCCACTGTGTGCACATCCAGAACTTGTTTCAGTTGTTGGAACCTGGTCGGGTTCAGGTCGTGGTTGATTTTGGAGGCCAATAATAGCGGTGCAACTTCTGCTTGTGGACCATGTTCGCAGTTGACTGAGACTCGGTGTTTGTGGCCTAAGTGAACTTTAATCTTTCCGTGGTCCATTATGCATTATTGTTGCCGGAGCCATTGGTAACAAAGGATAACCATCTCCTGTAGGTCAAGAACTATAGTGAAATCATCAAGAACTATAATGAAATCAGCAGTGCTGGTTATTTTCTGCATGGTGAAAGTAAGAGTGATTCTTCCATCCACCGCAAGGATGCAGTCGGGTTTGGCCATTTGGACAGTTTTCAGTTGGGGCAGTATTGTTTCCCACTGTTTTGCAGAGAGTAAGTTGCTGCATATAAAATTTCTGGTGTCCGCAGAGTCCAGTAAAGCTAACATACTTTGGCAGTTTAACATGATTTTGACGTGAGGAGCCTCAGGAGGCTTGGCCTCTTCGTCCATTAATTGGATGACGGGCCCTTTGGTTCTGGCGGAGTCGGCCCTTTTGATCTGCCAGTCTTGGCGTTTCCCGCCTGTGAGGATCCTTTTGGTGGGTTGAGAGTGGGTCGTGGACCACCAGTTGCAACCCCTCCCCTTCTTCCATGTGAGTGTGTGGCACCGGCTCTGTCGGGCAATCTTTATGAAAGTGATAGCCGGAACAGAAGCAACACTTCGAAAGATTACGCACTGGCGGTGTGGGCAACGGTGCCTTGACATTTTTTTATTGTGTTTTCTCTACTTCTGCAGATTGATTTACTTGGTTTCGGGGGTTCTAAACAAGCATGCGCCTGTAGGTTGCACTTGATTTCTCACACCCAGTCCACTACCTATTTTATGTCTTGTGCTTTTGGTAAAATTAGGAGATTTCGTAGCTGTGGTAACAGCATGCGGATGATGTGCTGTACAAAACTTTCCTTGGTTTCCTCTGGGCATATTCATCGGAACATCTGCACATTCCGGCAGATGAATATTTCGTTATCTTCCAAGATGGTCTGGGTCCGGCTGTAGAATTCCGTGGCGAGATTGGTTAAAACCTCTTCTTCGGTAAATTCCGTAGCTAGCCGGTTTAGGAACTATGTCCACTCGGTGATAAACTCCCCATATTCCCCCTAACCCCCCAGTCAAATGCTCCAACCTTGAGGCATGCTTGCATGAGTTTAATCCACTATTTTTGTGGAGTTCCTTACTCTTGAATTCCATCTCACAGTCTGTCAGGAAGGCGAGCAGGTCTTCACAGGGCCAACCCGCGAAGCCGGGAATCTGGAGTTCCCCTGTTGAATGGCACGGTTTGGTTTTCTGCCCGTGTCCGGGATTGTGTGGCCGGTATTCTGCGGCCCGCTGACACACGTCACATCTATAGACCATTCCCGGCCGGGTCACCCATTTGTCGGGCAACCAATGCAGATGTGGTGGAATATTTCGGTGCAGATAATGCACCTCATAGTGTATTGCCCCTGCTCTTGGCAGGTCAGCCAGCTACAATTTTCTGTCTGGCACGTCCGGCAGTCCTCGTACCGGTATTCAATGAGATCGATGTGGCGGACAATGTCATCCCAGCCTAAACAGACGTAGTGGAACTGGCGCTGACAATGTGCATACTCAATTTTGTGTATCCCTTCTCTGGGGCATTCTGCCTTGGTGTATGGAATCCATGGTTTCCTCTGAGTGCTCTCACACTACTTTGTTGGTCTCCGACATCTTTGGGGTTTCTTGAGCGTCACCGGGTGTTTTTGACTCCCCAAGGTCTGGTCTGGGTTTACTTCGAGTCCCGGGTAGTTCTTTTGCCTAGGAGTCGTGCTGGCCTGGTTCGGCCTAATTTGTTTCCAAATTAGGATGGGTGCCTCATGTAGTGGCACCAAAATGTACACTCCTTGATACGTGACAGTCCTGGCTGTTTGACTATCCCTATCCTGGGTGACTTACTCGATGCTAGGCGAGTAGCGTCTCAAAACGGTTATTCAGTTCTGGACACTGGGGCCCGCCCAGTGTACAACACGGGTCTGGTTGGTAGGTAACTGGGTACAAAGTCGGTTTCGACAAGTTTTACACGGCGTGGTGTGGGTTTCGATTGTGATGCAGTAGGGCAGAGTGGTGGTTCGGTATGTGGCAGTACTGCCCTGTTTCTACGACCTGGGTTACACTCGAATGAGGGGTGGTGTGTGTGGGGGTGGTGCTTGGCTGTGGTTCCGGTGCCCTGGTAGACCTTTTGCCGAACAGTGCCTTCTGCACTATGGGGTGGTATCCTTCCGCGACCTTGATGGATGGTTCGAACAAATCTTCCCCCCCGATGGAGGGCGCAAGTACGGTGAGTCGTCTCAGCAATTCAGCTTGTTCACATGGATTGAGCAGTCCGAACACGCTAGGAAGGATACATAACCACTGTGGATTTTTGGAGATAGCTTTCACCTTCTTGGCCCATCTCTCAACTGCACCTGTAGGATGTAAGGCATTAGGCACAATAAACGGGGTTGCAGGAGGTAGGAAGTTGACGTGTAGGTGTCCAAGTGCAGGTGCCAATTACTGCCGCCAACACCGTCTCACTCTCGACTCCTCCACCAGGTAGAGAATGTTCGACCTGTGGGGTGGTGTTTGTGGGAACCGCAACTGTGTTGTTCCATGGGGGTAGGTTTCCCTGCACCAGAGTACAACCCTCTTGGCACCACCAGTGAGCGGTGAGAGAGTTCAGCACCCTGGCCAGCAAACAGATCCCACCTGGAGCATACCTAGTGTTGTGGCTCTACCACCGTTCCTCCCAACAGGTGTAAGAAACGGATTGCATTCCAATACTGGTGAGGCGAGTGTCCAGTGGTCACTGGTCTTCACAGGCTCCACGAAGATCCCCTCCTCTGCACCACGAAGTGAGCAGTGTGGTGGGAGGCGACTTTGAGCCGGTTAGCCAACTTCCAAGGGACGGTATCCTAATGTCGTGGCTCTACCATTCACTGCCGGGGCATAGAATGGGTGGCCTTCCACGGATGTACTGTTGTGTTGTGCGTGTAGATTCGGTACAACAAAACCAGGTCTCGTGCTAAGTTCTCCAGCTCCAATATGACACAAGGAAGGAGTTCGGAGTGAAAGTCAAGAGATTTTGTAAGATCTGTGTTTATTGACCCTAAGGAAATAAACACAGATGGGAGAGGTGTTATCTCCTAATTCCACATAGGCTAGGCGTAAGGTAAAACACCCTATCTTAAAACAGGGGTAGACGCCTTGTGCAATACTACTAGGAGAGGCATTAGTTGGTGCGTGTTGCGTATTATCAAACCTCGAGGCGAGCTCTACTCTCGGGTTGTCCGTAAGGGACCGAACATATCTTAGTGTGAAGCTGTCGATGCCTCTGGTTCCTTCTTAGGTCGCGTTGGATAGGCTCTTCAGCCCCATGAGGTGAGCGGTGAAGTACTAAGAGAGGTTTGTGCCTCGGCACCAATAACTGGAGCGATGAGAGCTCAGGAGAGGAAATAGATCCGGAGGCTGGGATATATCTCCTTATATATTCCTCGACCATCCCTTCCTTCACTGGCATAGCACGTCTGATAGGAGGTTAGCAGGTGCAAGCCCAGCACCTAGATCCTTTTTGCTCATGGCGTAGTGGAGAGTGGTGGGATATAGGCCTCTTGCATATGGCAGCATCCTGCAGCACACTGCTGTACTCACCCCGGACCTCTGGCATGGTCTCGGTGGCTCATCAGGTAAAATAATAAATTATTGTTGGGACATCTATCCCGGTCTGATAGATACAACAATCTTGTAGGTGGTGGCAGTGTCATGATTTGGTAGACAAACTGCCAGGGATGCAGTTGCACTGATAAGTAGTAGTTGTTTATTAATATTGTAATGAATGCTATGTATCAAATTTTAATTATTTTTTTAAAAGCATTTTTCGGAATCTTTAAGAATTTTAACTTGTTTTTCCAATTTTCTGGAATAGTTTTGGATTTTTGGTTTTATGTAGTATGTAGTGTTATGTAGTTATGTGTACAATGAAAATAATTCTATTGTACAGATTTTCGAGTTAGTAAACTGTCTTTGTTTCAGGCTGTAATCATCGGACAGGAAACAAGGAGATTGCTGTTTGCTGGGATTAGGAACAAATACTGTGGTATTTGGGACAGAATTTCTTGCATTGGCAGTAGTATAAGGCCACACACATGTTACAAAAACTGGTCTGCTAATAAACTGTCAACAGCAATGGAGCAGGCCATAGTTGTAGAAGGGTTTAAAAGCAGGGAAAGTATGCATGGTATTCAATTCAAGTCTCTTATCTGCAATGGGGATTCGAGCATGTACGCCTGGCTTGTTCAAAATGTTTTACACGGTTGCTCCATTCACAAGGTAGAGTGTGCTAACCACTGTGTGAAGAACTACATGCAACAATTACAAATCCTAGTTGCTGATTAACTGTTCGCAATAGAATGTAGAAGACTCCTAAAACTGTCTATCCCTCATGACAACAGCAGCTAGAGGGGCTATTCAACATTGTGCCAGTGTTGGCGAAGGAGTAGAAGAACTTGTGAAAGACACAAAAAATGGCCCTTATCATGTGTTTGGGCAGCAAACAGAGTGCAGAGTTGATTTCTGCAACAAAGAAAAGTAAAGTGACGCTTTGGCAAATATCAAAAAGGCAAACTAATGAAAGAAATAGACACTCTTGTCAATTGCCTTGTAGTAAAAGCTCCACGACTCATTACAAATATAACTATTAATTCACCTGAAGTTTATACGTGTTTCTTGGCCAAATGTAATGCTGGAAAAAGGATAAATTTTACGCAACTGGGATCATTTCAAAGAAGGTGTTACGTCGCTAGACAACAACACTCAGAAAGACATTCCTGGGAACTTAGCCCATTCAAGACCCTGACGGTTCGAAGTCTGTAGGCACTCGCTTACTTTAAACCATGTTTTTTATTTAACGTTGTAGTCTCGTTCAGGGAACAGTTTTGATTTTCATGGCAAAGTCGCTTGTTTTTTTTTCCAGCACCTAGCTTTCTTAATTGCTTATTTCTACTTAAAGCAAGGTTAGATAATGTTTTAGTCACTGTTTCTGTAATTTTATTTATTCAGCTAGGAAAGTTCCAAGATGTCATTAATTTTTCATTCTGAAAATTATCTGTGACCAGTTACTCATATCAGATCAAGCTGTTGTGTCAACCAATTGAAATATCTTTAGTTAAAGGAATTGCAAATTTTGGAATGAAACATCGTGTATTTGGTTTGTGAATTTAACATTCAAATCCTTTCCTGCCAAAGTAATTTTATAATATAATCATGGTACTAATGTAAAATACAGCATAACTGAAAAGGATGGCATCACTGATATTCACATCAGTGATATTCACTGGTATCTTTGGAACACACCCTACAGCTTTCTTTTTGTTTTCTAGTTATGGCGTGAGACAGAATTTTACTAGCTCTGGCTATCATCAAGTTTTAATGGAGTGATCTGAGTTTCACCACTTCAGGCGAGTGTTTCTTGTTCTGTTTTTTGATTGTAGCCTCAGTAATGTATTATTCCGTCCTAGCCTCTTTATTTAATGCATTGATGCCTGTATTTACTGTGGATAACATGTTCGGTCAGAAAATGCTGTGTTGAGGCCATTTCACTACCTTACTGCTGAGGCGTAGCAGATTTTTGATGTTGTCTTGCGCCTTCATGAGGCAGTTTTTATGATAAAGTAACACAGATTCTGACATTGGCAAGTGAGATGGCCCGAAGATGAGCCAAGTCTCAGGAAAGTCCAGAAATTTTACTACTATTTTCCGCATGTGCATGAGTAGTTGGGAAATGCCGAAGCTGGGACTATGAGATCTGGGGCCGGAGCTGTTTGCCACCGTGTTAGAATTTCCCTTTTCCCCCCTCAAAATTTGCTTTTTCCCCTCAAAATCAACTAAATTTTGCTAAAAATTTATTTAGCACCTTAAAACTTTCTCTTTTATTCCAAAAAATTTCCCATTTTTTTCCAAAGCAGGAGAGGCGGACTCATGACTTAGGAGAGGTGGATTTGTGAATACGAGCCAGGAGAGCAGGACTGAGGACTCAGAAACCTTGAACCTTGACCATTGACCTTTGACCCCAAAAATACAAAAAAAAAAAAAAAAATTAATCTAAAACAAGTAATATAAAAGAATTATTTTTGAAATATGTAAAAAAAATTATTTAAAGGGTTTAGTCACCCCACAACCGTTTTCCTTAACAATTTCCCTTTTTCCTAAAAATTTACCTTTTCCCTTAAAATTTTTATTTTTCCCCTTAAAATATCCTTTTTCCCCTTCAAATCTCCCTTTTCCCCTTAAAAAAATTAAGAAAAATCATAATGATAAGTTCATAAAAGTCAGCAAGCACATTATACTACTGACCACTACCGCCATATTGGATGCAGGTGGCCTTGACCTTGATATTGTAACCTTGAATGACCTTGAGAACAAAAACCAATTTAAAAATCCATAAAAGTCAGCAAGCATATTAAGTTACTGACTACCACCATATTGGATGCAGGTGGCCTTGACCTTGACTCAATTACCATGAATGACATTGAAAACAAAAAGTCAAGAAAAAATCCATAAATGTCTCTTGAACCAAAAAATCTAAAAAAAACTTCATAAAATTTAAAAAAAATTGAAAAAAATAAAATAAAATAAAATGACAAAATAAATAAAAGACTTGTTTACTCATCAATCTTTCCATCATTCTTTGGCAATCCTCCTCCTCAATCCCAATCCTATCATCAATCTTTTGCAATCCTCCTCAATATTTAACAATCCTCCTCAATCACAATCTTTCCATCAATTTTTAGCAATCCTCCTCCTCAATCGCAATCTTTCCATCAATCTTTAGCAATCTTCATCCAATCACAACCTTTCCATCAATCTCTAGCAACCTTTCCATCAATCTTTAGCAATTCTCCTCCTCAATTACAATCTTTCTATCAATCTTAAGCAATAATTCCACCAATCTTTAGCAATTCTCCTCCTTAGCAATCTTTCCATCAATCTTTAGCAATTCATAGGTTTGCCATCTGCCTCTATCCATACATATTAAAAAAAAAAATGATTCATCAACTGTCTCCAAAATTTGTACATGACGACAGAATTAATGTTTGTGTATGCAGTCAACTATCCACACATTTTTATACTAAAGCCTTCAATATCATCCTATATGCAGAGCGGTTCAGGTTTGGTTCGATAAAATTATTCTAGGTTAAGTTCTGGTTCAGTTTGGTTACAAAATCTGGGTTCGTCTCACCTCTAATTTTCAGTACATCAAGAGTCCACTGTATTTCCAGAAACATTTCAAAACAGAACATGTTTCATAGATGTGATTTTCCTTACAAAAATTGGGAAAATATTGCAATAAATTTTACTCCCCACTAGAAAAGTTAGTGACCCTGCTTTCACAATAAAATCTCATAAATTTTTGCCACTTTAATCATAACTAAAATAACATGAAATTTATCATCACACATAAAATTTTTTTTTCTAGCTTATGATAAAATTAAAATTATTTTCTGTTCTTACTGAAATAGCAAATGTAAACTAGCTGTACTGTATTTACATTGTAAATATATACCACAAAAAATATTACAGATATTTGTGTGTGTTGCATGCCACTACTATTGATACTCAAATCTGATGTAACATTTTAAAGCTGATTTTTATGGCAAAAAACAGTGGCACCTATTCACATGTAATTCTGTCATAGGGAACAAGCAACAAAGCATAGAGAAAAGTAGACTGATCAACAAAACATGAAAGGCTTGGTAGAACACATGGTTTATATAATGAGAGAGGAGAGAGAGAGGAGGAGAGAGAGGGAGAGAGAGAGAGGAGGAGAGAGAGAAGAGAGAGAGAGGGAGAGAGAGAGAGAGAGAGAGAGAGAGAGAGAGAGAGAGGAGAGAGAGAGAGAGAGAGAGAGAGAGAGAGAGAGGAGAGGAGAGAAAAGAGAGAGAGAGAGAGAGAGAGAGAGAGAGAGAGAGAGAGAGAAGAGAGAGAGAGAGAGAGAGAGAGAGAGAGAGAGGAGGAGAGAGAGAGAGGAGAGGAGAGAGAGAGAGAGAGAGAGAGAGAGAGGAGAGAGAGAGAGAGAGAGGAGAGAGAGAGAGAGAGAGAGAGAGAGAGAGAGGAGAGAGAGAGAGAGAGAGAGAGAGAGAGAGAGAGAGAGAGGAGAGAGGAGAGAGAGAGAGAGAGAGAGAGAGAGAGAGAGAGAGAGAGAGAGAGAGAGAGAGAGAGAGAGAGAGAGAGAGAGAGAGAGAGAGAGAGAGAGAGAGAGAGAGAGAGAGAGAGAGAGGAGAGAGAGAGAGAGAGAGAGAGAGAGAGAGAGGAGAGAGAGAGAGAGAGAGAGAGAGAGGAGAGAGAGAGAGAGAGAGAGAGAGAGAGAGAGAGGAGAGAGAGGAGAGAGAGAGAGAGAGAGGAGAAGAGAGAGAGAGGAGAGAGAGAGGGGGAGGAGAGAGAGAGAAGAGAGAAGAGAGAGAGAGAGAGAGAGGGGGGGTTAAAAAGTGACAGGTCAAAAAATTGTCTACTCTTACCAATGCCAGGCACAATGAGCTCGTGTTGAACTTCCAGATGCTTAGCCTTGGTGAGGTCTGCCAATGACATGGCCATGTGCCCCAAGAAGGAGCGCTTCCTGTCGCTCAGCTGCCGACAGTACACTTTGAATACCAGACATTCATTCCTCAACATGCCTGCCAGAGGTGCCCCTTGCTTGGACAACATATGTACAAACCTCTGGCCAAACTGTACCACTGCAATGACAAGAAACACACAGTACACACTCTCAACAACATGTTACTGACTGTCACATTAACCTTATGGCTATACAAATCTCTACAAAACTGTAACATGAATGAAATTCAGCATATGTTCTGACTTGATGCATGGCCAATGCATACCTTAACCTACTCTTCTTACCTCCCTTCCAGGTGTAAGGCAAGGGGAGACCAAGGTACAAATGAGACCATAGGAAAGTAGAATCGGTGCTTCGCAGTGGCCTATTGTGTACTTCTGAGTACCCAGTCTTGTAACGAGAGGCAGCACCCTGTTTTCCTTAAGCCAAGCCCTTGTGAGCAGAGGACAGACTGTGGATAACTCAAGTTATTTCCTGACCGAAATACCCAAGTGTGGTATCTGCAGAAGGTCAGTTTGTCAAGAGTTATTCCAGCTCCTTTCTGGCCCTATTCTGAGTGGTGGAAGAGTATGGAATAATCTAGGTCACTGATACACCTGGCAGAGGAGTTTCTAGTGCTTTGGGTTCTGCTGAAATCTATCAGGTTGGTAGAGCTCAGGTGGCCTCTAAATGTGAAGGTAATCTGGCTTGTTGCATTATTGTTGCACCAGCTTCACTTTTGGAGTCTGATCTAATTAGGAAATCTATGATGTTTTGTACAAAGAGCTTTGGTAATAAGAGAATAGTAAGGTTTCACTAATTTTATTACGAGAGCAATAAGATATGGTGGCACTGTACTACCTGCTAAACTAGCCTTTGAAACGGAAGTAAATCCTACGCAAATTCATGTTAAGGCAGCCTGGTGATTGATCTAATAATTAAAGGAGATGATTTGGTGATTAGGTGAAATTAGTATAAAACGACTAATTCCTGACTGATTCGGGGGTTGTCCTGAAGGAACAAATATTGGGTAATGACTACTAGAAGAATAGCGTCAATGTTGCCAAGCACCATCCGGTGGTTAGGATGGAGGTCTTGAAGAGACGTCGTTACGAATTACCAAGAGGTAGGTTCTGGATTCAACACCAGAAAGTGGCAAGGAAGGCGGAGCAACATCTTCGGGAGCCTCAGGTAGGTGCAGTCTCTGAGAAGCTGCAGGATCTGTGGTGGCTGCAGATGGTGCGTCAGTGGCAGCTGAAGAGGTGTTGAACTTCTGGTCGGCAATGTCTTCTACTGGCAGAGATGCCGGCATACAACATGGACATGGGTGTAAGCAATCGTACTTAGCTGTCTGGTCACGTTGCTTACACGGGGTTGTGAGTATTTTATGCTTACTATAACCAGTGAGGTTGTATTAACAACTCAAATGGTCATGCTCTCCTGTCTAGCTCTGTTCTGCTCCTTCAAGGGAACCCTAGCTGGTACAATAAGCATTTGCTTGTTGTGATAGGACGTCACTATGTAGCTCTATTATGGCCAACTGGTAAACATGAAGTGACAAAGTTTGCAGGGTGTACAATCTGTGGGGCATGTCTGACACTGTTTAACTGCCAAGCCTGAACTTTATGCAACTACGCCAGTTATTGTCGCGTGTGAACTGCCTCTTGGCTAGAGGAATATTATAATCATGCACTGTAGAAATACTACACACTCAAAAGATGACATAGGTCGGAGCTGAGTCACAAACCTGTGTATCACTCTACGTGCGTTTGATTGGATTGCCTGGCTGGGCATGGACACTGCCATGTTGGACATTTACTACAGTATAGGGGCTTGCTAATATCTGCTCGGGGATTCGAACCCTGGACTCTTAATGTCAAAAATAATTGGTATTGTGAGGTATACTTGGATTGCCTTAGCCGAGGAGGAGCACGCAGACCATAGTGACATCAGTGTCACGAAGGACATTTGTGAAATGTTAAAACTAATTACTGAGGATTGCCACGTTGGGGTGCTTTACCTGTATACAATCGTGGTCTGGTTGGTTTCCGGGTTGGAACAAAGTCTGGAGTGGAAAGGACTACGCGCGGTCAATGCCTTACCTTGGTCACACCTGGTCGTGGAGCTCTCTGCGGTGATGTCTGACTGTTCGCATATGGTGGCGGCCAAACAGCGACTGATGCTGGCTGCGGTGGAGTGTAGCTGAAGAAATCCTCGTAGATGAGAGAAGGTATTTGGTGAGGAGGATATAGTGCTAGTGTGTAATCCAATCATAGAAATGCCTCCTGATATTTCAATATCTCCCAAGTATATTGGATGCGACCCTTGTAGAAGCTTTGTAGTTGGTTCGAATAATGGAGGTGGTGTGTCAACTTGAATTGCTATTTTTCTAATACTTTATTTAGCAAGTTCTGGACGTCTAATTTCCTACGGTATTTGACACCAGTGTATTACATATTTTTGCAGTGTGGTACTGTGCATTTCCTCTTGTAGACACGTGTCCCATCTCCCTTCCTTCGTTCATTAGTGAACATAAGTTGTGCATAAGGAGTAGTGCTTTCAAAGATGGAACACAGTCACAAGTAGTGTACGCTTCCCAAAAGCGCAGAAAGCATCACGTGTCAAGTTCATGTTTTATATTAAATTTTACTGTTAGTTGGTGTACTAAGTTTCATTTTGATGTTATTTGGTTTTAACACAATTCACCATATAAGCTTGCCTCTATCATTCACCAGGGCCACGGTGGCTGTACGGTTAGCCTGCTCGCCTCCCACCAAGGCAAAACGGGTTCATTTCCTGGCTGGGTTACCAGATTTTCGTAAGTGGGAATTGCGCCGGATGATGTGGTTGGTTAGCGGGTTTTCTCAGGGATCTCCAGTTTCACTCACCGTTTCATTCCAGTGCTGCTCTATCCCTCAATCACTCTGATTTGCACTCAAGACCTTACTATTAAGAGCCGCCCAAATCTATTCACCCGCCCACCAGCCTGCCCGCCCGCCCGCCTGCCCATCCACCCACCCATCCATTCACCCACTCATTCACTCACTCTATCAGTACCAATGCACTCTTACCTTTGCCCACTAGTCTTCGGGAACACGTTGTCCTAGAGAGTGGGCTGAGACCAGCCACTAAACACTTTGGAACTTCATAGTTCACAAAGTATGTTGTGCTGCTTCTGGGCATGCTCTCAAGGCAAAGACTGCTCACGCATACTCGCATGGTCACAGCCATTGCCAGGAATTCTGGGAAACAAATACGTCAAATGAAATGTTTTGGGTCTTGCAGTAAACAAAATTTATGACAAAAAATATCCAGTTAAGGCTAAATAGCAACTTTAAGATTGATAATATCAGCAATACAATGCAAAAAAAAAAAAAAAAAAAACAGGATGAAAGTACACTAAAAAAAATGCTACTTTGTTCTATATGATGGTGAACTGCAATGCTGTAAGAAAGCAAATTAAGATATTTATTTTGTTCTGACACAATAAAATCCTTCGTTATTACAGAAAAATAAGTACAGACCTCTGCAATGATTTCTGTAACCAAGAAAGAGCATATTTTTAATAGCGTAAGTTTTAAAACTGAAATCTGATGTACAAAATGCTGGTTCATTCAGTGCCTTATATCTTATCCATATGCAGAAATATAAAGGAAGAGCATGGGGGTGGGGGATGTGCTTCTCCCTTAAAAATCTTTAACTGACGGATTATGAAAGAGGAGGATGAAGCGTAAAAAAAAAAAAAAAAAAAAAAAACTCTTTTTACTAACGTTGTGCCAATTCACAAAATTATGCAGATATGCCAAATCACCAATGTGCAGATTATGTAATGCGGTTTCACTGATATGCTGCCGATGTATGAAAAAGAATTTTGCTCATTTGTACGTTGAGTTTACGTTACTATTATACTCAAACTATGGTGTTGGTGAAGTGCAAGAAAATTAAAAGCAATTTTTTTTAACTTATATCAGTTTACAGTCTCTACAAAGTAGATAAGAGTAATACAACAAACCATGTAAGTTTAAGTGAAGGCACATAAAAGGTCTATGTTCATAAAAATACTTACTTGTGAATACAGAAAACGGTAAGCATGCATAAAGATGTTTAAATGTTTTGTTGCTGTTGACAGCCAAGTAAACAAAAATGGATTTTTTTACATATGCATTAGTTCTGCAATTAACAGGAACAATTTTACATGCAAAACAAGTACTCTTAAAACATAATCCTTTCAAAAAAAACAAAATGTAGCCTAAAAGATGATTTGTGCTTGGATGCTTTGGTACACATTTGGGTTGGTATAAAAATATTTGTTTATGAACAGGAACATTCAAAATTAATGCCCATCACAGAATTAAATTGTAACATGAAAAAGTAGCAAATGAAGTTGTAAAAACAATAGAACCTTTTTTTATAATGCCTCTGAAGGGTAAACTTTCTGTTCACTATAGTGTGATAAAGCTGAACTTTAACTATAAAATTTTTCGTACAGGTGCTCTTGTCTTTTGGAAGTTTATTTTTTGTTATGAAGAGTTATTGTATTTTTTTTTTAGAATTAGATACCTATTAATTTTTATTATTTCAGAGGAGTATAGATTTTCTGTTTATCTTTTGCCATAATATTCCATTTTAACTGGTGTTTGCAATACGTGTTGTCTTTGGCAGTTTTTTTTTTAAATTTCTGAACTGCAGAGCTGAGGTTAACTTCACAATTTCACTTTTTTTCAGCAAAATAACGGTTTACCGACATGAAACACAGTTTTTCTTTCGCCACTGCCTTTTCTGGAGTTTTTAAACATTTTTTGTGGGATTTTGTGATGGATTTTTGTTATGCTATGGCAGCCACAATGTTGGTGGTGCTGTCAGTGGTAAGAGGAAAGCATCGTGCTGAAAGCAACAGAGATAATGTAGGCCACTACAAGGAAAAGGGGGAGAGGTGGCGAGGAATTTTTTGCCTACCGGCTGTTGCTAGGGGGTTGTGTCTTCTTGCTGTAGGGCTGGATACTCCCAGTGTACCATTATGCGTCGGCTGTCGCCCAGGTATATCTTGCATTTCCCGTGGTCAATGAAGCATTGTTGCTCGTGGAGCCATGGATGTCCTAGGATAATGTCCTCTTCGATATTCGGTGTTACGACAAACTCTAAGTGGGTCTTCAGGCTCTGGAGTTTGACTGGCAGGTTGATGCGTCCGTCCACGATGAGGGTGCAGTCTGGTTTGGCCATTCGCACTGCGTTGGTCTGAGGTACCAATTCCTTGCATTGGTGTGGCTGGAGCAAGTCGTGGCGCAAAACGTTATCTGATGCCATTGAATATAAAAAGGGCTAAGGCGTTTCGGCCATATATGTAGATTTCAATGTAGGGTGCAACAGGAGTGTCTATTTCTTCATCTAGGAGCTTGATGGTAAGTTCGGTTTATCTGGCGGAAACGCTCCCTTCTTTCCACCGGCGTTGCCGTTTCCCTTCAACGGTTTGCTTTGGGGCGCTGCTTCAGCCTGAGTGGGTCAAGGCATACGGGTTGCATTCCGTGATTCTGTGCTCTTATGTTGCTGCGCTGGTTGCTGTGGGCAATCCTTGTTGAAATGGTTTCCTGAGCAGAACCAGCACTGGGTAGCATTGGGGCTTGCAGGGGCGACGGTGGAGGTGGCTTGAAACGTCTATCTCCCGCCTTCCCTTCATCTTGGGCCTGGAAATTCTGTTCTGCTTCATGGACTCGATCAATTAATTTGTCAATGGACGCTGGTTTGGGTAACAGGATGTTCCGTATCTGTGGCAACAATAGACTTGTGATCTGCCTTATGCATCCATCTTTGTTTCCGTCAGGAAATATTCTCTGGGACATCTGTTTTTTCCTTCTCATGAAGATTAGACGTCATCCCCTGGTTTCTGGTGTTGGCTATAGAATTTCATGGTGAGGTGTGGTACTACCTCTTCCCCAACGAAACCCAGCATTTTTAGGCAATCTCATGAAGTCGGAATTCCCGCTCGCAGTAGTTTACAAATGTACAGGGATCTTCGTGTGGTCTTGCTGTAAACTACGGGGGTTGAGGTTCTTCATTGTAGCTGGTTTGGCTACAAGTCAAGATTGGGCCAGGGTTTGAAGGTCGTACTCTGCAACTTGTTTGCAAACTTCGCATTGGTAAACTAGGACAGGTCTATTTACAGTGCGTTGGGCCATCTGATACAGGTGTGGTGGAATTTCTCATAGCAAAGAATACATCGTACCATATGGCTTCCTCGGCCGGGGCAAGTTACCCAGTTCCAATATGCAGTTTGCCTGGTACGACAGTCTTCACACCGGTACTGTAACCCATCGGTGTAACATGGCGTGTCTTCCCAACCGAAGCAGGTGTAATGATGCCATAGGTGACAGTGGATGCATTGGATGCAATATATTCCCATTCTGGAAGCATCTGGTCGTGAACAGCAGTTTAGTCCGGCTGCAACAGAGTTAACCTCTTCAAACTCGAGCTCGCTACAGGCTACATTCGACATTCTAACTGTATAAGTGGGCACCACAGGGTGATTCTAGGACTATGGTGAGTGTCCAGAATATTTAGCAATTACAAAACTGCACTGTTTTAAAATACGTACTACTGACATGTACGCATATTAACTTGTTTTTAAATACTGCTAGATAGCTTATTGACGACTATCTGTATCACTAAGACTGTATTTACCGAGATTCAAGGCCTCGTGCTGCGGATATGGCCAGATGAAGAGGGTCACCGGCCTCCTGGGTGACTCTCAGTACCGTCCTGGCACCGAGCCGCCCTGGCAGGCACATGGTGATAGCAATCTCCACGGTGGCTCAGTCAGTGTTGGAGGCTCATCCTCAGTGGTGGTCGTCGGCGGTCCACCTGGTACCTGGAGAAGGTCAGCCGCCGTGTTGTCATGGAGAGTTGCGGTCTGAGTGGCCGTCGGAGGCAGTGGTTTTGCTAGAGTGACTACCTCCCCTGCCACAGGTGCCAGAGTTGGGGCCCCTGGGGAACCTCCATCTCGACAGCGTGGTGGCTGTATCCATCCCCTCATTCTGGAAGCAGGGCCTGGGAGTTGGCCTCAGCATCGTGCGATGTCGGGATCTCTGTGAATGTCTGGGGCAGTGGCAGGACATCTTCGCCTACCCCTCCAGTTGATGGTACCGGAGTCAGAGGTCAGCCTGGGACCTCTGTTTTGACAGCATGGATGAGCGGCTCCTCTTCTCTTTCAAGAAGTAAGGTCTGGGAGTTGGCCTCGGCGTTGAGTGACGTTAGGATCTTGATGACTGTCTGGTGCAGTAGCAGGACATCTTCGCCTACCCCTCCGGTCAATGGTGCCAGAGTCAGAGGTCGGCTCAGGACCTCCGTATCAATGGCAGGGGTGAGCAGCTCCTCCCTTCATTCAAGAAGCGAGACCTGTGAGTTTGCCTCGACGTTGAACAATGTCGGGACCTCTGTGATCATCTGGGACAGTGGCAGGGCATCTTCGCCTACCCCTCCAGTTGATGATGCCGGAGTCAGAGGTCATCTCTGGATGTCCGTCTCATCAGCATGGATGAACGGCTCCTCCTCTTGTACAAGAAGCGGGGCCTGGGAGTCCGCATTTGCGTCAGGTGATGTCGGGACCTCTGCGGTGACAGCCTCAGCACTGGGTGGCGCCAAGACTGGCTGGGTTGCCGCATTGTCCAGGTAGATTGTAACTGATGGTACCAGCTGAATAAAGCTTCCAGGATGGCCTTGTCTCTGTTGTGGCCTGTTGGCAGTTCTAGTGGGTGCCTCCCTCTCGGAAGGCGGTGTCTCGGCGATGGCTGCGATGTCGTCCTGCGCTGCAGTCTCTCTGCTGGTTTGGCCTTCCAGGACCGGGGTTGCTGGGATGGCTAATCGAGGGGGCGGTTCCTGTCGTCCTGTCATCAAATTGTCTCAATGGCGCTGGGTTCTTTGCTCTTTTCTGCGATTGGGTTCAGTGGTGGCCGCCTATAACGTGATTAGTGGTCCAACAGACTTCGCCCAGAGATCTTGCTCGTGCTTGCTGTCAACCTTCCCTGTTGGGCGGCGATCTTTCTGTTGAATTCCATGGGAGTTGAGGACAGCATCCCAAGAGATTCTGCTGCTTTTGGTTTGGGGAACGCCACCTTAGTTGGGATGGAAAAACTAGCCCCCCGGTTCGTGCTGGATTCGACCTCAGGCTCCTCTGGGTCGAGGCTGTCTCTTAGGAAGGGCCGTATTTGTTGTTGGGTAATTTTGCGAATGCGCCTTTGGTGGTCTTCCGTCCAGTATACATTGTCCTGGCGTCCTAAAATTTTATTAGGGCCCTCCCATTTCTGAGCCAAGCTTGCAATAAACTGACCGCCAGCTTTTCTCAAGAGGTGGCTGCGTAGGAGGACTGCTTCCCCATATTAAAGGCTTGGATGCGAGTGCAAAGTGGCAGGTACTTCATCTTATGTAGACCTCTTGTAATTCTCTGATGCTGTCTGTTCAGGTTAGGGCCAGATGGACATCTTTGGGGCAAGGCATTTCCATGGGCGGGCTGTCCCATTGCCTATCCCCTGGGTGGCGGAGAGTTTGGCCCAGAAGGAGTTGGATGGGCCTGTTATTTATTGCTTCATTGGCTCTTCTTCGTAGGGCAAAGATGTTCTTCGGGATGTGTTTGTCTCAAGGTTTGTGGTCTTCACCCAAACTGAGAAGGAGGCTCTTCTTCAGCTCCTGGTTCCTTGTGGATGGTAAGGGAGGGTTGTCCATATTTAGACCCCCCACTCAATGCAGGCTGTCAGCCATTTCCGGCTGGAGAACTGGGTTCCATTGTCTGTGAGGATGGATTGTGGGTAGCCCCAGCATTGAAAAATTTCTGCTTCAAATTTTTGAATGCTGCGATGGGTTTCCTGACTTGGTAAGAGGAATTCTTCCACCCATCTTGAAAATTGATAAGCCACTACTAACTGGTAGCGGTTCCCTTTGGTATTACAGGGGTATGGCACCATTAGGTCTGCTGTGATGTGAGCAATTTGGCTTTGGCTGAGTTGCAGCTGTAGCAATTTGATGTGCTATTTAGGGCTGTGGTCTGGAAGTTGGGGTGGAATCATTCTTTCCCATTCCTCTTTGGCTTTGGTATCTTCCTCTAGGTCCGGTTGGTGGGACAGGGCATCTGGAAGCACATTGGTCTAGTGTGGACAGTGCTCCACTTCAAAGTCAAAATCAGTCAGGAACATTTCCCACTGTCCGAGCTTGGCTTTGGCATTACGTGACTCACGTAGTCATTGGAAGGCTTTACTGTCTGTCCTTAAAATGAAGTGGTTGTCTCCTAGATACCTGTATTTGGGAACTGCTCAGATGACAGCTAGGCATTCTTGTTCGTTCGTTAATGTGGTAGCATTGCTCCGTAGCAGTAACCTGGGTGTTGGCGTATGCTATCACCTGGGATTGGCCATCTGGGCCCTCTTTGTAAAGTACGGCTCCTAGGCTGTTCTGGCTAGAGTCGGTTTGCCAGACCAGTAGTCCAGTCTCCACGAGGTCGGTAGAGCTGCTTGATGTTCTGAAAGCTTGCTTTCAAGGCTTGGAACGCAGTGCGGTGACTGGCTATGTTCAGCATCAATATCTCTGAACCAGTTGCACAGGCGGCAGAGTCGAGTAGGGTGAGAAATTTTCTCTCCGTTGATGCTGTTTTCAATATGGGGAGCTTCTGGCGGTTCCACTTCTTCGTCTAGGAGCTGGATGATGGGCCCTTGCTGTTCAGTCGGGTTGGCCCATTTTGCTCACTGGCCACAGCGTTTCCTGCCTGCAGGGTAGATTTCTTATCGGCTGTCTGCCATGGGGCATCAGCTGCTTGGGTTGTGTCTCCTCCACCTGCTCATCCATGTGCTGTAGGCCATTGCGGGCAGTCTTTGTTGAAATGAAAATTGGGGCAGTACCAGCTTTAGCATGGGGGGGTGCAGAGGAGGAAGGATTTATTCTGCGTTCTGGCTTCTTTTCTGACTCCGCGGGCTTGCTGATTTTCGGTTGGTACATTATCGCTTGCGCTTTTAAGTTGCGCTCGGTTTCCCTTACTCTTCTACTAACTTGTCTACCATAAGCGGCTTCAGTATCAGTAGAAGATTTCCGAGCTTTGGTAGCAACATGCGTGTCACATGTCACACGCGGTTCGCCTCGCTTTCATCTGGGAATATTTGCTGAAACATTTGCATTGGATGAATATTTCTGTCTCCTTGTCTGGAGTTTGCATATGGCTGTAGAAGTCCATCATGAGGTTGGCTAGCACCTCCTTGCCCGCGAACTGGGCGGCAAGTCGGCTACTCAGCTGTCCCCATACAGTGATAAACTCACTGTACTCGTTCCACCATTCCAATGCTATGCCCTTGAGTTTTGCTGTGCTCGGCTTACCCATTGCTTGGGCGGGATTTCGTTCTCTCAAAATTCTTTCTTGCATTCTGCGGTGAATACAAGTGGGTCTTCATGTGGGCAACTTGCAAATTGAGGATTTGGGGTTTCCCTATGCACCGTGTCATGCTGGTTAGGGTGGCTCACCCTGGGTTATACAGTGTGTATTCTGCGGCAAGTCAGCATACTTCGGGGTGGTATACCATTCCGAGTCTGGTTATTCTCTCGTCTGGCGACCTAATGCAGCTGTGGTGGTAGGTCTTCACACATAGTATACAGCAGACTATGTGGGTCCCATTTCCTGGTCTGTTATCCAGATGCAAAAAGGTGTTTGCCTGTCTGTGCATCTCATTTCATCTGCACAGCCTAGGCAAATGTAATGAAAGCTTCTCTGGTAGTAGGTAAATTCTATGTGATATGTCCACATGCCAGGACTGTTGAGATTGTGACATTGTTCGGGTATGGCATCGGCCATAACGCTTTGACTTGCTTGGATTCATTCATAATGGTGTCTTGACATTATTTCTAGGTTTATGGGTTTCCTGAGTGCCAAGGGGTATTTTAAGACTCCCCGAAGTCTGAACAGTAGGCAATTTGGTTACCGGCTAGATATACTTGGTTCAGGGTCGTGCTAGCCTGGTTCTGCTTAATTAATCTCTGTAATTAAGGTGCTAGGGCACCATGTTGGGCCCCAGAAGACTTAAGATGCATGACGTCCTATGGGCAAAGGAAGTAAGTCACAACCCAAGTGTTTTAGTGGGTGTGAAGGCAAACTCACCCGGGGATGAGTTTGACTCATATTTGCATAGAGGACTGGTTGCACGGCTTTCCGGCTAGGTACGAAGTCAGGGAGGGCAAGGACAATCTTTCACTTAGGCAGGACCACTCTCATAGGGATACCTGGGTGATAGGTCACCTGCGGAGGCTGCTGGACTTGCTGTGGTTCGGACTGTGGTGCGCTGGGGTGGCCCTTGTCTTCAAAACACTTAAAGTTGGCAAATTATTCTGGCTATATCTTACGCCACGCTCCATGCATCCATTCCTCCGACTCTTCTTCCCATGCCTCTGAGATATTCTTGATGGCATCAAGGATGTTTTAGCATTGCCAGAAATCCTGGATGCTGGGTTCACCATCGCCATCTGTAGCATCCAGGAGTTGATGAAATGTGACATAGATAGTATGGTTTGAAAGCAGCTATAACCCCTTGGTCCATACACTGAATCAAAGCAGTGGTGTTCTTATGCACAAAAACAACTTTCACATTTTTGTGAACTGTATCAGTGGTAATGGGACGCAATGGTGCATTGCCAACCATGACATGTAATGGCCTGAAGAGCTGGGGCATATCTACGTCACCACAGACTTTACTCGTATCAGGTCAGGCGCACAGGCTCGGAGGGCAAACACTAGTAAGGCGGAGTCTGTAGGATTTGGCATTTGGCCTTGAGTAGGGTCAGACAAGTAGGCCATCTGCAAGGCATGTAGTCTGCCTGGCGAGATGAGACTATGGATGACTAGAGTAAGTAGGGCCGCTGGATTACCTTGCACCTGCCTCACCCGCGGCTGATGTGTGCTCATGTACTGGTGGCTGTCCTGCTGTCGAGGTCTGGACGTGGTGAGCAGACTAAATAGACTGGTTCAATCCCCAGAACCAGAGTTAGACCCAATTGCTGGTACTTGACAACAGGGTGAGCAGCTCCAGAGGTCTTCACCAGAGGGCCAAATAGATTGACAGGGAGGAATGTGATATAAGGCCTCAACAGTCAGCAGGTGGTTTGAGCTCATTTCCGTGGAGTTAAATACGTAACTGAAGGCTAGTGAGATTTGATTACTCAGTGACTAGACCTCTGCGAGGATAGCAGCTGTCCTCTTGTCACTCCAATTACTTCCTCTTCTATGGGTGAACAGCATCTACGGGACGGTACAACAGTGCATGCCTGCACTGAGGTGGCAGGCAATGGTTCCCTAACTATTTAGTCAATGTGTAACCCAGAAGGGGTAGGTCACTCCTCGTCAGACTTGGCGCTCCTTCCGGCAGGTCTGTACGTGGTGGATGGAGTGGGTTAACTAACAAGGGTAATACAGTCTCTTCATTGTGTGTCTTTTTAGTAGGAGGCTCTAATGTACGTGTGCACTAAGTGCCTTTGCGTACCTGGTCCACAGTATGGGTGGCCTATTAATATGTGATGTGGAGACATATGTACAGACCTTGTTAGGGGACAATCCGCAATCCTACTCTAGAGTTGGAAATTGGATGTAAATCCTCTGTTCCCTCCTGCTCCCCTGCAGGGTAACACCAGGATGGAGACTACATACAGCTCACTCTAGAATGGATAGGTTGTGGTTAAACTGTATACGTGTGTTATTCCGTCTAAAATAGAACACAGTTACCCGTACTCTCTGGCATAGACTCAATGTATTGAGTAATCTACAGAAGGGAATTTATGTTCAAGAAAGACAAGTGAAGAGGTCTGTCTGCTTGAAGAGCGAGAGCAACAATTAGGTAGCCATGAAAAACTTGGACCCTAACTGAAACTTGGTTGTCCCAGAGGGACTTGGGAAGATTGGGTAAACTATGTTGATGGCAATGTCAAGGAGAGAGGTTGACCCTTCGGGGCTACAACGTGTGTTGGAAGATGTCGGGCGTTAGTCATTAGTAATCAATAGGGGTTCCTCACAAGGAGGAAGAGAACACTTGTGCTAAGATGAGCTGCTGAGATAGACTTATATACATACACCTGGTCAGGAGTTGCTTCTGGTCTCGTCCTTCATTGTGTGTCTCCGGCGGCATGGTCATTCCCTGGGGAGGATGGAAGCAGGGTAGTTTCTTTGTGTACAGGCGGTACCTGCAGCTCGTTTAGTGGCAACTCACTTGCGTTGCCGGCTGGCATACCTTCTCATAGGAATCACTAGGTGGAGGCAAGTTGCACAACTATTCCTTTGATGCTGCATTCTGTTCTCCTGGTATCTTACCTTTCCAAGGAGGTGAAATGCTGCCCTTAGTGGTGACCAGTCTGGGTTTGTTCCTTGTCTGAGGCACGTGGCATGCACATGATGATACAAAGTTGCAAAAAAATAACTAGCTCAAATACGCATCCCGAATCTACCCGAAGAAGAATTTTGAAGTCAAGATTCTCCCTTGTGCAGTAAACCTTCTATGTAGGTACGGCATAAATTGACAGCCATTCACTGAAAGTCGCACCTGCAATCCTAGCCTTCTTGTTAGCTTCGTAAATCATGGGAAGGTGTTGTTAGCATGTCCTTTAAATGTCCGTGGGTTAGTTGATTTTCCAATCATCAGTGGCTTCACTTTGTAGTCGCATGAACCATTACCACCTACCAGGATAGTGATGCGATCTTTAGCTGCTTTAAAGCTGGGTGCAGGTTGCTCCTCTTGCAAAATATAGGTCCGAGCAGGTTGTCGTTTCCAGAACAGGCCTGTTTCATCAACATTGAACACCTGCTTTGCCGTATAGCCTTCTTTAATAATTTTCTGCAACTCCCGAACAAAAGCTGATGCTACTGCATCAGTGTCGGAACTTGCTGCTTCACCGGTAATTTTGATGATGTGTAGGTTTTGATGTTTCTTGACGTGATCAAACCATGCACAACTGGTGTTGAACTATTTTTCTTGTGAACCCTTGTATTTCTTCTGCAGAGAATGGTATAAAGACAATGTCTTACTCTGGATGATGGCTAGATTCACAAGTGCATTCTGCTAGTTCTGTCCAGAGAACAAGCAGCTTCGCCATGATCTCTAGTGCAGAACACCGAATGCAGACTACTCTAGTAGCATTCAATGACATCACACATTTAACACGATCTTTTGTGCTGGTAGAATTTTTTTGTATCGTGTTCACTATAGATTTGGGTACATTTATTCATTTTTACTGCGAGAGAGACTGCTTTTCTACTCTTTTTAGTGGAAAGTCCAGCCTGATTTGCCGGCATTGAATAATTTAACACCCTACACATATAAAACTCAAAATATAAAATTATGAAACCTTGTATGAATAGAACACTTAAGTCAACACTACTCATCAAACAATCAGTTTCGAAAGTTCACACCAATACTCATAAATATTTATGTAATAAATCTCCATGAAAATTTAAATGGTAGATAACACTTCAATGAAGCAGTACTGTATAAGCTTTTAACAATCAACAACAAATAAAAAATTGCACCAAACAATATACAGTATGTGTGTTGCTGAAAACCATACCAACAAACTAGGCATTGAAGTGTACAGCAAAGTAACTTTCTAACAAACAGGGCTTGTTTTACTGTCTAAAGTACACCGACTGCAAGCAAAGTATGCGGACTGAAAACCAATATTATGACTGCGTGGCATCCTGATTAGAGAAAGGAAAAGTGTGTGCACCTGCAAAGCAAAGCAGATAGGCTGGCAGACTAGTGTACAGATTGTCTGAAAAAGAAGTTAGCACATTACTATATGGCACATCAAAAGATGTGGTGCAGAGATGTGCACAATGGCGAATTATTGTACGCTATACAAATAAAAAGGCCTCAAATTGCAATGTGCGCAATAATGAGTGTGTGCTTTACAAGAGCGTGTAATATGAGAATTTAGGTATTTATTGTACCTCCATTTATAAAGATGACACAAATTGTACTGAAAATAAAACTTATTTTACACTGGTCTGTGGCCACTAAACAAAACACAGCTTGTCACATCCATCCACAACCTACAACACACACCAGTTGCAGCAAATGCAGCATCACACAACAAGGATTTTGATTCCTGCTACAGCACCAGAGTTGTAAAAACCCTACCATCTTCAAGCAATAGCTCAGAACTCAGATTGTGGGAATTAGCTCATAAATTTATAACAATATCCAGGTAGCCACCGGGCCTCAATATATGATCACAGCTCCAAACCATACTTATCAGATATATCTGCAAATTTTTAATCTTCCCGCCGCACCCTAGTTTGCCACCTGGCCACTATGTTTACTGTCAACAGCACCCTTCCACCATATTGCAGTGTCCTACAACTCACCACCTGATGAAGCTGGCTTAACAAGTGAAACGTCGTGATTGCGCAACCACGTGAAACATGTGTCGTACTTCTTTGGGAGTGTGCCTGTCAACAAGTACTAGGCTGAAGGTACTTGAATTTCTGTACTTTTACATATAAATGAAATAATACGTAATGTTGTGACAAGTATTACGCTAAAGACAGCTACAGTTAAAGTTAAATTTAATAATTATATACAAAAATATATATTTAAAAAAGGATAGCTGATAAAATATTTTGCCAGCATGTTAGTTCGACAAGTTTGGAGGGCTGCACGTGGCCCGGGGGTCGCTAATTGAATAGCTCTGATCCACAGAAATACTAATCAATACCATTTTCTCACACAATTAAATAACTGTCAAATATGCAACTTTGAAATAAAATTTTTATTCATAAACATTTTACATAAATGAGGTTTAACAATGATATGTAAACTGGTCTTTAATAATTTAAGCATACCAATACTGGTCACCATTTTATTTTTAAATAATTTTATTTTGAAGTCTTACTCCATCAAAAATATTTCTTACAAACTTACCTTTACCAGAGGTGTTTTTTGTACAGAAGTTGAATTGCAGCTTGTATACAGCACTCTACACATACAATAATACAATAAATATTTTGTTACGTACCATCAACTACAGAATCAGTTAAGGCTTGCTGTTCATCATGAAATGCTGGCTTTATCGTGGAACATTCTGTAACTTCTTTCGGTTGCTTCTTTCCATCCTTCAATAGCTCAAATTTTTGTTGTTCCTGTACAAATATACACACACATTTTCCTTCCCTAAAAAATAGTTGGTGATTAACTAGTTCCTAAACAAGATAAACAAAGACAGAGGGTTTATGTACACACAAACACAAGAACACATGATGGTTTTTGAGATATTTACTTTATTTATAATTTATTTATATACATATAATACGACAGTAGATTGCCTAAAGTACATATGAAGCAAATGTTTTTTCTATTTTCCTATGTGGAATAAATTGAAACAATTCATTACTTTATATGGTTGATTACAGATACTAAAATAGTAATGGGCATCAAATATTAAATACAAACCTATGAAAAACTATAAAAACATGGCAAAGACAGCAACCACATCTTCTCTTTTCATATATATTTAATCGATTTTATAGAAATTAAAACAATTTGTTAAAAGTTACCTTTGAGCCACATTCTAAATTTTTAGTAGAACCACCTAAAGATGCAACCAAATCCAGCAATTCTGTTGGAGGACAAATGTCGTTCAAGACTTCCATGGCTTCCGGCTGGGCTATGTCCTCTGAATTTCCTGCCAAGCATACCAACACAATAATCTTGAATACTCTAACTCACTTAAATATACTGGCAAAACAATACAAATCATTGGGTTCAGAGGTATTTTTGTCTGACCACTGCACCATTGTGGACCCTTCAAAAATAATTGGTCTGTTTTTCCTAGGCAGTTCACATAGTAGTTCCAGCAAAATACTGCTCTTACACTCATGCCATTTCACTTTATCAAACATCACATCACATGCAGTCACAGGTGTATAGTGGAGAAAATCTATAACCTGGCAGCCCTGTTAATGTTTTAAGTGCAAAATTACCTTAAAGTTGATGTTAAAATTACAATGATTGCAAGACTGGTAGTGTAACAACTGATGCGTGATGCATTTCTGCACATTCTACTTGATGACTTCGCCCCCATCATCGATCATCAGCATTCATATGGGCAATCCATACTCCCAATACAATGATCACGTGCCTACAGGGTCCGCAGACTGCATGTCACGAGTGATTACAAACACATGGTTGGGAAAAATTGTACTGTTCACTCAAAGCCATCACGCGGTCTCCCTAACCCCCAGCTAGGGATTTTACTGTTCAACGGGCCGTCGACAGCATCCCCAAAGATAAGCAAGTTCCACAGATCGCTGCAAGAGTGCAGCAGTCACTCCATTGGAGCATCAGTGTGCCATGGTGATAGATGCGTCAACACCTCCAACACAGGAGATACAAAAAATGGTGCTGCTGATGCCAAGCAAGAATAAACTATCCCTCAGAGAGCCTACAAGCTAGAAATTTTGTTATATAAGGAGGTGCCATTCTCTGGCTCACGACAATCATTGTGCCCTCCAGCTTGGGAAGGCCGAGAGTATAGGAAGGGGTAAGAGGCAGCCACCCTGCTCTCTCTCAGTCTGCAAAGACTACAGTACTTTCTGTACAAGTGTTCTGACCAGTAAACCACCATGCACGCCAAAGTTATTCGTCTAAAGTCTCCAGGATACTTGGTTCATCTTCCTCCCCTTCCAGTTTGCAAAAGACTGGAGACCTATCTAACAGCGAATCAACCATTTGGCCTATCCACGTTGCGAGCCGTGAAATACTCTCCGAAGACTGTGCACCGCAGCTGCCAGCAGCTACTCTGAAGACGTTGCCACCGCTGGTCAATTCCAGAGGTATCCAAAGATGCACCCCCCCCCCCCCTTGTTTCAAATCTGGAAATTTATCCAGCACCCCCCTTGGTAGCAGGTCGCAACAACATCCCTTCTGGACCTCTTTTGCTCTAGATTCTAATTAATTGCTAAGTAAAATATGCATAGATTCCTTAGCCTTCTTAAATTCAAGTTAATTTGGTATTAATAATCTTCAGATTTCACTTTGCATTGCGCAGGTCGACTTTACCTGCTTTAATAGATTATTACCTTCCAACTAATAATTTAGGCGTAAGCTACGTATCACGTCTTCCTTAACATATTAATAAATATATATTTTACTTAGAAATTGTGAGTGTTGTTTGTTTAGCAAGTAAAATCTTTTATATACTACCTTACTCGATCGGAATTTTGTAAACGCTGAGCTTAGCTTCAGATCAGCGCCGCCAAGGTAAACCTGATATACGCAAGACAGCCCTAAATGCATAAACACACAAAGTAACAGGAAAAATCGAGACATGCCGCAGGGTAGATCACAGGTGAACTCCAAATCACTAGAAACTCTGAACCCCCATACAGACATGACCAGACCGGGTACTCTGTTCGATTCCCAGCTTGCGAAGGCCAGAGGAGAACCTGTAGTGCTTCGGCCTGATAGGCCTCTAGACTGTTATCTACGTCACTCTCAGTCAGTCTCAACATGAAAAGGCCGGACGGTGGGAACTGAGAGTGAAGTCACCAAACTCTGGAAGTACACTGGATAGGGCCACTATTAAAATACCAGTTTTTCCTACTACCAAACTTGCTACGAGGAAGGAACATTTCAGATGTTTGAACCCACTACCAGCTTGCAAAGGCTGTAGTGGAATTCATAAAATTCCGGATTGTCTGGCCTCCGGGGCACTTTGCTCCCAGGACCACAGACCTCACAACTACCTAACGTCCTGAGTCCCAGCTTGCAAAGGCCAGACACAACAGGTAACAGCCTTCAGCTGAGAGCTAAATGCATTATGCAACCAAAGGTAAGTTAAGTAAACAAAGGAGAAAAGCCCTATGGACAGCCATTAGAGAATTGTTACTTGTAAACTCAGCCAATCCTACTCTGTCCAGTGACACTCCAGTAGTTGTCAGCCTACGCCATTATTTGGCTCGCAAGGGTTGCGCCAGGTGAACATACAGGGATCGAGAAATACGGCAGGGTGGTGATGAAACCCTGCTTGGTTTCGATTGGCCCTGGGATAATCTAGATATATACCAGAGATACCCATCCCTAGCATTCCACCAGAAGTGAAACCTACCCCTTGACGCTCTTCCTTGTAGGCAACCACGTCTCAGCCAACATGTCAAGTACGCATGGCAGTGGGGAAAATTATCCAGGTATGTTTATAACACCAGGTAATTCAGCATAGGAAAATAATCCCTAAAACCCCTGATTTCGTGCCCTCACGTCTTCCCACTCGGCCGACACTCTACAGGAGCCAGGAAGCAAGGGAGCCAAATGACCTCGTCTAGCTCCCCACTCTCATGCACCCAGTGAAGCTGGCTACATGGATTTTGGCAGCCCTAAGGTTAGCAAAGCAAAAACCTCCACTAGAGAGACTTTCCAGATAAAGCTGACTCTGGGGTTCGAATCCCCTCCTTCCTCCATAGTTCCTAAGACAAAACAATCCCCGAAGAATTAATCTTTCCAGTGTGGGAAATTCCTCGACCCAGCCAGGAAAATAAATACTTGTCGTAAGACTTTAGCGACTTTGGCTTAGGAGTAGGATGAGTAGAGTCGGCGGTATCATGCATCAAGGTGTGCCAAAGGTATACTACAACAGATACTATACCAAAGCGACCATAACCACAACACAATACATCCTTCAGACAAATTACATCACAATAATAAGGCACATCATCACTAATATGTGGTATTTTACACAAATTGTCTAATTGAGTTGAAAAATGCTTTACTGTGACTATTTGTGAATAGCTTGAAGTACTTTGTGTCCAGTTTTAATGTGATATAAGTAAATGAAAAATATACTAAGCAAAAATGTAAATTAAATTTTGGCTGAAACACCTGAATTATTCGCTTTCTTCATCCTTCCCAGCTGCTGTGGGCCACTCCAACAATGACTTAAGAAACCTCTTGGTGCTCATCAGGAATGAAGTGAACAACTTTCATCAAGACAGGAAGTTTTCACACTTGATGAGAACTCTTCTTGTACAGGCAATCACGCTGGGAAGCTGAACAGTGTGTCACTTGTGTAAGTGGAATATGTCATTTTTTAAAACATCAATGAATCCCAATGCTTTGATGTGCCCTTCTTTGTATTTCAAATGCTTGTACTTTGAAATTTGGAAGTTGCTGCAGTTTGATAGTCCTTTCGTTGATTTCTTGAAAAAAGTGGGCCACCATCCCTTGAAGTTCATTATTTGCTGATTCATCACCAACTTTACTTGGAAAGATGGTGGCTTTTCTCGCATTTTCGATGATATTGTCATAGTGGAGAGGAGTGTAAATCCTGTAATGACGTCACAAAAAACTCTTTTCACCACTGTGAAATTGCGGTCAAAAGGAAGAAAACTGTGACCCCGGATGGGAAAGTACTGATGAATAGTAGAAACACCCAGTCATATTCACAGCAAGTAAAAATCTCACCAGTGTGTATTTTTCATTTTATCCTATACAACCATCACTGAATACATTCAGTTCCTCCACTTCAGATGGCAACGTTTGTACGTAGTCATATAAAAAGGTACAAATGTCATCAGGTCCCCTCTTCGCAATGCCCTCGTGGTAAATGAAGAACACTGATTTTTCGTCAGCAACATTATGCAAACAAAAAACATAATGCCACAACTTTCACAAGTACGTAAAACATTTCTTGCACTGGCATGAAGGAAAGGGGAAAATTTTGCATCGCTGCATCGTACCTACCACTGCATAACACTTTTATTTTGTTGAGTTTGCATTCATATTTTAATATGTTCTGCAGTTCTGGATTTAATGAGAGGAAAAGTTTGAGCATTTTCTCGCATGTCAGTTCAGAGTCCAAATATGTCACAGTATTTGATGAGTTGAAAAATGGTTTACTGTGACTATTTGTGAGTAGCTGGAAGTACTTTATGCCCAGTTTTAATGTGATTGATATTAATAAGAGGCCCGTAAACTTGGCTATGAAAGTCCATAATATCAAAATAAACTAAAAGCTACATAGTGTTACATGCAGCTGCTCCACGTCTTTCTCTTGTCCTCCCCATAGGTAAGCGAAGCACAGTGTTCCAAGAGCATCACTGGTAAACAAAATAGCAAGCGCAGTTACAAACAGACCGCATGACACGTGCCGTGATAAGGCTATCAGGATTGATGCTGCTCCCGCCTTTGGAAGATTCAATATCTTGGGTAGTCACTGGGTAGTCAGCGCAACTCAGGGTACAAAGAACCTTCTTGCCCAAGCCAACTGAGCCACATTATCATGTGTTTTTCAGCTACAGCTAACAATGGGTTGATAATTTAAAATTTATGCACCCACATTCCAACACAGATTCATTATTTGTTTTCTGTCAAAATGCTTGTTCAGAATCTTATCAGCTGGCTAGTTGCTGCAACGGATGCAAATAAGTATGGCTGCCGAATGTGTCAAGTATCGAGCCGAGTGGAGTATACTTAGTGCATTCCTAGGTTTGGACACAACCTTAATGACACTTAAATCAACAAATCTCAACCTTAATGACACTTGAATCAACAAATCTAACGTACTGATTATTTGTACGAACAGTCACCTTTGTGGTATATCACAAACCCAAAATGTAAACACTATGTGCATTTAACATATAATTCTCAACTAGTGAAAAATCATTTCCTGCCAATTTCCTTTCACATAAGAACGGAATGAAAATGCTACCATGATGTATGATATCGTTCTTGAATAATATTAAATTTGTAATTGTAAATGCTAACAGTAGAGGAAAATAAAATCAAATAGTAGTTGATATCACTGCAAATTTCAGCAAATACAGAATTCTTATAGGTATAATGCAAAAATTGTTAGTCTAGAACATTGTTAAAATTTCTTACTGCTTTGTCTACTACGTTTTCTTCTGTCTTGTTGCCCAGAGAGAAATTTAAATTATATGGGTATTCACAACTGCAATGAAAACTGATAACTCGTGTGAGACAGGCTCGCCTTTAGCACAATGTGAACGAACACGTGGGTGAGCCGAGGCCAGGGTGATGACCTACTTTTGCCGGTTGCAGAACTGTCAACATCACAGAGGTGATGAGGTCTTTTGTCTGCTGTGTCGTCTGCTAACTGCTACCTCCCAGTCGAGAATACTAGTGCCCCTCTGAATTATCCCAAGAACAAAAAAACAAACTGGTCAGACTTTTTCCTATCCCATTGCCACTCTAGTGTATATCTTTACTTAATGGTATAAATAGTACACTCAATAGGCATACATACCATTATATTTTGTATTGTAAACCTTTCCTTCTGATGAGCTTCTATAGGCTACTGATGGTAAAGTGAGCACTTTTTAAAGACTTGGTAAATTTTTTCTTTCAGTCAATTTCTATTTATCGGCTACTTTTTAATATAAACATTGTCATGTGACCAATAAACACAGTGTACACATTTCACCACTCTCAATAGTTAACATCTGAAGCAGCAATAAAATATAATATTTATTAGTGGTTACTGCCTGTTTGGAGGGTCTTAAAAAGTGCTCACTTTACAGTGAATAGCCAATATTTACTGTGTCTCTTAGCAGTCCTCTAACAAAAATTAATTTTATAGAAGTATAGCATATAGTATTTTTTAAAAATACTTTAGTACCAGGAAATAAGCTCCAAAATAAAAGGAAATATTTTACTAATGATATTTAATAAATTTGCAAAAATTTATTGAAAAATGAAATAATAATAATAATAATAACAAATAGTACTCAGTCAAATCTGAATTTTTACTACACATCCAAAGGCATATCACATACAGACGTACTTAACAACAGGCATGTATTGGATGTTTATTTATATGATTATTCAGGGACATGAGTGATAGGTGCAGCATTATCAATCAATGAACTGCAATACCTCAATAAAAACCAACAAATTTACCAACAAAACCACAATCAAGTACATACTTAAATACAAAAATCACAAACAGAAGCATGATCATTAAACACACCTAGCAGATCAGTCAAAATTTTCTCCTCTGAGAAAATGCTGGCATGGTGGCACTGTGGGTAGTTCTGACGGATATCAGTTTCATCCCAGTCCTGCAACACAGACTCAGCCATGGCATCTCGCAGTCTCTGAGCTTGTTGAAGTAGCTGCACCACCAGTGAGTCTGGGACACCACGTTTAGGGTCACTGCAGACATGTGAATAGAACTGAACTAGCATTTACCTTCAGCTTGTACAGATTTTAACTTGAGATTGCACACTAATGTCAGATGTGAGCATCTCATATGCCCACCTAAATAATGAACAGATTTACAGCTGTGTGAATAACTGGAGAATGTGTCTAGGTAAGATACCGTATTTATTCAAATATAAGACTTCTCCAAAAATGTCAGCAAACAATGATATTTAGCTATCTAAGTATTGATAAAGTTGATTATATTCTTTAATGGATCCTAACTTGCTAGTGAATTAGAATATATTCTTTCAAAATTTTATATATGATATAAATATGTTGCACAGCTTTGTTCCAAACAAAATCAAGGTAAAGCTCCTTTGTGCACTTCAATATAGAATAATTTTATATAATATTATATACATTATTATATTACTTATACTGTTTAAAATTTGTCATATTCGCATAATATACTGCAGTATCGCATGCAGAATAACTACGTCACACAGTATTATTATGATTAAATATTAAATCATAAAAATATTAAATTATGTGTGAAATCACAGAATCATATTTATCGGATTATTGGACTGTTTTATAAATTTTTACATCCAAAAAGTTCAAGGTTGTCATGTTTTTCCATACTATGTCCCTTCTCAAAATGGTTACGCACATTGAAAAAAAAAAAAAAATAAAAGTGAAATACGTGACTTTTAAAATGTAAAACATGCCTAGAAGTGACACTGAAGTAATAAAAAGTAACCGGCACAAAACACTTATATTTTAATTGGTAAAAATCACCAATTATTGAAACAATTAGTGCTGAAGTTGGGAAGGTACATACATAACGAACTTTCTAACAAAATTATAAACCATCCTGTACAGTTGTAGCATAAACTCATAAAGTTACAGAAGAAATTTTTATGTTATGATACCGTACAATAACATTCTAAGTGTATTTTTCAAAATTCACATTGGTTTAAACTACATCCTATGTGGTAACAACATGCATATAACGCAGCAGTGCCTATCCTCCCTAGACAGTATGACACAACACACCTTCCCCCCACGCCTTCTGTTTTGCTGGTTATTCATGCACGCTATGTGCGCACGTGCCCACAGCACAGACCAGAGGCATATTTCATTCTACTTTGCTTGTTTAATTGTGTAAGATAATGTTTATTCACAGCAATATTTTTATATTGTGTGCACATTTTTCCAAGACAGTGTAAAATGTCTTTTAGTTTTATGATTGGCTGAGTCCACTTGATTTGGTAATGTTTGTCATGGAGCAAGCACATAGTTTAACCATTTAATTTCTTAGTTATGTGTATTCAAACATCCATGACAATGATTCACATTGTGATAGTAAACCATGCTTGACTGCTATGTATAATATGCGATAAAAAAAAAAGAAATTTAACCCTGATACTAAGCAAAAAAAATTAACAAAAAGTTACTGAAAATCTTAAATGAAGTATATAATCAACTAAATTATATATATAATTAACTAAATAAAACAAATATATATATAATTAACTAAATTAAATACATATATAATTGACTAAATTTTATATATATATATATATATATATATATATATATATATATATATATGCAAATCGCATCTATGAAATTTTCAAGGTTAAAACATATATAATAATTTGTATAAAAAATTTCCCTGATAAACTGTAAAATATGGTACTGTTACAGACCAGCTATGGTTCAATTTTCAATTTTTTACTAACAAATACAACTCCCAATATCGCTTACCCTCCACATGTATTTGCCGTTTTATAATACCTAACAGTTTTTTATTAAAAAAAAAAAAAAAAACGGAAATAAAATGAATGTAATAATAATTCCACTAAATATTATTTAGACAGCATAGTACAAATTATAAGAAAACTCCTGTTTTCCCGAACACGTTCATCCACTTTCCAAGGAAAAATGAAGGACTGGAGGATGCAAACAGAACACCTGTGTACCCTGCCCGTGTTGTTGCTTGCGAGTTTGATTCATCGCTAGTCGCTCGGTTTTGGAAATGATTACTAGATAGCAGCACTATGCGTTTACACGAAAACTCTTGTTTCTCGAATCAAAAACTGGGAACTTACAATTAAATGTGTAAGGCGAAAACTAAGGGTCAAACATTTCCAATAAGTATAGGGTAAGCAATGCTTACCTTGTATCTATGGAATAAATGCCACTGCATCCATACAACACAGAACTTACATATATTGCTGTTAAAATGAATGGTTTCAATATCTCACATTAATTCTTAAACAATTTACTTAACAGTATTTGGGGGAGGAGAAGAAGTAAAAGGGATGAAGTAGAGCCACGTTAGTCAGGGTTTTGAAAAAAAATAAAAAATAAAAAAAGAGAGGAGGACGTATGAAGTGAGGCACATTCTGACCTTGATGGTGTTGGGGAAGAAAAAAGATAACATAAGCCAGTTACTATATAACCAACTACTATTGTCGTGATGGTGACCAACAGTTAATTAAAAATAGCATCCTATACACTTGTAAAAATCCCAAACACATCTTCAAACAGAGCGGTTTACGGAAGGTGCAACTTTGAACAGCTTAGCTGTTTTGAGATCTTTAGTAAGTATATGCAATAATGCAAATTATTCCAGGTTTGCAATGATAAAGACAAAAATAAAAATTTTTTACTGAGCAGAGCATTTAAGTTAAAAATATGCCTGAGAGAGGTTCGAGCGAATCTTGACATCAACATCTGGAAAGCCGATGAGGATGAAATGAGGTGAATATGGAGCAGCCCCGGAATCTAGAATGCAAGGGCGGGAGAAAACATGAGATCTCCGAGAAAATCCGCCATCGTCCAGCACAATTCCCATATGGGAAAATCCAGGAGTGATCCAGCGGGGCATCAAATCCAGATTGCCTTCGCTCTAGCCGCTACACAAATGTGACCCTTCAACAACCAGCTGAGTATTGATTTATGATGCTATTAATTAACTCACCTCTACGTTTTTTCTTCTGGATTGACTCTCTATAATTTTGTATTTTACATTAAAATAATTTTTAGTTTTGTAGGCGTACTTTTTCATGGAATGTTTCGACCACTTTTCCTGTCTTACTATTCCATTGCACGTTAATTCAAGACATCTGTACTTGAAACGCACCTTGCCCCCTGAACTAAATCCCCTCCCACTCTTATTGGCAAAACCAATACATCCAACAACTTACTTTCTTTATTTCTATTTCCTCCCATCAAAATCAGTTCTCACTCTTTTCCCCACACTGAAGAATCCCTTTAACTTTTTAAAACTATTCTCCCAACTGCCCCTCCCAGCCCTTGAAATTTCTATGATGCAACATGAGTCATGGACCTCCCATCTAACGGATAAATAGTTACTTGCAAATTCTTACTGAGTTAATCTTAAAAGAATCACAACTGGAATCATAGTACTAGTAAATAGCTGAAATCTAACAAAAATAAGCAATTCATTTTTTTTTGGATTTTAAAACAATTGAAAATTTTTTACAGATGAAACTAAGTATGAGCTTTCCAAATTGCAATTAAAAAGGAATGATATAATCAAAGATAAATTTTATACATTCTTAAGTTTCTTGGAAAAATAATATGAAATTATTTTGATTTTCCTTTTTCAAAAGACTGCTTCAGTGTGCCTGCTTCCTGTTCCTTTTCTGCTTACATACCTAAGACCTTAGCATAGCTTGTGAAAGTCCTATTTCCTCCAAATTCTTTTTATCAATAGTCTTATTTAATCTTGCACTGGTCTCCTTAAATAATTTATCAGCAGTTTTGCTTTTTTCCTCTTCTTTCCTTTAGATTTTTAACTTCCGTTTCTGAGCTGAAATTGTTTCTTTTTCTAAAATTATGACTTTTCTTTAGTTTTATCTGCTTTCCTTCTTTCAACTTCTCATACTTTTTTCATAACTGCCTCTTCACAGAACTTTTTTGAGCCTCCAAGTATACACGGTATAGTCCACTCACGGTTACTTCCAACTTTTCTGAAGCCCTGTTAAAGTTCTACTTCCAGGATATTCCTCTGCCTCATGCAAACAAAGCTTAACACAGTCTACAGAATTACACCAAAGGGGCAATGCACTGAATTTGTGAGCACTCAGTGTAATAATAATAATTTTCATAAGAACTATTTCTTAGTAGGCATTACCAACATGTCTATTTTATTTCTGTTTTATTCATATTAATTATCAAGGCAATGCCATATTTTATAAATAAAATTTAAGTAAAAATTTGATTTAACCAAAAATAAGGTAATGTGCACAATGAGCTAATTAATGTTGGTTCTTCTTTTGCCATTGGAACCAGTTGTGGTTTCATTTAGAACATTTTCATAACACTTTTTACACACACTGCAGGATTATACATCCTTTCACTCACTGACCCTTCGTCCGCAGTCAGAAACTTGCTCGAAACTGAGAAGTTGCACTCTAGATCTGCATTGCTATGAGAGAGGCAAAAAGTAGCTTTTGCTACAAGTGTGCTTATGTTAATCTTCAGATAAAAACTCTGAGCACAGTAGTCTTTAATGCAATCAAACATATTACAGGCATCCTTTTACTGAAGTATCTTCCATTCATCCACCAATTTGTCAACACATAAATACAGTTCATTTAGGCAAAATTATACTCAAACCCAGACATTAAAAAAATAAGACGAAACCTTCACAGATGTGTTAGGTTACATAACCTGAGCATCCCCAAAAATTCCCAAAAAATCCTGTGTCAGGTTTTCCGCCAAGTGGCCATGTTGGATTTTTGCACATTTTTAGGAAAAAATATGCAGCACTCAAACTATTTAACATTTTCAGTTGGTCTTTTTATTAACATGTTTGTTATAGAAGTAGCTTGCACACTGAGTATGTACATTATATTTTTACTAACTTTTATTCTGTTCATGTGGCTTTGAAAGATTTCCTTCAACTTTTTTTTTAACATAAAGTTGCAATATTATAGTGATTTACATTAAAACATTCCAAATAAAACTTTTAGTGTGTTTAAAAACCTATCGAAATCACATAACATATTAAAACTTTACCAAGCCCAGGGGAGTCCTTTAAAAGAGGCCCCGTGGGACATGTGTGTAACGGAGTGAGAGAATGAGGAAATACAGTCCAGTGTGACAAAAGACACCTAGAGTAGGTGCTGGAAATGGCCGCCATTGACCTTGAGGCAGGTGTGCAGACAACACAAAAGTTGTGAAAGACACGGGGGACATGCTGCGGGATGGCATCGACAGCTGTGATAATGTTGGCCTGGAGTTCTTCGAGTGTGTGTGGATTGTTGCTGTAGACCTGTCCCTTTAGAGCACCCCACAAGAAGGAATCGCAGACAGATAAATCTGGAGAACAGGGTGGCATAGGTTGGTTTATTCTGCGGCTAATGACACAACCAGGCTCAAACACTGACTCAATGTGCGCAATCGTTGCACATGCAGTATGCCTCAAGGTCATTTGGCGGACACTTCCAGCACCTTACTCTATATGTTGTCACACTGGTCTGTATTTCTTCATTCCTTCGTTCCGTTTCACACATATCCCATGGGGTCTCTTTTAAAGCACTCACCTTGTATTAGGTTCACAATGCAGTTTATTTGTAGGTGTGGTACATAGGTGGCAGAGCGTTAATTGCTACACAGCGCATGTATAATAATTGGGATGGCTTATCGCTAGACATTAAAAACAAAGTGAATTTTTTTGCAAAATATTGAGGCTCTCCATTTATCAATTCAGAAAAAGTCCCAAGGAATCCCCACGTCAGGTTTTGCTGCAGTATATTCCATATTCGTTCATCTACTAATCGTTCTAAGAACTTGTCAATTTTTTTAATTGTCTTCTTTTTGAAACCATCTGTTGCAACAATACATTTGGTACAAATATCACTCTTTTTCTAAAGTGAAGTAATGAATATACCTTTATAATTAAGATTTCCCTTACAATTTTTTATAAAAGCAACCAATCTGGTCTGCCAAGTTTTACTGCGTGAAAATATTATGTCACAAGCCGTGAAGACTGAGTGAGGAGAGGCAACTGAGGAAGTCGTGTAAAGTGAGAGTGAGAGAAGGGAAGGAAAGAGGGCAAAGGAGGAGGAAGGACCATGTGCAGTTATGTCTAGTTGAAAGCCAGTGCAAGTCAGAAGCTGAGCATGCCTGGCAAACCGGTCAACAATGTGTGTGTACAGAATTTTGTTTACTGTGATAACACGTTTTAAAAAGAGGTAAGAAACACTGATCTAGTGTAGTGAGACTTGTTCATACTAATGTAGAAGAGTTAATGTGTTGGTGAGAATTGCATACAGCAATATGGAGTGTGTACTGCAACCCTGTAAAAACAAAAGCAGTGAAACAGTAACTTTGACTGAAAAGAGACTAAAGAAAGTAGGTAATAGAGTGGAGTGAAATTCAGCTGGATGAAGTTAAAATAAAATGTGCTTCAAGGAAAAGCAATTGTTGAAGTACATATTGGGTGTTGTAAATAGTACACTCGCAATCCAATAAACCCTGCTACAGTACCTGGAAACCTTGAGCAACATATGACATCACGGGTATAATTTAATTTTAAGAAGCACTGTTTTTTTTTTGTGTGTGCTGATGATCGACTCATCTAAGTGCTGGAATCCATACAAAGAGGAATGGAGTGAGATTCCAACCCTAAACTCAGCTGCTTCTGTACAGACGTTTGCAAATGCAAAGGAAGTGACTGTACATGGGCGCAAGTAGTACTACTGTGACTGACAAGTCTCGTGGCCACTGAAGGTCGAAAACCTGTACAAGTGAGTGTCAGGAAAAGGCAAAGAAAGGATAGGTGTTGCATTTCAAGAACTTTGCCAGTTTTTAGAACAAAATGATGGGTGTCAATTCACACTCAAAGAGATAGCTGAGACAATTGGCAGGCTACATCCTGATGGTGAACCACACAGTGTCACACATTTACAAAGAAAATCTCATTGATCACTACAGAGACAGCATAAATGTAACGGATGTTCCTGGAAAATCCGGAATTGTGTGATCTCTGGTGTAGTTGACATGATTGTGATACGTGGTATGAGAATTGAAAGCAGAATGTTGCTGACGAAAAGAGGAAAAACTGCAGATGACATTATCCACTGTGACATAAAATCCTAACACTATTATTGTACTGTTTTTCCATTAAGAGAAGAAATCTCAAAGAGGAATAGTAACATCGTCATGGAGTTAATTAGGCTATTGGTCAACTAAATTCTCAAACCTAATAAACAGTCAGGAGACAAAAACAGAAATAAGGAGAGGAAATCTGTTACCATCGAGCATGTCATTATATTTGCTGTGCGACCACAGTCATTCATTTTTCAGCTTCAATTTGGCATGAGTTTTCGTCATCATAGACAGTATGGGTCAAGACTTCTCACTGATATGCTGGCAAATTTGGGAGTCTATGCATCTTCTCAGGAGGCCGTTAAGTTTGACAGCTTGGTCACCACTCATGCAAGAGCTGAAATTAATGGAGGTAATTATAAAGTTGTCATACTTTAAATTGCATATGTAATAACATAAATTGTAAATAGTTTCAGAAATTAAAAAAAAAAATATTATTATACTTATTTGTAACTAATCATATTAATTAAAATTATTATTTTATAAATTTAACTGACTTGTGTTTTTCTTTTATAGGTTATGTGCAATTCGAATTTGATAATGGAGACTACAATGCACACTCCATTGATGGCCAAGGCACTTTCCATGCCATGGTTGGGATCATCTGTGCGACTCCTAACTCCTCTCCATGCTGATACCCCAGTGCCACGACTTAAAAGCCATAGTGTCACTGATGTTGAGTTATGTGGTCTATTACAAGTGCAGATTTACCATCGCTCCGATTCATCTGGGTATTCAAAGGTTGCAGCCATGAATGTACAAGTTCTGCAGTTACATCTCACTACAGCCGGGACTGTTTGCCGCTTAAATTTGTTTTGGAAATCTGGTGACTGGCTCCAAGTTTACTGGTCTTCTTGAGGGGAATTTATTGAGAAGAGCTTCAAATAAGAGTATGAATCAACAGCTGTTATACCTCTTTTATTCGTGAACTTGGCTCCCAGTAATACTTCAATGATCTGCACCTGCCTTCTGTATGCTGCTGAGGAAGGAGTACAACATGGACAAGCTTACAGTATGGTCACATTTCATCAACCACTTTATGCCAAGGCTTGTGAGATGGTTTTCAATGCTCTTCCGTGGAAGCCCACTGACAAAAATTGTTGTTTGCCTTAGAGAACTCCATCTTATTTCATTTTTGGGCACAATAAAACACATCATGGCTGGGAGAGGTACAAAAGAAGTGTGGAATATGGTGTATGTTAAAAACAGCATAGTACACATGATAGTGGTAAGACTTAATCAAGAGCTGCCCATGCTCTTTAAATGACTGAGGAAGCTCTCATTACAGTTTTGCTACAGATGCATGACCTTTCCCAGAAAAATTAGGAGTTAAAGATCATCTAGAAATATCTAGTGGAGGGTACTATTCCTCCCTGCAATACACTTGAATCACTACAAGTTATGAATTTTGTTGACAGACTGGAAAAACTATTGGAAACTACAAGAGAATCTGGGCATACTCAGAATTTGTGAACTCAGTTCAGATATGGCGGAGACTGTGCACATGTTTGTTAGAGCACAAAGAAGTTGGGACTGGTATTTGCATCTACATACATACATACATACACTCGCAATTAGGCTACCGCCCGGTGGCTACCTCTCTCAACTCTCCTTCATCCAACCAATATCTTTTCCACTCCCTTCCTGAATTTACCAACCCCTCTCACAGATACCAATTCCTCCCTCAACACATTCCATTCCCTCACAGACCTCACAAGCATGGACTGCCTACCCCGCTCCATTCTCCTCCACACCCTCTGAAGATTCTCACTGTTGTTTCCTCTTCCCCTAAACACCCCCTTATTTAGCTTGCAGTGTAGCCCTCCCCATCCTCCCTCTTCATTCACCATCCTGTACATCCTGACTAACCATTCAACTTTCCTCCTGTCCTTCAATGAGCTCCACCCCATTTCTTTCATCATCACTGATGGCCTATAGTTCCCTTCTTCCTCATCATCCATCATCCTGCCCTTGCCTTCTCCACCTACCCTTCACCCATCTTGCTGCCTTTCTCTGCACCTTTTCCAGTTCTCGCACCTCCACCTCCACATATGGGTCCCATACTGCTGCAGCATATTCTAACATTGGCTGTATCATTGTGCCATACACCTTCTCCTTCACCTCACATCTGACTGCATTCAGCACCCTTCCCAGCATACCCAGAGCCCTTCTTCCCTTTGCTACCACCCCCTCTAACTGTTTTTTCCACCTGAGGTCTCCCTGCAGTACAATCCCTAGACACTTATATTCTGCTGCTTCTTCTATCTCTTGTCCCTTCCATCTGTACATGTCCCTGCTTATCATCTTCTTCCTTGTGAACCTCACTACCTTAGTTACTCTTACATTTATCTTAATTTTATTTTTTCTGGTCCACAACCATATCTTATCAATGTCCGCCTGCAAATTTCCGCCCCCCTCTCCCACCTCAGCATATACAACACAATCATCTGCAAACAATCTGATTTTTCCTCTAATCCCCAAACCCATGTCATTTACCATTATGGTAAATAACAAAGCACCAAGCACGCTTCCCTGTGGTACCCCTGACGTAACTTCCTCTTCCTCCGATATTGCCTCCCGCCCCACCACTTTCACCCTCTGCCTTCGCCCACTGCGAAAGTCCCCTATCCATTCCACTACCCTCCTGCCTGGTATCAGCGCCTCCACTTTCCTCATCAATGTTCCATGTGGCAACTTATCGAATGCCTTCTCAAAATCTATGAAGCAGGCATCCACCTGCTTCCCCTCATCAACTACCTGCATCAGATCCTCTAATAACCCAGCCAGCTGAGTCTCACATGAGTATCCCCTCCTGAAACCATGCTGGGACTCCTTCAACCAATTCCTATTGTTCATTACCCTCACCACATACTGCACCACCAGCCTCCCCATTACTTTTCCTGTACTTGACGTGAGACTCACTGGTCTGTAGCTGCCAGGCCTCCCTCTATCCTCTTCCTGCTTGTGTATAGGTACCACAATAGCATCTTTCCAATCTTGTGGTAACTTACCCTGTCCTAAGTAGGACTTTTTAAACAGCACTTCTAAATATTTCGCCAACTCCTTGCCACCAAACATTAGTGCTGCGTTTCCTATCCCATCTGGTCCCCCTGCTTTACTGCTCTCCGAACCCTAATTACATTTTCTATCCCCCACTCTCTCATCTTAAAACTCACTGTACCCCCCCCCCCCCCTAAACCTGCTTATCCCCCTATTCCAACCCTCCTTTGCCACAAACACTGACAAGTACTATCCTTGCAGCATCTCCAATTTTTCTTGGTCATTTGTCACATGCCTACCATCCCTTCCTGTTAGCAGAGGGATCCCTTCCTCTCCTCCCCTTAACCGCCTAATATACCTAAACAATTTCCCCCATTCGTTGCCTTTTCCTTCTTGCACAATGTTCCCCAGAAATACATTCTTTGCCTGTTTGATCTTCCTTTCAAGCTCCCTACCCATTTGTTTCATCATTTCTTTAGATCTTATCATCCCTTCATTTCTCCACTTGGCATGTAATTTTCTGCACTTCTTCTTCATTTTCAAAATCACCTGTCCATAATATAGTGGATCTCCCCAGTCCGTAACATTTTTACTGGCACAAATTTCTCCAACATAACCTCCATTAACCCTCTTAACTCCTTCCACAACCCCTCTACACCCCCCTCCATAGACCATTTTTTAAACCTGTCTCTCAGGAATATTTCTGCCCCCTTCTTGTCTCCTCTCCAATACTGCCACACCAACCTTTCTGCCATTTGCACTTCTCTCATCCTGCCAATCCCAATTTCTACAACCAGAATATGATGGTCGCTTATACCATCCAATACTATTGCACCAACTACAGCATTCCTAGGTCTGACCAACACCACATCCAGCACTGACCCAACACCCTCCTCATTCCATCTCGTAGGTGTTTCTACTATCTGGACTAATCCTCTGTTGACTAAATGTGCTGCCATTTTCTGTATTATGCTACCCATTCTTTCTGCACCCTCTACCCATTTCACCCCTGGCATATTCAAATCCTCTGCTATAACAACCCACTGCCTGTCCTTTAGTCTATCGACCCTCTCCTTGAGCATCTCAATTGCCTGCCATCCCTGTCCTGGTGGTCTATAGACTGCCAGCGATGTAATACTCCTATTACTACTACCACTCAATTTAATTTCCATTACCTTGACATCCTCACTAACCCATTCTACCGCCCCTTTTAGCCCTTTCCTTACACACACCATTATTCCTCCTCCTCTCCCATCCCTGTCTCTTCTGAAGATGGTGAACTCATCCTGCCTACACTCTATGTCCAGTACTTCCTCAGTCAACCAAGTCTCCACAGCTACCCCTATATCCGCATCATATCCTTCAACCTTTCCCCAGAAGCCCTCCAGCTTGTTGTACACACTCCTACAGTTCACCACCATTATCTTTATACTAGTACTTGCTTTACCATCCTACATTGCTTACCTCCTATCTCCCCCCCCTGCAGCCTCATCAATGCTATCCTCTCCATTTCTCTCACCTTCCATTTCCTTGCTTCTAACTGATTGCTATTTGAACAACTGCTGCTCTGCCCTGACCCTCTCCATGCAGCCAGCTACTTCTCTACCTAGCAGGTCACCTAGAATCCTCTTTCCCTGTTTGGTCAGGTGAACCTGGTCCCTCCCTACACTTTCCCAGCCTACCCATTTCCTACTATCTATAAATGTAGCCCCAAAATCTCTACACACCCTTTCATATACCTCACTCACAGCCACTGCCTTCCTATAGGATACTCCTTTCCTAACCAGCACGCCATTGACTACTGCCGTAGCTCCAGGAAACTTCTCCCTCAATTTCCTCAGCAATTCCCTGAGGTCCCGCTCTACCTCCTGCCCCACCTCCCTATGACCCAGGTCATTTCCCCTTACATGAATGAGTGAGAACGACCTTTGCCACCCTGCTACCTTTCATACCACTAACCCTTTCCTCCAAATCCCTGGTATTTGCCCCTCCGCCCCCAAAAGCTGCTTTATATGTCATTTCCTTCCTGATATTCCTCAGCTCCACCCCCTTTACAATAGAGCTGCCTAGAAAAACTACCTCTGGCTCCCTTCCTACAACCTTTTCCTGCTTTGTGGCTCTTTCAACCACCTGCCTGTCCTTGTCTCCGGCCTCCTGCAGCACCCTTATTTCTCTCCCTTTGGCCAGCCCTCCTCTTTCCCCTATGGCCCTGAACTGTCTACTTTGTCCTGCTTGCTGGTCTTTGCTAATTGCACACTTGAAAGCCTCAGCATACTGCTTCCTACCTTCTACCAATGCCTGTTCCCTGCTTTCTGATTCCCGTTCCTCTATTCCTGATTGCTTCCTGCCTACTACCATCACCTTATCCCTTACTACTATTTCTTGCTCCTCTAACCTTATTTGCTGTTTATGTCTCCTACTGTATCCCTTTCTACTGCCTCCAACTCATTATCCTCCTCCTTAATCTTACCCACTCTATCTCTGCCTCCCTCCTCCTCTGCCTTTCCTCCTGCAGTTCCTTCTGCAGCCCTACTTGCATTCTGCCTAACTCTTCCTCTCTACTCAGCTTTTCCTCCTGTGGACTGGCTTTCATTTTCCTTAGCACCCCCTTTACATCTTCCAACTCCTCCTCTAACTTATCCACCCTCATTTCTACTCTACTCTTACCCATCTCATTCCTGTCCTTTTCCTCCATCCTCTCAATCCTATGCATCATTTCCCTCTCTTTCCTGATCATCAAATCTACCATCTCCCCTTTCAAACTACGCTCCCTTATAACATACACCAAATATCTACGTATACACACACTTTCTTAACTAGCCTAACTTACACCGTACACCCTTTCCACTCGTACAATAACAAAGGCCTCAGCCTCGTGCACACAATCGGACACTACGCCCTCCTTATAACTATTTACCACATGAAACACTAATCTTAACTCTTAAAACTCTAATTATACCTCAAACTACTACTCCACCTATATTTAAACCTATTGCTAGAACTAAACACAAGCCAAAACAACCTTAAATACGGAATAACACAACCTGTAGTCCGTCTGTGGCGGCCATCTTCATGTTTTACATCTACACTGTTCAGCTCAAGCTTCCATACCTACATGTATCTGATCACCTCCATTATGCAAGGTCAGCTCTCATCTACCTTCAGGAATGCACATCATTCAATCTACATTACCCGAAGAAGAATTTCAAAAGTTTATAGGAAAAGGCTATTTCACCATCATGAGATGTGAGAAATCTGGTGTAGAATTTGGCGTGATATTGCCATTGAATAAGTGTTGATGCGAATCATTAAGAGTGCTGGTGTTCTGACATGGGGCAGAGAGATTTCAATTTCCACTACTGCTACTTGGGTGCACTCCATGTCAGCATCCTCAAGAACAGTGGATAAATTTACAGGTGTTGTGCCCACCTACTCAGAACAGAATGTGGACTTGCGAGTCTCATCAGCATCGTGATGCCAAATATTTTCACCGCTTCACATACTGGTTTCAGGAACATAATCCATTCGAGACAACATCTTCCCAGCTTGCACCTCAGTCTACTGGGATTTTAGGTGATGAAAATGAAAACTGTGACAGGGCAATACAAGTTGGTATTGCTGCAGTGAAGCACTGTGTGCACCGTAAGGTCTGAAGAACTGGATGTCTGAAATCTTTGAATTTGACCTTTCCACATACCTCCTCTCACTTTTTGATGAAGGTCTAATGAGGAAGGGCATGAAATCATCCATTGTACGATATTTGTCAATGACTCTGACCCAATCAACAGCAAACTGTGCCTCAAAACAAAGTGTGTCCTATGTAGTCAAAATTAAGAAATATGCCAGCAGTATACAGCATATGTTACTACATACTATGGTCAAGTCTATGTTGCATTCAATGGGTATGGTGGATGACCGAGCATAAAAGATGAGGAACATTTGTGTCACTCAGGGAAGGCTTGCCACATGGATGTAGCAGAAGACGATTCTGTGTATGTCATCTTGCATAAACTGAATGTCTGTCAAACAATAGAAACAAAATGTGACCCATGTGAGCTATAATTTGCAGAGTGCAGGGTAAAAGGTACTTCAGGCAAATACTGATGTGCTAATTGTGTCAACAACTATTGCAGAGGCCGAAAAAGGGATTCAAGCAGTCTTGATCAGTGAAGATATACATTTACTTGACTAGATGGAGATTTTTGGACATTTGCCATTGTGATGCAGGTGTCTGTCATGGAAAAACAGGACTGAGCATGAAAAAAATACTTATATAAGACAAGCAACCTATGGATGAGGAAAAATAAATATATGTATACAACACTGGAAAATTCCAAGAGGGAATAGAGTCAAAAAACAGAACAGCAACTAATTACGAAAAATATATGTATATATAGACGACCAACAGATACACAGAAAACAACATAGGCTATAAATCTGTTTGAGAAAGTTAGGGCAACACTGACAAAATAAGTAAGAACAAAATGGGACAACACAACAGAGAAACGCACTCAAACACGGCAGTTTTACCAGACACTGCAGAATGCAAGCCAGGTATGCTGTAGTCAAAAATATATACGCACAAAGCCAGAAAATTTCATAAAGAAATTGAGTCAAATGAGACAGGACAGGACTGGGTCAGTTGCACTTGTGTTCTCAGACCCTGTGTGTTGCTGCCTTAGACGGGAACAAATAGCAGTTCCTGAAATGTCACATTCTGTCAGTTTTGGAAAAACTACTGTGTTTGTGCGAGTTTGTTCATTGTGTTTATTTTATTTGGGTAAGTAGTTAACTAGCCTGTGTCACCTTCAGTGTGTTGTCTATTAATCGTATATAGTTTTTTCATAAACATAAATGATATTATTAGTTTTCACATTTAGCTTGCTGTCCTGATCTTGCTCCAATCTTCTCCCATCTCCTGTATTCCTGACATCATCTCTTCCTCCCACCTCCTTCTTGGTCTTCCCCAGAGGTCTTCTTGACAACTTGTGTGTAAACAAATGAGTTGTATGAGTTGTTTAAAACATCTGTGTTTGAAGAAAAACTGCTTGTGGAAAATAACAGCCAAATTTGACTCTTCATTGTTTTGATGACAAAAAAAAAAAAAAGTTACCAGTTGTATAAGTAAGTTCCAAAAAGTGATTTATATAAAATTAAGACATTTTAAGTAAGAAAAGTAATTAATTTTTATATCAGTGCCAAAATAAAATCTTGCAACATTACATATCCAAACAATTTGCAGCTGTATTCATTTTTCCAGTAAACACATGGGGTCATTTTTTGGGTCATCTTATATTCAGGTAAATACGGTATGTTACCTTAACATGTAACATAAAGCAGTGGTTCACAAAATTTCCTTTACCATGGATCATTAGATCCATTAGATAGTAATGGAGAGGCTGGTGGTGCAGTATGTGGTGAGGGTAATGAACAATAGGAATTGGTTGGAGGAGTCCCAGCATGGTTTCAGAAGGGGTTACTCGTGTGAGACTCAGCTGGCTGGGTTATTAGAGGATCTGGTGCAGGTAGTTGATGAGGGGAAGCAGGTGGACACCTGCTTCATAGATTTTGAGAAGGCATTCGATAAGGTGCCCCATGGAACATTGATGAGGAAAGTGGAGGCGCTGATACCAGACAGGAGGGTAGTGGAATAGATAGGGGACTTTCTCAGGGGGCGAAGGCAGAGGGTGAAAATGATTGGGGGGGGGGGGGGGCAATATCGGAGGAAGAGGAGGTTACGTCAGGGGTACCACAGGGAAGCATGCTGGGTGCTTTGTTATTTACCATAATGGTAAATGACATGGGTTTGGGGATTAGAGGAAAAATCAGATTGTTTGCAGATGATTGTGTTGTATATGCTGAAGTGGGAGAGGGGGGCGGAAATTTGCAGGCAGACAGTGATAAGATATGGTTGTGGACCAGAAATAATAAAATTAAGATAAATGTAAGAAAAACTAAGGTAGTGAGGTTCACAAGGAAGAAGATGATAAGCAGGGACATGTACAGATGGAAGGGACAAGAGATAGAAGAAGCAGCAGAATATATGTGTCTAGGGATTGTACTGCAGGGAGACCTCAGGTGGAAAAAACAGGTAGAGAGGGTGGTAGCAAAGGGAAGAAGGGCTCTGGGTATGCTGGGAAGGGTGCTGAATGCAGTCAGATGTGAGGTGAAGGAGAAGGTGTATGGCACAATGGTACGGCCAATGTTAGAATATGCTGCAGCAGTATGGGACCCATATGTGGAGGTGGAGGTGCAAGAACTGGAAAAGGTGCAGAGAAAGGCAGCAAGATGGGTGAAGGGTAGGTGGAGAAGGCAAGGGCAGGATGATGGATGATGAGGAAGAAGGGAACTATAGACCATCAGTGATGATGAAAGAAATGGGGTGGAGCTCATTGAAGGACAGGAGGAAAGTTGAACGGTTAGTCAGGATGTACAGGATGGTGAATGAAGAGGGAGGATGGGGAGGGCTACACTGCAAGCTAAATAAGGGGGTGTTTAGGGGAAGAGGAAACAACAGTGAGAAGCTTCAGAGGGTGTGGAGGAGAACGGAGCGGGGTAGGCAGTCCATGCTTGTGAGGTCTGTGAGGGAGTGGAATGTGTTGAGGGAGGAATTGGTATCTGTGAGAGGGGTTGGTAAATTCAGGAAGGGAGTGGAAAAGGAGTTGGTTGGATGAAGGAGAGTTGAGAGAGGTCGCCACCGGGCGGTAGCCTAATTGCGAGTGTGTGTATGTATGTATACAGAATGTCAATATCACTCTGCCCACCTACCTTGACATTTCTTCAATTAACTTATCCCAAAATGCAAGAAAAACAATTTAACAAATGATTAAAATGCAGCAAAAACTTGTAAGTTAAGTCTATATTATTTAACTGTAGAAAAGTTAGAAATAAATTAATTTAAAAAGTATTGTTATTTTATTATATTTTAAAACACAAACAAAAATGTTAAATTACTGAACATAACATTGTACAGAATGGAATAAACAAAATTTCAAGATTTAAAATTAGGAATCACATATTAATGGTGAGATTTCTTGCCAGTCAGAAAGTTTCCCGAACCAACTGGGATCTAGCCATGTACCACCAGTGGTCCATATGCAAAATCTGTATATGGTCTATTTCATCTTAGAATTCAATATTTGACAGATTGTGTAGATGTAGTAACATGTAAACGTAAACATGCAGACTACATATCCTTCTGCCACCATGTGGTTTCCACCTGACTGTGAAACTTTTTTTGTCTGTAAAGACAAACATTGATGAGACATTAAGCCCTATCTACCTACATCAAAACATGTTGCCAATCTGCTCATACAGACATTAATAAGATTAATGATTTTGCTGTAGGAATTTTTCACCACTGCAAAGATCCATAGTTTAGTCACTTGAAAATGTTGTGTGACAAATTGCAGATTTCTTGCCCAGCAAACAGAAATAATACATGGTATTGCTCACTGAAAATTAGGTACCCTATATTATAGTCTTAGTTTGATTTGCAAGGGTAATATGTTCATAATATAGATGCAATTTTTCTGTCAAATCCATTTATATGGTCACAATATATTTGAAACATTATCCGTATTGCAATACACAATCACAAACACTTAAAAGTTTTATTTTAATCAACAGACTGAACTTGTGTTTGTAACTCTCACACCCATTTAGCTGAATGCACCTACAACTAAGGACGTGTAAATGAATGTGTACTTAAAAGCATGACATAAAACTGAGGAGCATTTGGTCTTTAATAAGATGTTAATTGTAGTTCTTAAGCAGTAGCAATTTGAACATTACAGAATATGTATGAAAACTGGAAATATAATGAGTTTGGAGAGAAAATGTTGGACAGCACATTTCTTCATAATAATAGTATTTTGCAGTTTAAAATGGTGTCTGCTCATCAGAAAGGTGAGTTTGGGTAATTTACAGTTACTACAAGCAACAAAACTATTTATAAATTAACTGCGGTACTGAGGGCACCAGGATGACAACATATTGTTATGCACTTGCTGCCTTGTCCCACGCAAACGAGTGGAAGAGAAAGACAAAGTAGTGATATGATAGTGAACGGTGAGTCACAAGAGATGTTTGTATGACAGGCAAGCAATAATGCAAGATACTAGTATCTTTTTATGAAAAGCATGCCACCACGATAAATCTTTTGCAGCTTGCACACTCCTGACCTTCAACTGATTGAATTTATGTATTTATCTGAAGAATATTCTGGATTAATAAAAGAGTTTCTCTATGCATGATTTGGGATGCCGCAAACCTTCCAGGTCAAGTAGACACTGTAAAAGAAAATGTAGACAGGAAAATAGAGGGCATTAGCGAGATAGTGAATACAAAAAATTACAGTGGGGACAAGAAAACTGACAGTGCAAATGAAAAAACGGACAGAGTAAATTAAATAGAGAACAGTGTAAATAACAGAATGGACGATGGACAGTGTCGAGAAAGAAGTGAAACAGGAAATAAGTATTATGAAGGAATGACAAGAATTTATTCAGAAGCAGAGTTCCACTTTCACCACACCGGCAGCCGAAAAAATTGAGAAGAAGCAGTACAAGTCATAAACAATGCAGCAATCTCAGAGGTAATTCAGCAGCTCTGCAACATTGGTGTCGCACAGCCAGGAATGGGGAAAGGGATCTCAATTAAGTCAGCCCTCTTACAATAGCCAGTCTCCTTGGAGGGAGTACCAAGACCAGTTTGAAATAGTCATCACTCTGAAAGGCTGGTCAGCCCAGCAGCTGGCTTACTACCTCGCTGCTGTACTGACGCACTGAACATACTACAATCTCTGCCAGAGCAACATCGACTCGAGTACCCCACATTGGTGTCTGTCTTGGAGCTACGTTTTGGCAACTGGTACTTGCAACGTGCCCACCATGCCCAACTGCGAAGCCGCACCGAGCAACAAGAGCCACTGCAGAAGCTAGGGCAAGACATTATACAGTTGTCAGACCTATATCTGGAAGGGTACCCTGAGGAGGCGTGCAACATCACAATCAACTTCTTTATCTATGCCATCACCAACACAGATGTACTGCCTGCAAACGGTGCATCTGGCTGCATCCCACAACATGTAGGATGCCCTGGCATGGACACTGGAGGTAGAGTCAGCAAGACAGGGGACCGTACCCTGACATCCAATACGAGCAGTAACGCTGAACGAAGATGGCATCACGAAGAAATCAAAGGAGATGCAGGTGCCTATCAGGGACATAGCTTCCAAGGTCCGAACTCCAGTGCTTTGCCACCCACCACCAAAACAGCCTGAGTGTTGGTCATATGGACAACAGGGGCACTTGAGAGCCTACTGCCCACAACAGCAGCAGAGGGAAATGAGGCAGCGAGAGGCAGGTGAGAATACAGCACATTAAAAAAAACTAGTAAACAACAATCTTGGGGGGGCAAAGGTCAGTGACTGCTGGAGGGAAGGCCCCAATGTTCTTAATGTACAGTCAGTGAAACATGATTGGGATGCAATACTGGTGGACTGGAACCTGAATGTTTTCCTTGCCAAATAGTCATTGACACTGGGCAACCATAACAGTAGTAAGATCAAACATCCTGGAACCTTCCCCCAGTGATCTCCCAATGACAGTATGGAACAATGCTATTTAACTACAGTAACAGGTGAGACCACATCGGGTAGAGGTAAGAGAAAGGAGATCTTGAAGCTTGGTGACCTTAGTATGGAGCACAATATTTACATACTAGAAATAGAGGATGAATGTCTTTTGGGATTTGATGTACTAAATAGGCTGATATACTCTACTGTTAATCAACATGGTGTGCTATGGGTAGGCAGTATAGAATTGGTGGTGTCAACATGGCATGATTTGTCCACCCCAATTAGCTGCCCAGTAGTATGTGGTGAACCCACTTTGTTGCCACATTCTAGCGAAATTGTCGTTACAAACAGGTGTCAAGGAAAATACATCAGGCATTTGGGTTCAATTAATTGAGCCAGCAGAGAGGGTTGGCGTTCTGCCTGGTAATTTGTTGTAGCAACGATTTTGGCCTCTTCCAATTCCAATATTATTCCAGTTAGAATGATAAATTTGTCCAATAATGCCATTCGTCTTGAGGAGGGGGCCGTGATAGGTGTATGCAAGCACGTTGTACAGGTGCTTCCAAATGTTCTAGAAGATTCTAGAGTAAAATCTAAAGTGAAACAAATTGAATGTCATTAACCAGTACTACTGGAGGAACTGCTAGTAAGAACTAAAGGAAATCTTAACTGGCGAAAGAAGACATCTGTCTCTGAACTACTGCAAAGAAATAAGAATGCCTTCTCGTGTGGACCAAAAGACCTTGGTAATATAGATGTGACCATCCACCACATAGATACAGGTGATGCCAGGCCCATAAAGCAACCACCAAGATGACTGCCACTAGCTTCACATAAGGCAGTTAAGGAAATTCTGAAGAAAATTAAGGAGATAAATGAGATAGAGCCACCAGTTAGTCCGTGGTCATCATCCATAATACTTGTCAGCTTAGTAATGTGACAATGAAAGACTCATCTATTTCCAAGGATAGATGACAGATGGAACAGCTTAGCAGATTCACAATGGTTTTCTACTTTGGACATGAAGAGAGGATACTGGCAGTATAGGGTGGCCCCAGAGGAGACCACGAGAATACTGCATTTTTTTGTCCAACAGAGAGGAACCTGGCAATTACAAATTATACCTTTTCAGCTATGTAATGTCCTGCCACCTTCGAATGCCTAATGGAAAAAGTACTGCATTTAGATATCTGTGAGATTTACCTAGATTACATTTTTCAGGAAGTATTCAAGAAATTGGCTGCCGCCAACTTGAAACTAGTTCCTACGATGTGCCACCTTATCAAAAATAAAATAAACTTCTAGAAACATGTAGTATCTACTCACGGAATTGAAACACACTCTGAGAATACCAAGAGATAGCAAATTGGCAGACACCAATTGACAAAACTTAAGTGCTGAGTTTTCTGGAATTATGTTCCTACTACCGTCAGTTTGAATATGGGTTCACCACGATTGCCAAGCCACAACATGAACTGACAGAGGCAAAAAGGAAATTTCAATGGATCAATGAGTGTGAAGATGCTTTTAGTAAGCTAAAGGAAATTTTGACATCTCCACCAGTCCTGGGTTTCCTGATAAGTGAGGACATATTTATTTTAGACATTGATATAGTGATGTAAGCACTGGAGATGTGTTATCTCAGGTTCAGTATGAGATGGAGAGACCACTAGAATACGTCAGTAAGGTGCTGCATAAGCCTGAGAGAAATTACCATACTTTATTACATGCACGGAGCTTCTGGTCATGGTAAAGGCAATTTCACACTTTCACCCCTACCTTTATGGCAGACAGTTTATTCTGAAAACTGACCATGCTTCGTTACGCCAGCTAATAATTTCAAGAACCCCGAAGGTCAAATAGCCTGGTGGATACAACATGTTCAAAAATATTACTTTGAAATACAGCACAGATCTGGACGCCTTCACAGCAATTCAGATGCACTTTCTAGGAGGCTGTGTGTGCCATTCTGTCATCATTGTGAATGCCAGGAAGAAAAATGTGGCAAATCGCTGAGGGTACAGAGGACAAGAATTCAAGGTTCTGTATCTTTTGGTGGGTCACCTATAAGGAGTGATGAGGGTATGAAGAAAGATCAGCTGAATGATCCCACTTTGATGCCATTACTAAAGTGGAAAGAAGCTGGCTGTCTGCCAAAATGAGAAGAGATATAGAGTTTGAGTGCAGCAGTCTTAACATACTGGGCACAGTGGAATTCCCTCGTATTGAACATACCTAGTGGACATTACAGAAACTGGGAAAGTAATGGAAAATGCAAACACTTACAGTTAGTCCTTCCAGAATGCAGGATTCCCGAATATTAAAGAGGATGGCAGAAGATATTCTGGGATCTTTGCCTGTCACAGAGAGAGGTAATCTGTATCTCCTGGTGGCCCAAGATTACATTACTAAGTTGCCTGAGGTAACTTCTCTCTCAAACCAATAAGCACATACTGTGGCCAATGCACTCATAGAGCATGTCTTCTCAAAGTTTGGGGTGCCACTAGAATTCCAATCCAAATCACGGTAGAAACTTTGAAGCTGTGATATTCCAGGATATAAAAAAGATTTTGGTGATGAAAAAGATTAGGACTACAGCCTTACACCCTCAGTCTGATACAATGGTTGAGAGGATTAACTGCACTCTTGAGCAGTACCTGTTGATCTTTGTTGCAGACAGCCAAAAGGACTGGGAGTTCAATGTGTTGGTGGTCTTTCGGATTTGTTGTAAACACACTCAATTGAAACTGAAGGTTGTCCACATTGACTGACTGGTACTCTATGAAGGTCCGAATGTTGCAGAGTCTGTTCAGGATGAACAGACTTGAGGAGGGGGCAGTGTTACATATTCACTAATTTGTCCCGTGCGAGTGAGTGAAATATAAAGGCACAGTAGTGATATGATAGCAGGCGGTGAGTCGCAAGGAATGTTAGAATGACAGGCTAGTGATAATCCAAGATCATGCTGCAACAATAAATCTTCTGTATCTCGTGCACTCCTGACCTTCAAATGATTGAATTTCCACATTTATCTGAAGAATGTTTTGGATTAATGACCAAGTTGCTCTCAGCATGACTCAGGGTGCAGAAAACCATACAGGTCAAGGCCAGCGACTATAAAAGAGCATCGGGCTTCCGAGCGAAGAGTTTATAAGTCGGGAGTCTGAGCGATTGTGCGATGTTGAGCGATGAGCCAGAACAGTAACGAGTGGTGTCGGAAATGACCAGTGTAAGAAAATATGTGAATGCAAGCACTGGTGCAGTGAAAAGTGTAACTGACAGGCTGGAATATTGGACTGGATGCGTGAGTGAAAGACATTTCAAATCGTGGCAACAGACAGACTGATCATGTGTTAATGATGAGTGTCCTTTAACTGACTATAATCAAACACAGACATGAAGAAGGATGTTAATCAGAGTTGAAATAGACATTAAATATTGCACTCACTAAGAAATAAAGAGTAATATTAGAGATAGTTAATTTAATGCTGTGATAAACAGGTGGGTGAAAACTAAAAATGAAATTTTGTACCTTTATTTTTATTAAGACCTCCATCCCTCACGAACTAGGATACGTCCCTCAGGCATCTTGTAACAATATCATTTTAACATAAATATTATTTTCCTTAAAAAAATTATTCCATCAGAAACCATGCAAAGTTTTAATAACTAAATAACATTTATTTTCGCCTTGCAGCTGAAGTGGGAGGGAAGACACTAAACATAAAATAGTGCGCCTGTCACAGAGTGGCTCGGTGATTACAGGCTGAATCAAAATTACTAGCAAACAGAATTGCTGCAAACTGAAAAAATTTCCTTTAAAAAATATACAGAACTCGCAAAAAATCATTAAACTCTGGAAATTTCTTTGTATATTTTTATTTTACACATGAAAAATATGTAATTTCATGGAGGCATGGCATCAGAAGCAAGCTGGCCAACAGATAACACCCCAGTCACCTATTCTCCTGCTCTATGCCAAAAGTATCTATCATGTCTTTTTTAAAAGTAAATATTTTGTCTCATACTGAATCAAAACTACTCTGGTTTGAAATATATTGTGTGAAATTGATGTATAATTAGGCCTATGTAAAAAATACTCTGCGACAGATTTTTGGGCAATTTAATTAATATGAAGCATGCATGTGGCGACCTTAGCACTAGCTAAAACGTATGAAGAAGAGAGAAAGTGAAATAATCACACATAGTTTAAGTTGCATTTAGTTCTAAACACCTAAACATTAATTTAGAATAAAGTTTAGTTTGTTACACTAACAGCTGTTTCGTAATGACATAACAAACATTGTTGTCTAAGAACATTTTCCTTTTATCTTACAATCTTTCATGCATCAACTGATACAGAATTTTGTGTATGGGATGTTGTTAGTTTCACTTCTGAAATGTTACCACACACGATCTGTCAAACAGTGGAATTCTTAAATGAACTAGGCCACAACTGCAGCCTATATCACTGCTGATAACATTTACAGTAAGATTTACGATAAAAACAAAAGGAATAAAAAAATGTTGACAGTCACAATGCCTTGCTTAAGAACTGCTACTGCTAGATTACATAAATTCACTCACCTTAAGGCTTGCGGGACAAGATGCTTTGGAGCTGAAGCTGCACCTTCTGCTGAGAGTATTTTACTAACATAAATGTTTCCAAAGAACTTCAGGGTCAAGCTCAGACACAATTCTGCAATCTTCACACCTTCACTATCAACCACAGGTAGAAAAATCTGTTTTGTACACTGTTCAATAAATGCTTCTCGTAAATTGTGCAGTGATGCACAGCCAACATGAGAACATGTACTTTCTTCAATTACAACAAAACTTAGTTTCTTGATGTCTTCCAGGTAGCTGTAGAATAACTGTGGTGCTGTATGAATCCTATATGTAACCACCACTGATAATCCATTGTCTACACTGCACTTACAACGCAGTGGCCTGCAAAATAATAATAAAAAATTAATTACACCTGGAAAACGTAATTACAGTAAACTAAGTCAACAGCTCCAGGAAAATGAAAAGATAAAGTATAATTCACGCTTTAAACTCTCTAGAAAAATATGCTACATTATTAAAGCCATTAACTAGTCTATGACAAGCATATGTATTTTGGAAGAGTTGATTTACATTTTGGAATGATTTGTTGTCAGCTATAAATATGTTTATCAGGTTATGTTGAAACATGAAACTGAGACTGTGTTTAAATGGCATGTTTTATTAACATAATGGTCACGTGATCATTTTTGTCTGCAAAATGGATGAAATGGTTTTATAACAAGTGTTTTGCATTTTGTCAACTGATTACCAAATTGCTTCCATGTTAGTTTTGTAGAATTTAAAGGTTAAATACATTTACAAGTCAATTTATTGTAATAAACTTATGTGTACTATACTCAAAATAACTACTTAGTAAGATAAGTAGTAAATTTATTAACAAAAAACATATTTTTCATTATCTAATTATAATTACTATTAATATTTTAACATCATCATTATTTTGTTAAGTAATAAAATGCATTTAAAAAGGGTTTTATGAACGACTTTAATTTTAATAACTCCTAGGTTTTAGTTTTAACATAATTTATTTAATTTATTATCTGGAATTAGCAAAGTAAGTTCATACAATTGATTACAAAATTTCATGCTAAACAATTAATGTCATAGTGTGTCAGTTAACACCTTATAAACACAAATAAAAAAAACAAGCTAATCAGAACATGACCTCGAAAATCTTAAGTGGTTTGTTAGTTACATAATTTGGTAATCTGACTTTTACTGAGTGTTCCACTTTTAAATGTATTTATAAATGACAATGATTTTGTTCTTTCATATTTTTAAGTCTTGTCAACATCATTAAAATAATTTTGTGACTTAGGGTGAGTGGTGAACAAAACAAGTGCATAAAATTTGAACACTTTGAGGAAGTTACACAAAATCTGACTAAATATGTAGTGACTGAAAGAGTAAAACATTACATTTGTCTCATATGAGGAATATGGCCAAACTAAAAATAATGTAACCCTTACACAATTTTCAAACGAAGGAAGGAAGAAAAATATCACACTATCTGGGTATAGTCTATTTGCAGTTTCCAGGCCCACCAAGAGAACTTCTAGGTCCCTGAGCAATGCATGCTGTGGGCCCCCTTACCCCCTTCCCCCCAAAATTCAACCATTTACAACAGCATAAATAGTCGTCATCCATGCAAAAATAGTTAATAATTTTTGAGTATCGAGATTAGATTTTTATTTTATGTAATACATTGTTTTATAAATAAACATTTACGAGTCAGACCCGACTTAGGCCCTCCGGGAACCCGGGCCCACAAGTATTACAACCCCCCCCCCCCCCCTTCTGTCAGGCCTGGCAGTTTCTTCACACTTTTTGAATAACGCCTTTGAAAATTGCACCATATATTAGGGGTTGGTTCTTTTATAAATATGTAATGTATCATAATCATTTAATACTTTTGTTAACATAAAAATATCTTATTTTTAGAAATTAAACATTTACTCATATTTTACCTATCAATTATAATATTTTTTATTTTATATTAAATATGAATAAAACAGGGACGAAATAGAGTGTGTTGGTAATGCCTAGTAAGAAATAGTTCTTATGTAAAATACTTTAGAAGATGTCTGAGGGGCGTATCTGAGTTTGTAAGGGATGGAGGTCTTAATAAAAATAAAAGAACTAAATTTGATTTTGAGTTTCTTCACCACCCAGTTATTATACATAGCATTAAATTATCTACCTCCACTATTACTCTTTATTTCTCAGTGAGCGCATTATGTAATGTCTATTTGAACTCTGATTAACGTCCTTTTTAATGTCACTGTTTGGGTTTAGTCAATAAACTCATAGGGCCTACTTTTCATTAGCACACATTCAGACTCTCTGTTGACATAATTTATAATGTCTTTCACTCATGCAACTAGTCAAATAGTCCAGCCTGCCAGTCATGCTCTTCACTACAATGATGTTAACAGCCACAGATTTTCCTCCCGCTGGTCCCTTCTGGCAATACTCGTTGCTCTTCCAGCTCGTTGTTTATCGCTTAACGTCACACCATCACCCAGACTACTGATACTCATAAACTGCCGTCTAGGAGGCCCATCACACTTTTATACTATCACTGGCCTTGATCTGGAAGGTTCAATGCACCCCGAGTCACGCTGAGAGAAACTAGGGCAGTACTAATAACCAGAACATTCCTTCAATTGTATCTCAAAGCCACCCGATACCCAAGGTCGGAAGCGGCACATGCCCTGATAGGCTTAACAGGCACTCTTTGTAAACATTCTTTTGTGAAAAACCACTGCCTCTCCAGTTTCAATTGATAGTGCACGTACATCCATAAATCATCTGTAACTCACACACTCGTGGAGCAGCCACCTGTAACAATACGACAACTAAACCCTACTTCAATTGACAGTCTATAAACCAAAACTGGTATTGTTATACGTTTTGAAATCTATGTTGTTTAAAGATCTAGTTTAAGTGGAGAAATCACATTTCTTCCAATACAAGTCTTCTTTGGGGCAATAGGGGTGCCAATGTCCACGGTTGGGTTGTCCCATTTCCGGAGGTTTCCTCCAAAGCCCAAGAAATCAAGGGATATGCTTCAGAAGTGCAAGTGTGTTGGTGCTTGTTGGGAAGATTCTGCAGCCATACAGGAAACGTGTTCCACTTTGTCACATCTGTTTTCTCCTGGATAAACTTTTTTTAAGGTATTTTTATCAGCCTGTCGTAATGATTTGAGGTTGTGCATGACACCCTTTACTAAGGCTGATTGCAACAACTTTTCAATGGTTGGAAGTACGGTTCTTGTCCTATGTCTCACGAGGCGTTAATCAGTAGAGCAGAGTTTCCCTCAAAGGGTGTTCCTGTGTTGTAAGAGAGCAAGCACTGTGTCTCTTTCATTCATGCTACATATACGAATTAAGATTCTTAGCTCCTTGGATGTAGCGTTTGGCTAAGCCAGTGGAACGGGGAAACTGGGGGCTGGAAATGCTGTGTGTGAAATTCCACTCCCTTCAACAGTGTGTGAAATTCCACTCCATAATTTTTTATATCCATAAGAGGTGTACTGAGGGGTGCCAGCTGCCCAAAGTTCATCTGGTACACCATGTTGGGAGAACCATTGTTTCAACTCTCTGATAACTGCTTCACTTGTAGGTGATCGCAACAGCACAAAGTCAACGTACTCTGAATAACTATCCGCTATAACCTGAAAGTTTTCCTTCTTCAGCTAGAACAGATCAGAAGCCACATACATCCATGCAAGTGATGGAATGTCTTCTACTGTGATACATTCTTGAGTAGAATCCCCTTGTGATAGTTTACAGACTGCACACATCTGGGCAAATTCCATGACGTCCTGTGTCATTCCAGGCCAGAACATATGGTCTCTTGCCAGTTTCACGCTAACTTTTTTTTTTTCCTTTGTGGGGGCATTGAAAGTGTGAGAGAACTAGTCCTTTCAAGCTACTAAGGATGAGTTTGAGCCCCTTTGATGATATTTTTGTTCTCTGCTAATTCTTCTCTGCAAGTCCAGTATTGTTTTAGGTATTCTGGTACGAGTTCTTGCGTTGTAGACCAACTTTTAAATATTGTTGTGCATAATATGAAAGCTCCTCACTAGCCTATGGCTTGTTGCAGCTCCATTGTGCATTATTTTGACAGTGGAATCAGGACATGGATTTCAAATGTGGGTGGAACGTCAACTTCTGATGTGTTGTGGCAGTCTTTGCTCAAAGTATCTGCAATGTACAATTGTGAGCTTTTAATGTATGTCATGGCAGGGTTATATGGCAGCACTTCGAACTGGATTAATTGCAGTTTTGCAGGTGATTAAGAAGTGACTTAAAGATGGCCTCGAGAGGTTTATGGTCTGACTCAATATGTAAATTTTTACTATCCCAACTGTATTGGTGAAAGTTCTTAAATGCTGTCAGTATGGCAAAAGCTTCCTTTTTGATTTGGCTATAGTTCAGCTGAGCTTTGGTAGATGCTTTGGATGCATAAGTGATTGGCTAATTTTCTTGTGGCAGCACTGATGCCACTGAATGGCTGATTGTATCTACTGACAAGGTACAGGCAGTTCACCATACCAAGAAATCTTTGCAGTTCTTGTATGGTGGTAAGTTTCCTTATTTGCTCAATATTTGCAACTTTTTAAGGGTCTGGTGATATCCCCTTGCTGGCGATGATGTGCCCTAGGAATTTGATCTGATCTTTATTGAATATGCATTTCCGTGTGTTAAGTTTTAGCACCACCTGTTTTATACCTTCTTTGTAATGTCTTCAAGCTCTTATTTGATGGAGGCGTGAATCAGGATGTCATCCATGGAACATTCTGTTCCGTTAATGTCTTGTAAGAGACGTGGAATTACTTGTTAGAAGACTTCAGGAGCAGATGCCAGGCTAAAGGACATCCCTTTGCATATGTAGCAACATAATGGTGTCGCAAATGTGAAGTATTTGAAGGTTCTTTCAGACACTTTTAATTGCCAAAATCCTTTCCTGCAGTCCAGTAGTGTGAAATATCTGGAGTGATGTAGGCATGTTGATATTTTGTGGAGTGTCCAGAGAAAAAAAGGTGTTGTTTCAAGTTTCTGTTTACATCAAAAGAGTCAATACATATTCAAACCCTACCATTTTGCCATACTACAACCATGGATGTGATGGTTGGGGTGGGTTCTGTGATATATGCTATGATATTGCTCTTCACCATGCTGTCAATTTCTTCCTTAACCTAGTTCCTTATTGTATAGGGCACTTTGCGACGTGGATGTACCTTGAGGTTAGGCTGGTCTACTAGGTCAATGTCATACACAAAGGCAAACTAACACCATTAAACAATATGTCATTAGTGTCCACAGTTTCAAGCCTTTTAATGAACTCTAGGCTTTCACAGGTGTTTCTTCCTAGTACACATTGGTTTCTATTGTCAACTATCAAAAACTTAATCACTGCTGCCATTTTACTGTTAAGTCACTACAGATGAGTGTAATTCACCGAGTACAAGAACCGTCTTTACTAAAGGACATGATCTAGTCTTAGATGAGATCATTTTCAGTTTACACTCGTTAGCAAATGAAAGTGGTTATAACATTACAATGCACACCAGTATCAAGCTTGAAGTTCACTTGTAGTTGTGGGCAGCGTTAATGATTCAACCCAGCCGAACACCGTTTCAGCACTGGACATGCATGAAAGTAGGAATACTTCTTCTACATGGTGTGAACGCTGTCTTTTTTTGGCTGTGATGTCGCATTCGTAAGTGTAGTAACTTGTAGACTTACACATTTGTGCAAAATTCTCTGGTTTCCCACACTTTCTGAAGGATTTTCCAAATGTAGGACATGACATTTGCTAATGGGAACTCCCGCACCAGGAGCACTCAAAAATTAAAGGTGACAACTACCCCCTTTCCTGTTTTTGTTTCGAGGGCCTTCCTTTGCCATATCTCAACGTGCAAATGGCCTCGGCTGTTGGTGACGTATCTGTTTTCACGGTAGATCCTGGGGCGATGCAAGCAGTACCTCTTATCATCTCTGTGTTGAAGACGTCCTCCTTCCAAGACTTCATTCGAATGACTCATCAAAACATTCCCTGGCCTTCTTGCGAAAAATTCTCTTTCAACAGAAGTTCTTTAATACATTGTTCTTGCATTCCAAACAAACAAATTTTTCTAAGACAAATTACTTGTCTTCTTTCCCTGAATATCATGGCTTTGTATCCCACTTCTGCACTAACTTGCATAATATTTTGTGTATAACTGTTTGTTTCACTTTAAATTAAAATAATATAAATTTTATATTTTACCACATTTGGTAATATTATGATTGGGAAACGTTAACAACAACATAGACAAATAATTTAAAGATATTTTAGTATTAAATTAAGCAATGAAATTTTAAATCAATATTGGGTAACCTCTGGTAAGGCAAATCGTTACAATATCAAGATGTTCACTGAACACACACACACACACACATGCATGCACATACACACACACATGCATGCACATACATACACACACATGCACGCACACACGCACATCATACACACACACACTCACTCACACATATATATATAAACTTATAGTCACCCGACCTCTGGCGTAAGGCCGCCGTGGGCCGCTTGCGCACGAGTTCTATGCGTGATGTAGTCGGTGCATGCGTCGAAGCACCCGAGGCCCCACAAACGACATTCCAGCATGTGCTAATTTGAGGTATTTTCTTTGTATAAGTGCCTTGCTCATGCACGCCCCTGAAATTTAAAGGGTTTTTGTTAGTTTTAAAGAATTCCTTTGTAATATAATTTTGCTGCATACTCCAGTGAACGATCTTGAGACTTAAAGGATATTGTTAATCTGAAGTATTTTATTGTATGCTTTTTGTCGTGTACTCCTGTGCTAGTTGCTGTATTTTAAGGACTGGTAAATTTAAGTATTGTTTTGTATGATTATTTTGCCAAGCGATTTATCATGTTAGTATTGTTCCATACCATTTTGATCTATGCTCATGTTACAACTTTACTTGTGTGGTCCAGAGGGCCACCGATTTTGGCAGTGCGCACGTGCTCCGTTTCCAACCGCTATTGGCCAGTCTCTTCTCCCAGCTTGTGTCGGACAGACACATGCCGTGTGGCTGTGGGGGATTCATCTTTGCTTTCACTTATGTCATTCTGTTCGCTTAATTGTATCCAGCGGCATCTGCATCACCTAAACATACTTTCACACATTTGCATGTTTATTGTGCCCATTCATGTCGTGTCCCATACTGTATCATTATTAGTTGTGTAATTTGTATGCTGACATTACTTCCGTCCTAGCCGGCTATGTGTAAAGACCATCACCACACTCACCACGTGCTAGGAGACGTGTCCCGACGAGTCCGTGTTAGTGGCGTAAAATAATCACACGTGTTCAGGGTTCATCTTGTAATTCACCATGTCCTGTCTCCAGGACAAATCTACAGTCCATCCTAGTGGCTGTACATCCCTTTTATTGTAGGGACTGTGTTTTTGAACACCCTGGAGAAAATTATCCATCTATGAGTGCACTACAGTAATTGCGAGCTGGGGGTTAGAACTCAACGGAATTAGCTAGACACGTCCAAGTTTCAATCATTAATTCATTTTTCTGGCACGACCTTGAAATTGAAAGTCAATAAATGGTGTGTGAATCAGTGTAAAAATGTGCGTTTATTTGTAGCGTCAGAACAGCAAATCTCCCGCCTATTTTTCAGTGATAAAACATTTAGTATTGATCAGTGTTTTGTAAAGATGCTTGGGTGAGACGGACAAACAGAACTTTGAGTCTCACAGTGTGGTGTCTGGGAAACACCGCTGGCGCCCACCCACCAGTAAGTAAATTGTGTCGTTCATTCGTGTCTCACCCGATGGCATAAATGCTATATATTTTATCTTAGATTCATTGTAATCTGTTTTCCTATAAGAAAGATAAAGGTTTCCTTACATATTTTCATAATGATTTAATTCCATAAGTTAACCATCCCCTATTACATTTTTCATTTATTGTCATTGGAGCATAACATTCAAACAATCTTACAAAATCATTCAAAAACCCATTAAACGTTAAATTATTATAATTACAATAAAAGTCTGCAAAAGATTTATCCAGCCATATTTTAATTTACTTATTTTATCAATTAAGGGTCTAAACATAGACTTTTTCTTTCTTAGTGTTTGTCCCTTCAATTTAATATTGTCAAGTAATAAAATTTGAGCATCATCATCAGAAAGATCATTGACTATTAGTAGGACAGAATGATTCCCTGTACCTACAAGACTAATAATTATATATTATCAATGGCAGTCTACGTTTGATTAGTCAATCTTGTTGCAAAATTTACCACGGAACTGAATATGTAGGAATTCATTAATAAGTCCAGTTTTAATTTTTGGGACTGTTTTTTAAATAATTTATATTAAAATCTTCACACAAAAATATCAAAATTTGGTTTGTAAATAATAAATAATACTTTTTCCAGCTGCGATAAACATACTGGAAGATTACCTGTTGTTGTTGTGTAGATTACCAATACAACACAACACTTACCTTTATCTAATTTAACTTTAACTGCACAGCATTCTACATTTTGGTCATAACAAAATAGCCAAATTTAAAATGATAGTTACCATTAACAGCTAGGTACCACTACAAGTACGGTGGCGAGCTCTCTCAACTCTCCTTCACCCAACCAACTCTTTTTCCACTCCCTTCCTGAATTTACCAATCCCTCTCTCAGCTACCAATTCCTCCCTCAACACATTCCACTCCCTCACAGACCTCACAAGCACGGACTGCCTACCCCGCTCCGTTCTACTCCACACCCTCTGAAGCTTCTCACTGTTGTTTCCTCTTCCTCTAAACACCCCCTTACTTAGCTTGCAGTGTATGCAGTGTAACCCTCCCCATCCTCCCTCTTCATTTACCATCCTGTACATCATGACTAGCCGTTCAACTTTCCTCCTGTTCTTCAATGAGCTCCACCCCGTTTCTTTCATCATCACTGATGACCTATATATAGTTCCCTTCTTCTTCATAATTTTGCCCCTGCCTTCTCCATCTACCCTTCACCCATCTTGCTGCCTTTCTCTGCACCTTTTCCAGTTCTCCCACCTCCCCTCCACATATGGGTCCCATACTGCTGCAGCATATTCTAACATTGGCTGTACCATTGTGCCATATGCCTTCTCCTTCACCTCACAGCTGACTGCATTCAACACCCTTCCCAGCATACCCAGAGACCTTCTTCCCTTTGCTACAACCCTCTCTACCTGTTTTTTTTCCACCTGAGGTCTCCCTGCAGTACAATCCCTAAACACTTATATTCTGCTGCTTCTTCTATCTTTTGTCCCTCCCATCTGTACATGTCCCTGCTTATTATCGTCCTTGTGAACCTCACTACCTCAGTTTTTCTTACATTTATATTCATTTTATAATTTCTGGTACACAACCATATCTTATCAATGTCCGCCTGCAAATTTCCCTCCTCCTCTCCCACCTCAGCATATACAACACAATCGTCTGCAGACAATCTGATTTTCCCCATAATCACCAAACCCATGTCATTTACCATTATGGTAAATAAAAAAGGACCCAGCACACTTCCTTGTGGTACCCCTGACGTAACCTCCTCTTCCTCCGATATTGCCCCCACCCACCCCCCCCCCCCCACAACTTTCACCCTCTGCCTTCGCCCCCTGAGAAAGTCCCCTATCCATTCCATTACTCTCCTGTCTGGTATCAGCACCTCCACTTTCCTCATCAATGTCCCATGGGGCACCTTATCAAATGCCTTCTCAAAATCTATGAAGCAGGCATCCACCTGCTTCCCCTCATCAACTACCTGCACCAGATCCTCTAATAACCCAGCCAGCTGAGTCTCACATGAGTATCCCCTCCTGAAACCATGTTGGGACTCATCCAACCAATTCATATTGTTCATAACCCTCACCACACACTGCACCACCAGCCTCCCCATTACTTTTCCTGTACTTGACGTGAGACTCACTGGTCTGTAGCTGCCAGGCCTCCCCCTATCCTCTTCCTGCTTGTGTATAGGTACCACCATAGCACCCTTGAAATCTTGTGGTAACTTACCCTCTCCTAAGGACTTTTTAAACAGCACCTCTAAATATTTCACCAACTCCTTGCCACCAAACTTCAGTGCTGCATTTCCTATCCCATTTGAACCCCCTGCATTACTGCTCTCCAAACTCCTAATTACCTTTTCTATCTCCCACTCCCTCATCTTAAACTCACGAAACACCCCTTCGGAGTGTTTTGTGAGTTTACCTAAACAATTTCCCCCCATTCTTTGTATTTTCCTTCTTCCACCATGTTCCCCAGAAATACATTCTTTGCCTGTTTGATCTTCCTTTCAAGCTCCCTACCCATTTGTTTCATCATTTCTTTAGATCTTATCATCCCTTCATTTCTCCACTTGGCATGTAATTTTCTGCACTTCTTCTTCATTTTCAAAATCACCTGTCCATAATATAGTGGATCTCCTCAGTCCGTAACCTTTTCATTGGCACAAATTTCTCCAACATAACCTCCATTAATCTTCTAAACTCTCTCCACAACCCCTCTACACCCTCCTCCATAGGCCATTTTTTAAACCTGTCTCTCAGGAATATTTCTGCCCCCTTCTTGTCTCCTCTCCCATACTGCCACACCAACCATTCTGCCATTTGCACTTCCCTCATCCTGCCAATCCCAATTTCCACAACCAGGATATGATGGTCGCTTATACCATCCAATACTATTGCACCAACTACAGCATTCCTAGGTCTGACCAACACCACATCCAGCACTGACCCAACACCCTCCTCATTCCATCTCGTAGGTGTTTCTACTATCTGGACTAATCCTCTATTGACTAACTGTGCTGCCATTCTCTGCATCATGTTACCCATTCCTTCTGCACCCTTACCAATTTCACCCCTGCCATATTCAAATCCCCTGCTACAACAACCCACTACCTGTCCTTTAGTCTATCGACCCTCTCCTTGATCATCTCAATTGCCTGCCATCCCTGTCCTGGTGGTCTATACGCTGCCAGCAAAGTAATACTCCTATTACTACTACCACTCAATTTAATTTCCATTATTTCGACATCTTCACTAACCCATTCTACCGCCCCTTTTAGCCCTTTCCTTACACACGCCATTATTCCTCCTCCTCTCCCATCCCTGTCTCTTCTGAAGATGGTGAACTGAAGATGCCTACTGTCACTGTTATCACATTGTTGTATATATGTTTTTATTGTCTCTCTCTCTCTCGCTCTCTCTATTTTGTACATTTTATGTACATGAAGAGTTCTATAGCATGGAACACTGCTCTTTGAAGAATAAAAACTGAGCTGAACTGAACTTACCTGAATTTCATGGGTTCTTGCTCACCCCACCACTGTACGCAAACGATCACGTTTGTATAAATTTTTTTACACCATACAATTTCGTCCACTTGCATAGTCAATGCTCCATTCAATTCTCCCTCTACATTTGGTGGAAGCGAACGACACTGCGAAATTACCTGTCTGTTCACCTTCATAATCATTCGCTAACATTTCGTGGTAAATGTGTTTATAAACACCTATTTCAATATTAGTATCAAAACAATGAAATAGATGTCACTTTTAAAGAATTCGCATTTTATTACTATACCAGCAATGTCCCAAGCTGTCCAATATTACTGCAAAAATTCACTGAGTATTTTCCAAACTTGTTTTAACCTATAAGTAACACCACCCCATGATATTTTATTTATTTTGATAATATAGTAGGCCTACTATATATAAGCAAAAACAGCCATAACGAAAAAATCTATATCACTTTTCTGTGAAAATAAAATATTATAACTCTTTCTAAAAAAAAGCAACTTAAAGAAAATCCTGTGCGCCCTCTCTCGTTAAATATTTAAAATGGACAGTTGTGCATCTCTCGCTGAGAATTTTTAAAGGCCGAAGAAACCTCTTCCAGCTTATTTTTGTTTACATTGGTTGTCCGTGTTTAGTAATGTGGATGTCCTGTTTCATTAATAATTTCGTCTGGAAGTGTTGGCCTAGTTGTTTTCTTCAACACGCTGATATGAGAATAATTTGTGAGAAAGTGGTTTTACGAGAAGGAAGACGCTAACGGAACTATTTTTTAAATGACGTAAACATCTGTATGAAGAGAAAATTGCCCAACTGGGAAGATTTTTGCTAGCGTGTTTGGCAATTCGCGTAAAGCAATGGGTGAGTAAACGTGTTTGTGACTAATTGTGTGAACATTGTATTGAAATTGGCGCCCGTTTGTGATTGGGCGGAGCTATCTTATCTGAACTATTATATTGTGTACATTTAAACTCTTTCATCGTTGATTATTGTCATGTGTTGTATTTGACTTGGCGGAGTGGTTGTGGTGGCGTTTATAAGGTTGCAAGCAGTAAAAAAAACATTTAAATTGCGTGAGAAATGCCTCGACGAGGTCCGAAAGAACAAGTTTGTGACTCTGAAAATGTACCGATGGTTTCTGTGCGTCGTAAAATAGGCTTATCTCGTGAAAGCCTTGGCAGATACTCTGAAAAGTCGTTACATTCAGAGTATAACGTGGGCGGTACTGGTAAGTCCATTTAAGAGAATTGCTGTAATATGCGATTTAGTTTTCATCGATATTTTTGTTTGTTTTATTGTGTTTATAATTGTGGTCTTTCATCCATATATAATGGTACAAAATTGTTTGAACAGTCATATTTGATATTACAACAAATTCGGTTGTGCTTAATTTTCCCATATTGTTTTTATAAATCAGTGATTCTTGATAATTACAATCTTATTTTTACTCTGGATGTGGTTGGATTTTTTTGCTGCAAAACAAGAAAGGTAACAGCATTGCAGATTAACTAGACATGTTGACGGTATGCTTACACTTACTGAATTTCTATGATTTTTCTGAATTTTAGTGTGCATTAAGGCCCAGCTACAATCACTGTAAGAAATAATTTAAAAATTGAACCCACACTTGTATATGGGACCAGCTACAACACATCATCACAGCGTAAGATGGCGGCCTGCTCACGGCAGTGGCGTAAAGAGGATTCAATATTTTCAATTATCTTAATTCTAATTCAACTCTGGCAAATCACGAGACAACTTTTCCGACCACGAGAGTCGGTGCAGTGCTAGCTTATAACAAGAATATAGTTATTAAATGAGCTTTGTGGTACAGCTCAGATTTCCGTTTATTTAAATAGTCAATGCAATTATTAACATGTATACCACACTTTAAATATCCTGAAACACGATTCCCATGAAAAAATTTTTATCACAATTAGATAAGAATAAATATCAGGTTAACCAACACACTGTTTGTAAATATCTGCTATACATGTATAGCCTTTCCTTTTTTTTTTTTTTTGTGCTTGTTTCTCATTATCCGTGTAACAGTTTTCTTACTGCGTTTGTAGCCAGTACATTTTTGTACCTCCATGATAACGCCACTGTTATGTAGTTATGGGAATGCTGTGGTGATTGTAGCCTAGGCTTTATATGGTGTGTGAACACTGCATATAGCTGTAGGCTATTTATTTTCTCTTTCTGTTTCAGGGGGACACTGTCGGAACTGCCTGACCCGCATCCCGTATGCCACCCTCATCGCAACTATCATGTGCATTGTGGGAGTCGGAGTGTTTTGCGGAACCATGTATCGAGGAGCCATGCTTGCTGTTCTCATGTTTGATCAAGTTTTCCACCTAAGATTGATATGGTAAAGTAATTTTACATGTGTTTATTTACCCTTGTTGTAAATTTGTGTACAACTGTTTGTGTGTTGATTTTTAAGGGTAACATAATTATTGAACCTGAAGTTGGTATGCTAAAGAAAATTTTCCCATCAGTTAAATTTTTTTAAGGCAAATAAATTGGGTAACAGCTAAGAATAGCTGCTTTTCCGAAGTAAAGTTCACAGAGAGTGGTATAGCAACATGCAAACTTTTAAGGCTTTAAATCAAATCTATAGAGATAATAAATATCATCAGAGTTAATAATAGATACATGAAACACAATTTTTACACATCATGTTGGTATTCCCGTGTTAATTCTACTCCACCTATAAGGGCGAGGGGAGGCCAGTTGTGGACACATTTTACGTTTAATTTTTTGTAATTTTTTCTAGTCAAATTATAAACATAAAAACCTGTTCATGGTTTTTTACAGTTCATTAGGACATATCTAAGGTTATTTCCAGATGTAAAAAATACTCTAGCAGGCAGGAATTATTTTTTCTTCAAATGTCTGCACTCTGTCCACATGTACTCCATGTGGGCATGTATAGGGGCATTGTGGACATTATAATAAAAAACAATAAATGCTATCAAAAGAGCTGAAAATTAAGTGTGTTTCATTAAGGATAATATAATAATGATGATATACTGTAAGAAACTGCATTATATTACATGCAAATTTCATTAATATATTTGCATGCACATCTATCAAATAAGAGAATTTTAACTCATCCTCTTTGGAATGTCTTACCCAGTATAATTCTCGTATGTTCCAGCAGCAGTATGTGTATAAAGCAATTTGTATGAAAGGCCTAATCTTCTCGTGGAATCGAAATACGTATGTTTGGTAGTTGCGGATTGCATTATCAAAGAATATTGAATATTACACAATATAGACTGAGTTTCATGTTTCTCTTCCTCTGTTCACAACACACCACAATATATATTTTATATTTTTTTCTATACTTTATAGAAAAAAAATAGCACCCTTAATGCGGTGGCCATACATAGTGGCAGCAGAAACAAATTCCAAAGCAGATCTGCAAATTTTGTAAAGAAAAATAGTTTTATTAGAGAACCCTACTTGCTCAGAATTTCAATTCATGATCTTAGAGAAATCGATGACATGGAGGTAAGCGATTCCAACACAATAAGTATGGAAGGTACACCTGTGCTGAGTCCAAGCTTAAGTTTCGCAGATGAAAATCGAGACGAAAGTGAAAAAGTAGCTCGTGATTTTCTGGACGATAGAGTTTTGTCAAATGTTTCAGAACATATTGATTGTACGAATGCAACACAAAACGGAAACACAAGTAAGATAACAACTTGATGGAACAAATGGTACGAAGATACGGGCATAATTTATTCTGTGGGCTTTCATCACATGTAATAAAACACCATTGTTACAGATATAATTTACACAGTACAGAACAACAGTAAGGTGGTAACACTGCTTACCTTGCACGTAGGAGTGATGAGGTGCTAGAAGTGCATGCGAGTGTCACCCGCATCACTCCCTCGCTTCTTGGCCTTGGTTGAGGGGGGGATCCCACTCTTAATCATGTGGAATCTGCCTTGACAGCTTGCAAGTAATTATTTATTTCAACTACCAAGTCATGCTTATCTTATACTTTCCTTTTTGTGTATTTCACTTTACTTTAGATTATTCAGAACTTAAGACATATTTAACACACTTTGCTGTTAGATAAACAAGTTGAAACATTTATAGGAACGGAAGTTCCATCTACCTCAACACAAGTTCCATTTTCTCAAGTCATTTAAACTCTCAATAATTTAACTCAGAAATGACTATGCTTCTCATACAACTGACATCACAGGATTTAAATTAACTATGTCCTACATTACAGAAATTTTTACCTTAAACATAAAATTTAATGGTGCTTTGGTGGAAATACTACGGTCTATACACGACTGAAAGAAATTGTGATAAAACTTCCACTAGTATTCCTCCAGTCTTACACTCTTCTCAAACGTGAGCTCTCAAAATAAATGTCAGTGTGGCTGGGCATAGAAGTAGCTCCGAGTGACTCCATTCAGCATATCTCCATCCTACGTGGTCAGCACATTCCAAATTGTGCCACTCAGCTACCCGCTCGACTGTCTACGAACTTGTGCATTACCACTGCACAGCTCAGCACGCACACAACTGTGCCACAGCTGCCTGTGCATGTATCTGTCTTCTTGGCCTGACAAAATTAAACCTAAGAGCAAAACTCAAGACTGACTGACTTGCATGACTGCCGAGACTTAGCAGAACAAAGCCAATCCTAACTTCAGCCATAAGCTATAAACTTTGTTTAAAATTATTAAAAATGCTGTTAAAACAAAACAAATAATTTCCAAAATACCAAGACAAAACTCAGTCCCTTAAAACCTAAATCAGAAATTTCAATTTAAAAAAAACTTAACATTCTTGTGGATTTCAAAAACAAAAACCCAAACCAATTAAATTTTGAAAACCTAAAAAAAAAACACACAGTAAAACTCGCATCTTATGGAAAAAAACATTAGGAAAAGTCCTTCTTGCAAAAATTCTGAAATGCCTATAGTAAAAATTTGTAATTTTATGAATAATCCAATGGGCTTCTTTACATTATAGGATATACAAATGTGTATTGGGTAATAAACTTGAGTAAGTGTGGGTTCAAATATGTATGTGATATCGGATACGGGTGAATAAATTTAGCCCAAAATGTCTCCCTACCCAAAAATTCTAACATTCGTGCGACCGCTCCATTAGGATAAGGGTGAACGGGGTGGTTTCCCCACCCTTTTATTGTCTCTCACATTAATGCTTTATTTGTGAGGTCATAACTAGTTTTATTGCCTGTATGGTGTCAATACATTTTCCACCCTTATCTCAGTCGTGATATAAACCAATAATGCTGTATCATTCTGTTGAGAATGACTGGTATAGATAATTCACTGTAAAGTGAATACTTTTGAAAGCCCTCTCATTTGGAATAATAGTCAATCCATATATTCTATTATAGCCTTAGGCGTTAACTTCTGGGTGTGGTGGAATATATACATTGTGTTTATTACGTACATGGCAATATTTATTTAAAAAGGTGGTTAAAGGATAAAAATTGTTGAAATAAAAAAGTAACTTGGACCTCAAAAGTGCTCACTTTATCGTGAACAGCCTATAGCTGTTGATGTTCTCATGAATACAATATCATGATATGAGAATTGCATAGTTAAAATTCTAGTTGCTTTCAAATAGACATTTGACACCCGGCTGGAATAATTTCTTATATTTTTTATCATTGTTTTTGTTGTATGCATATTTCTCTCCATCACAATATCCAGTGCCATCCATTTCCCAAACCTTAACTTGTGACACTATGTGCCTTATGCAGCCATGGATTTACCGGTAGTTATCCTGCATCCTGTTCACTGTGTTCACACATGTTAAAGTTCACCGGAAAGAAACATCAGTAATCATTGCTGAAAATGTAAGCAAGTAAAAAATTTTTTGTAATATGTTGACCTGCTTCCCACTCCTCTCACCATCATGTGAAATATTTCAAAACTTAATTTTCTTTGTCTAGTAAGTACATCTTTGACGCATCACTCTATTTGAACTCAAAATCAATACCCAAGAGATTCATAACCTATTAAAATTGTCCTACTCCTACCTGTGCATAATTCTGGGGCATGCTAAAATATTACAATACAATTTTTGTATAAATGAGCAGAAATGTATTTTGAATAGTTGTATATAAAATATTTTTGTAGTAATTTTTATGTTTAGGTCATATGAATAGAGGTTTTGATAACTTTTTTGTGTAATTAAATAATTATCTGTGATTCCTAAAAAAAATTAAATAAAGAAATCCTTTACCTATATTTTATGACTCCCTTTAAACATTTTGTTGAAATAAATTGGACATTACTAGTGCAGTTCTGAGGTGTTGCTGAATGTATATACATCAAATAGTAATATTTCCCAAACATAGAAAATTTTTCACCTTTAGTACATATTTTGATGTATTGTTTGCAGGGTGGAAGCAGTGCAGATGGTTTTTGTGGTTATTGGAGCAAGCATGGGTGCTTTGGGCCTGATGATCTTGTTTGTGGGATTTTTGGCAACAGGAGCCACGCGCACCAAGGTGTACCGCGCATGGGGAGCTCGTGTGGGTGGCCGCATATCTTGTGCAGTGGTGAGTGTTGGTAAAGATTGTTCCTTTCCTTGTGTAAACTGTGTGTGGAAAATTGAGTGTTTATACTTACTAATCTATTTAAATTAGACTCTGGTGTTTGTAAGCTGATTTAGGGGAAGCTTAGGTACCTTTCACATGGGGCCACCATGGTGGTGACTCCTACAAATTTGATGGTACGATCAGGATGGTGCCTTGTAATTTAATGTAGCTATCAGACTCACCACCAAGAATGGGCCAGAATTAACAAGAAGCTATTGATATAACTAATGTGTATGCTTTCCTCTACAAGGTTGCAAATAATTTTTTAATGAACTACTGGAAAGCTTAGATGGTAGGTATTCCTTTGCATCTTGTTGACAGCATTAACATTAGAGATGAAACCAGAAACATGTACAACAGTAGTGAGACAATTAGAAATACAAACGTGCCTTACCGAACGCAGACTCAGAAATCATACCATAAATAGCAGGCAATCAAATGCATTGTGGAGGTTGGGTTTGGAGCATCGACTTTTGATATGATCAGTTTAAGGTTTTGAATGATAGGGATTACTAACCTAAAATATTTACAAGGCTATAATTTGAAAATTTTCTCTTTCACTTTAAAAAATGTTAGTTTACATAGTCTTCTGTAGTGCTACACATGTGAATAATTTTGTGGAAATTGTTTTATTGGCCACTGAGATGTGGTAAAGAAACTATGCTGCTGGCTGCTCCCTTCCTCCTCACTCCCTTCCCTGCCTGCTCTTCTTCCCGCTCCACACCACGTCCTCTGCTCCCTTCCCCAACTGCCCTTCCTCCCAACCCATGCCCACACCCTCTGCTCCCTTCCAAACCTACCCTTCCTCCCACCCCATGCCCACACCCTCTGCTCCCTTCCAAACCTACCCTTCCTCCCACCCCATGCCCACACCCTCTGCACCCTTCCCGACCTGCCCTTCCTCTCACACCATGCCACGCCAACACCATCTGCTTCCTTCCCCACCTGCCATTCCTCCCACACCATATCCACACCCTCTGTTCCATTCTTCACCTACCCTTCCTCCCACCCCATGTCCACACCCTCTGCTCCCTTCTTCATCTGCCCTTCCTCCCGCCCTACGTCCACATCCTCTGCTCCCTTCCTCACCTGCTCTTCCTCCCACCCCATACCCATTCCCTCTGCTCCCTTCCTCCCACCCCATACCCATTCCCTCTGCTCCTTTCCACCCACCCCATACCCATTCCCTCTGCTCCCTTCCTCACCTGCCCTTCCTCCCACCCCATACCCACCACACCCTCTGCTCCCTTCCTCTCTCTAACATGCCAATTTTTTCTTCTTGCGCTCCTTCACAGTCCTGTGAGGCTTCCGGCATTCATGTTAGTAGCTTAAGTAAGATGATTGAAGAATTTAATGCATCTCGGTGCAAGCCGTTTATGCCGTAGGTTGGGTTTATTATGTTACAAAGGTTGCATGCAACACGGCTATAGCAGGGTTGTCTGGTGCCATGGCCGCAGTTGTAGCCATGGACACATCCAGAAGGAAGGCGGTTTTGTATGGAAGGTTACATCAAACCAGGCAATGTGGAGAGGGCCAGGGAAAATCTGTGCGACAGTTGTGGAGGATAAATGTAATTTACTTTGACTGGATTGTGGCTGGAGAAAATAGAGTAAGTTGTTAGTTAGCGAAGATAGACTTTTGTGGGTTTGGTGCAGGGTGATATGAAATGAGTGTGCTGTTGGAATGTAGCCAGGATTGTGCTATGTGGCCCTGGTGGTGGTGGTGGACAGAACTGAGCCATCCACCCAACAGATGCGCAAGTCATCTCTCTGTAACACAGAAAACAGTTGGGAAGGCCCGATACCAGTTTTTGTCTATACCAACGATGCGATGCCGCCGATTACAGAGATGCTGATGCCAGTTTGATGAGTACCATCATAATTCCCAATTCCCTATATTTGAAAATTCTTTTTATTACTTAAATTTAAATATTTAATTTTGTGAACACTTTGAGCACTTTATATTAGGTGTCTACCACATCGAAATGTAATACAACACTAATTTATAAATAAATGATAAGATTGACAATTTAACTGGACTAATAAGTGACTTAACAGTCAAGGAAAAACTGTTTCCAGACAATACAGCATTCGTTACAAACTGAATTAATTAACTTCAGGAAATCTGATGCGGACTTGTATTTTAGACCTGAGAAATTACGTACATAACCTCAAAATACATGTTGGTTAAACCAACAGCCTAAAGATGTCATTAAAAGAAACTTATTGAAATAAATTTAGTTTTAAATATTCACTTGAAACTGAGCAGATTTTTTAAATTAATTTTATTAATAATTTTGCTTAGTATTCCTTCGTTTGCCAAGCCATACTCAATCCCTTGGTTAAAATGACAACTGATTTATTTGTGACAAGTTTTGCCAATTATTACATGCTGGATCTTATTCAGACCTTAAACATTCTAACCAAAACCGCAGCCGACAGTATCCAATAACTACATCCGTCAAATTACCTCCACGCACCACTGTTATAACCTTTAACTTACTATTAACAACACCACAAATAGTTGAATACAGTGTCAGTGCATGTAATTTGTTTTCATTGTCACCAACTTATGAATGCAATAACACATAAGAAGAATAAAGGTTGCTTTCTCATTGTCACCGATCTACAAATGCAATAAAAATTAAGAAGCAAATAGAAAACAAAAAAAACTCTTGCGGGATGTAATCAATACTATCTATAGCACCAGTTATTGATTATCTGTGTGTGTGTGGCATTCACGTAGTGTTCAAAAACGAATGATGCACACAATCTTTGGCAAATGCACCAATAGGAAATACAGTTAAAACGTAAACAACTGGAACAAATCATTGAAAAACAATTGTTCCAAATATATTTTGGGTTTCGGGCAGAATATTTGATTGGTGGATGTGGTAAATTAATGCTTTATGAGATTTAGAATGTGGGTTTATTTTACATTGTGTTAAATAAATTAGTGCAACTAATCAGTTAATAATATCGGCAAATAATGTTCCAATGCCGATGGTCATGGTATCGGCCGATTAATTGTATCTGTATCGGCCCTTCCCTAGAAAAAGTTCCACCTCTCCAGCCAAGCCCACACCACTCCAATGAAATGCAAACGCCAATTCAAGTTCCCTTCCTCACCCTCACTCTTTTTCGTCTCTTTTTCTTCCCCCTCCCCTGCTGTGTCCTTTATTTAACATTTACATTCTCATCCAAACACCCCCATCCCCTTTAGAGGCAACTCTCCTTACCTGAACACAGTGTGGCACTAGCTGTCTTTTTTTTTTTGCCTCTTCCGGGGGTGGGAGAGGTGACAAAAACCAGTCAACAGATGTGAAAACTCTGGCACAATCAATGACTGCATTCTCTCTTAGCTTATGTATGTGCAGGACACTGAAAATTCTGCTTGCGTTCAATATATTAGTTTTTTTTATCAGAGGGTTTAAAAATTAGGGGTCGGCTTGCATTAAATGTAGACTTACAGTCAATTATTTATTGTAATTAAAAGATGTGACATACTTACGTAAATTATTTATATTACCAGGCTAATACATGAACACCGAGCCTAAAACATGATAGTTTTCATATTGGACTTTAGCACTACTTGCCTGTACAAGTTGGTGGGAATATTTTTATTGGTCCTCGTGATACTGCATTTAACTTCCATTTTTTTTTTTTTTTTTTTTTTTCACATGGTGATTGTATATGGAGGACAAAATATTATGTATTAGTTTGACATATGCAATTTTCCTGTATAATACTGAGACAGTTACAGTGGACCTCTCGGTCTTGTATTTTGTATTTTAATGCAATACTCGTAGCCTTGTGGTCTTACCGCGCTTCGGCCACGTCCTCTCAACGCAAGGAGGCCAATATTAATGTGACTATTGGCCAGATCCAAAGCCTAAACCTGGCACATCCACACATCCTCGTCCCCTCTACCGTAGAGGTTCTGAGATTCTCGCCCTCAGAAACCAAGCGTGTGGTCTGGCCGGGGTTCTATCTATGCCCCGAGTGCCTTTCCAGGCACAACCAAAGCAGGTTGCTGCTTACCGTTCAGTCTGTCAACGAGAGTGTGAATCTCTTCAGACCACCTCCAGCATATGGAGTCAACCACTACCAGCACGAGTCCAGCCCTATGATCGGACACCAGAGAGAATCTTATAGTGGGGTGAACCGATCGTCCCGTGCTACCACTTAATTTCCATGGCACTTGTAGGTTTGTTCATGGCCGACATCCCCCAAATAGAGTGGTGAGAGGAATTCCTTTCCACAAAGTGGTCGAGAAGACCGCACCGGGCATAGCCTTGCACCCGTTACATCCTTAATGGCAGGGAATTACTATGACCCAGAATGGCCACCACCCTGGCAGCCGGGTACAAGAGAGCAGTCGGGACCCCTCCCCTGTATCGCTGCTCACCGGGGATAGCAGCCCTTGCTCTGAAATTGGAGAGTTTATATCATGTATAGTCATATATTCACCATAGTTCCATCACTGCAGCTAAGTCATTGCTCCTTCAGCCACTGAGATGTTGCATGACCAATTCCCAGTAGGGGGGGCTCGGCCACACTCCATTCCATGTCTTTGTACTTCTTCCTTGAAGTACAGACTTTGGGCCCCAACGGCCTGAGTACTAAGTTGTCCAACACCCCGCCAAGTGGTCGAGCCTTGGTACCAGCTATCGGTCCAACCATCATGTCAGATACCCCTCGCCAGTCACTAAGACTCTGGCAACCCATAGGGATTGGGCGGCATTGCCCAATCTGTTAAGCGACTTACAGGGGTGGCCCGGGAAGCCTTGGGTTGCCTTGAGTGGAGAGAGGCTATAAGAGATGCTTCATACACCCTGAACAGGTTGTGTGCGGTGCATACCTAACTCAGCATACTATAGCATGGTACTTCCACATCGCCTATCATGGCCTGGACCTTCCTCCTGTCTACTACACCCCAGGGATATCAAATCCAGAAGAGTACCTCACCCAGGAGTCACAACCCTACCCCCATAATACTAAGACATCTACAACTCATTTGCCTCTGCCCCCCCCCCCCACCTGCACTCAGAGCCTACAAGCCGTCACCCGCCTCGGGGCTAAACTGACCACCACCGATCATGCACGAAGCCGAGAGCAGTACAAGAGGGTTGCTACCCCCACCCCTGTCTCGCACGAGAGGGATGTTGTTGTGAATATTATATATGATCAGTGTGAAAATATTTTAATATTTTCTAATATTAAAACTTGTTACTTTAGTTAGTAGATTGAGGCTACGATAATAAAATGATGTATGCTGACCACTAAACCATACGAGTAGAAATAGAATAAAGAACCTTGGAAAATCTTATGAGACACATCATACTTGACTGGTAAGTTATTCAATGTATTTTGATCCAATCAATCATTATGAGTTAGGCTCCAGACAGAAATAACAACAACCTAGTTCTTAAAATTGAACCAAGTTGTAGGAAACGTTGACATGACACAAATAATTGCGTTGTTGTAGCATAGGTATCATGATAAACCATGCAATAACTTTTGCAAGTATAATTTGCATCAGAAGACACTTAAACTTAAGTTCATGCATAAGATCAAACATGAAAATCACTTTGACATATTTAATTAGATTGCAAGATAAAATAACATGAAACATACACAAAAAACAACTTTCACTTTCAAATAAAATACAACTACTTAAATATGTACAACCTCTTGCTGTCAGTGATATGAGACAGAATTTAAGTAAGTCAAGAAAACTAAGTTATTTTTCTTCAAATATCACAGCAGAATGAAGCTATAATGTGGTTGAGCATTATTTCTGTACAGTCTTAAAATTCTTGCTCAGTTTTAAACCTCAGTTAGCTCTCAGTATAAGCACTTGTTTTACGCTTCTATTAAAATGTTTTGGGCTTCTGGAGTTTCGAAAATGTGATGTTATAAATCTTCAAAATGTTTTGAGACTTCAGAATAAATCAAATCTAGTTGATTGTTTCAGAATTTAACCAATTATTAGTTATTCAAATTCATTGTCTTTATTTTTATCAGCACGGGAGAATAGACTTTGATGATTTAATAGCTTTAATCACTTGGCAACAGGATGAGACTCTATACAAAAGACCTTACTTGCACATCAGCAAATGGAGAAATCTGCATACCCACCATCAAACATCTGGGTAGAAAAATAAACATTTTACAGAGTCGTCTTCTCCAACTCAGCAAAGGAGTACTCCCAATGTCTGTGTTGCACCTCTGCTACGCGTGGCTGACATCCTGTAGTCCCCGGTCCTCAGAAACTGTAGTAGTCCTGGTGGAGCTATCTCACAGTTGTGCCATCTTGTTCCATGGTTTTACTAAGACTCATCTTCACCCAGATTTAATAGCTTCCTTACAAATGTTTGTTTCCAACAAACAGTCACCTCTGCATTGTCGTGAATTTGAAATAAGCTGTATACGGCAAGGATAAAGTTACTATTCTCCTTGTCGCTAGACCAAAGACTTGTGTAATGCATATGCAAATACCATAGGCCTGTCAGAAAAATAATTACAAGTCGAAAAATAATCTCTCGAGTTTATAAGTGTTTTGGAGTTAGCTGAATAAAACATTATATGACAAAATTATAAAATAATTTCGTAGAATTTAGTAAGTCAGTTCACATCAACACTATTTAAATAGGCATGTAAATATCAATATTATAATTAATACGTCTGAAATGATAAAAGTTGCAGGGAACAAAACAATAATACTGTATTGACATTTTCTCAACCATAACCTTGCAACAAAATTAATAATAAGATTTGTAAACAACTCTGGGTAACCACTGGGATGAAACTCCTTACAGAGCCCCACTTAGTTTTAGAGCCAAAGCCTAATCTTTTGCGAAAAAAACTTTCAAAAACTTTCAAAAATTCTATATGGGATATACATGAAAATAATGACTGATAGCAGGTAACCTAACATACAATGATCATATTAATAAATAAACAAATTGCAGGATAAGCAACCACTGAAAAAGAAACAAAATGACACAACAATTTAAAATAAAATCACATTAACACACTTCATAAATAGAACATAATTGACACAATTAAACATTATTATGCACAAATCACAATTCAGTAGCACTCAAGATATACGCAGTTTCTTAATAACAAACAGATGAGAGAAATATTAGAACATTATATCCGTTAGTTTGCAGCAAAGAGAAATTATTTTCTCAAATCAACCATATTGGCAGTAGGATGACTCGGCGGACTTGTTTCAAAACAACAACAGTTCGAAGACAGTTGTAACTGTGGCATTGTTTACTCGGGAAGGCGAGTGCATCTGTCTCCTCCTCTCGTCAAAGAAAGTTATTGCATATAATCATTGTCGAAATACAGCTGAAGTTCACACCTGCACACTGGTAACAGACGTGAATACACAGTTATTGTATTAGCGGTTATTTTTAATATTAGAAGACCTTATGACAACTAAATGGTAGGCTGCTACAGGAAACATTGCGCTTCCAAACTCTAAACAATGTTGTACTACATGATGTGTATTCAGACTTCAACAATGACATATTATTATGCATCTTTAAATGCAAAACCTTCAGTGTATTTATTTTTTCATTTCAAAACTACACAAGACATATGTACACTATTTACACAATCAGTTCAAACTATAAATATACAAGACAGTACAAATAATAAAATAAAGAAACATACATGAATATTACAGTGAAGACAATGAAACTCAATGTGTGTGGTACGTGTGGAAATTTCGGAAGAATCCGCAAGGAAAACAAAAGGTTACTTCACATTTCCTTGGCATCAGCAAATAGATATTCCCTTTTCCTTATTTAATTAGGGATATGGGCTACAAAACATAAGTACCTTTTCAACTGATTTCAACTTTCAAGGGATATGTGTGTATATTGTCTACTTATGAATGCGTGTCATGTAGGCCCCTTTCTTCAAGTTAATTATTATGATAGGCTTTTTAGTGTATTGCCGACAAATAACAGTGTAACTCGTAGCTGAAAACTTTTGTCGTCATAATCTTACATGTAGACAATGTATTCAAATCCTCATACTCTTCCGGCTGTCGTAGTTTACAACATCGTTAACAGCAACATTATTCTTTATTCATGTGCAACTGTAAGTTCAGGACTTACAGCATTTTAGTAGGATCTCAGACTTCAAGGATGGCGAGCAAACGTAAGTGTGCAGCAAAAATTACACACGACACTTCAATATACCCACTGGGTTTCCATTTAAGTCTGCAAGTTCATAGCAATTACTCTTGACTACCTTTAATTTTAAAATATCCTTCAGATGTTAAAAACGGTTTCTTAGTGACATCTTCCCATTCTCTGCTTGTAAAGTTGCTACAGTGTATCACCAAATTGTTGAGATGGAATTTATTTAAATTACTAATTTGGAAATGCCTTTTACGACTTTCAGCTGCAAGGAACAGTTGTTTTCTAATGTGTTAATAACTCTTGTCACACTTCTGGATTATTTTCCACTCTAGACATCTAGTTTTCAGAGAGCATCAAATTCTTCAATAAGACTGACCATACATAGACCTGTTAATACTTCAATAGGTGCATGTGCCATGATGATGTGTACGGTATGGTATATTACTAATTCAACCAAGCTTATCTTCTCCCTCCAACTTTGTTGGTACTGATAACAATGTATTCGTAATATGGTTCCTACAGATATCATACTGTGCTCCACTGGATTCGATTGTGGATGGCGGACAGAAATAGTGGTGGGAATAATGTTCATTTGTCTTAAACCATTCTGCCATCAATCGATAGTAAATTGACTCCCTTTATCATATAAAATGCTAATAGGTTTTCCAACTTCAGTGTCATATTCTTTCAATTTTTGGAGCAGAGTTGAGGATTTTGCATGCACAATTGGATACAGCTTTATAAACTTGGAAAACAAGTCTAACAGAGAACAAAAACATATTTCACTCCAGCTTTCGACCGGGGTAAAGGTCCTAAAATATCCATGGATACAATTGACAAAGGCTCACGTGGTAAAATTGATCTTATTTCACCTTAAAATTCTCTGTAGGTGACTTCGCTTTCTGGTAGATATCACAAGTAGAGGTGCAGTCTCTGATAGTGTCTAGCATTTTCAGCCTGTATACAATGCACCTTAAACTAGCGTATAGTTTATTATCATCAACATGCGCTAGTGTAATGTGTGCTTCAACTGCAACCAAAAATTTGATACTGTCTGGAATGATAGGCTTCCATTCTGTCTCAAAGTTGTGTATCGTCTCACTCCGATAGAACAAAATTCCTTCCTCGGATACACTATAATACCTTTGCACATCAGAATCAGGCAGTAAGCATTAACAATTTTGCCTAAATTATTTGGCAGTACTTGTCTTGATCTTGCAACTCTGCTCGCGGCTTAGAACTTCTTTCAAACGTTTACTCGATTTCAGGTTTTGCTGGTACACATGTGCTACAACAAATTCCTTCATTGTCTTAGGCGGATGTGACCACTCAGTATCTGCGTCAGGAATATGACTTAAATAATCAGCGGCATCGTTGTCTGATCCCTTATGTACTGGATTTCAATTTTGTACTCTTGCAGATACAACAGCCATCTAGTTAATTTCACCAAAAGCAAGTTAATGTGTGGTGATTTGTAAGTAGCTTGATCTTTTCTCCTAACAGGTGATCACGGAACTTCTGTAAGTCCCAGATAATGGCTAGTGCTTCAACAAGTTTATCAAACTTATAAATTAGCTTTCTTACCTTCAGTGGGTAAATTCATTTAAGCTTTTAAAACTTAAAGTTAGAAAGGCTTTTTTTGAATTTAGAAAAAAAATTTCAGAAATTTTGTTCTGAAAATTACACTACTGTTATTTTTATTTTAAAAAAGTTGAATTTTCATAGTAATTTGTGGGTTTTTCCTTGAGTCAATTTCAAATAGCAAAATACACTATCGACCAAAAAGTAATTGAGCACCCATGAAGATTGGTAATTCAGTATGTCAGTTGACTTGTGTTGCCGCTATATGCTGCATGCCGGTGTAGAACCAGTTAAGGAGATGACACGAGGTACATAGCTATCGGACTTCGATAAGGGCGTGATTATGGGCTGCCACCTCAGTGGGCTGTCTAGCCGGGTGATTGCTCGGAAGGTAAAAAGGCCCAAATCAACGGTCGCATTCGTCCTGCGTAAGTGGAAGGTTGATGGACATTGTGCCAATGCTCCATGTTCTAGGCGACCTGCAATCTTGACTGACAGAAATCACAGAACCCTGAAACTTGAAATTGTCGAAAATAAAGCACAACCAATGGCTACCATCTGACAGGAGTTTCATGCAGCAATAGGAGTATCTGTTTTCATTTTGGAAAATTGTGTATTTCGGAAGAGCAGCTGCACATCCATATCATGACACGCAATAATGCTCAGCGACTCATATGGTGTTTGGACAGTCACAACTGGACACTTTAGCAGTGTAAATTGGTTCTGTGGAGTGATGAGTCGAGGTTTACATTATTCCGGTCTGATGGACGTGTATGGGTATGGCGTCTAACCAGGGAACAGCTTCTGCCGTAGTGTATAGTGGCAACTAGGAAATTCGGTGGTGGTGGAGTGATGGTATGGGGCTGTTTCACGGCCTTCGGCGTAGGACCACTAGTGTTTGTCCATGGTAGCATGAACACAGAGGCCTATTCTAACATTCTGGATAATGAAATGCTCCCAACATTATGGCGTTTTTACAGAATGCAACCATGTTACTTCCAGGATGACTATGCCAAGTGCCATGTTTCAAGAGCTACTATGCAGTGGTACGCCGACGACAATGTTCTCCGATTGGACTGGCCCACCCAGAGCCCCGACCTCAACCCTATAGAACATCTTTGGGACCAATTGGATCGTTGGGTGAGGGCTCGTCAGGCACTGCCAAAATCCATTGCTCAACTTATGGAATGGTTGCAAGAGGAATGACGATGAATCACCGTGGATGTCCTGCAAAAACTTGTAGAGAGCATGCCAGACAGGGTAGTTGCTGTTATACTGTTATAGACTCAAGAGGTGGCCCTACGAGATTCTAATGGGGTGACAACCACCGAGCAGACATTGTGGACAGGTGACCAATTACTTTTTGGTCGATAGTGTATATTTTAGGAAACCACCTCTAATTTTATTTTTATGGCAAGTAAAACCATGAAATTTTCTTGACTTATTTACTAAAATATTGATACAAACTTTTATAGCAAATTTTTTGGTAGATAAATGAATTGTGTACTGTTTTAAAAATATTAAACTACTACACATTGGTTTTCTGCATGTAAACTCAAGAATTGTGCCATCATCTGAGTCAATTGCATATGATTCCCTCTATAACTTTTCCCTGCATATGTGACTTGTCCCTTGAAAAATATTACAAAAGGTTTTCGCTGTAATTGAAATGTGCTCTTAGGAAAGCTAACCACAATCTGTCATATTGAATCTTTTACTCAAATCTTTATATCCTTCAATTCAAATGATTTAAGGAATTCAACGAATCTTTGATTCAACCGTCCTGTCCCTATAGAACTGCGCCAGATGATGCTCCTGGTCAGCAGTTTTCTCTGGCGTCTCCACTTCCCCTGTCCTTGCATTCCGCGCTGCTCCATGCTCATCTCACTTCATCCTTATCTGCTTGCAAAACTTCAGTGTTAAGAGCCATCCAAATCTATCCGCTTTACACTTGTCCTTATATCCCTATAAATGTTTGACTTTTGTGGAAAACTTCTTATTCTTGGAATATTTATTTACTGATATATACTAACTGCACAAACAATGAATAAAACAAAACATTTCAGGACTTCTAACTCTTAGACAATTTAGATTGGCAATTACAAAAGCCACCAGTGGGAAATAGACAGATCATATTAACAGTTGGTCAGTTTTAAGGGGTGTGTATCAAAGTAGGTGGTCAAGCCTAAAAGGGCATCCAGTAGAACATTGTGTCTTTCAAGAAAGAGTTCATTGTAATACATTTGATGAGCATTTATGTCCCTTCCTCTTGTTGTCATGTGTGTTCTTTCTGGAGATTTTATTTTAACTCAGCGTCCGGAATATTTCACTGTGGCTTTGGGTAGCCAAATTGTGTAGCATATAATTTAGGATGAAGAAATCTAAATTGCTTACATTCCATGTCAATTTTTTTGCAAGAATAAATGCAAGTCAATGACACACACATATACATACATACACGCCTAGAAAAAATTTTCATGGAAATTGCAATGCATGTGAATCCACGCATACACATACATAACTATAGTTATACAGGTTTGTAGTGCAGCTGTATTTTATTAATGTGTGTATTTTTTTTGCAGTTCATGAGCATTACATACATTCTTCAAATGGCCTGGCTGCTGATGCTGTGCTTCCTTGTGATAGTAACCCTGGTTTTCACAATTTTCTGGGGTCTTTGTAGCAACCCTTTGGTTCAGGCTAATCGACAGTGCATAGACTTCAAACAGTTTGGTGAGTTCTTAGTGTTTGTTTTGAACTAGGCTGCTTTTTCTCAAGTGTGCAAGAACAGGGTAATATGAGTGTTTTTGGGCTAAGGTTTCCTGTTTCCAAACAACACACGTCCAGAGGACATGGAAGTTTGTGACACACACGAGTTGAAATTGTTCTGCAAGGACTATGTGGAGAAGGCAGAGCTTATGTTTATTCTGGCATCAGTTGCATGTCTTCTTGTTGTCCTCAGTTTGGTGAGTATAATTTTAGACATGTGGACCTCGTGAATTGAACTTTTATGTAATACCAATATCAAAGAAACCAGTTACTGAATGCAGTTAGGGATTGTACACTTTTACCAAATGCAACTGATTATGTATTTTTGCTGGTGATATGCAGTAAAATTATTTTGCATTTTCTCTGAAGTTCTTTATTTTCATATATTTAAATCTCTTAGTTATTTCACATATTGTAACTAATTAATATTTCAGTTTTCATCTGCTACACCATGCAATATTTCTGCAAACAGTAACATCAAATATGTATTATGTTTATTATCTGGTACCTTGCAAATAAAAATGTTTCCACATAGCATTTCATAATGGCAGACTTGTTTTAACACACCCATACTCTTGTTTCGCATGCTAATACAAAAATAAACCAAGAAATGAACTGCTAATGGCACAGTGGTGTTTGTTGTCTTAAAATATTTTTTCAGTCATATATGTATAACATGGTGGTACTGCACCAAACAAAAGCTTTTAAATTACTACAGCATTAGTAGCACTTGTTAAGTGTGCAGAGCAGCATTCATTTTCTGACAGTAGTAGACATGTTGGCATCTGTCGTTAAACTGCAATGCATTGTGATTTTAACCTTTATAATTCATATTTTGCATGTCTTGCTCTTGTTGTTTTACGTTGTTTTAAAAATTATATCAAAGTATGTCATGAAAGTAAATTGTCACATATTTAATTATGGGTGAAGAAAGTCCTTTTTTACAAGTAAATTACTAACTTTATGTATTTTATGTTTGGAATAAACTGTTTTTATATTGGCAGTCACAATGTCTGTGATAACGATTAATTACGTATATATCTTTGTTAACCAGTTTAAATGAGTTTGAATTTGAATTGATGCACCCCTGTGTGGGTAATCAACCAATATAAAGAACCCTTTTCTTATTTAAATCTCATTGAGATTTATTCATCAACTCTTCTCTCCTTCCATGTGTTGAACTGCACATACGCGAGGTTAGAGATAAGGTTATATCAGTTGTAGTTCCTTACTCTGCTGGAAGTGACTTCTGTGTTGTGAGGATGTAAGCAGAAACCCTGCTGGTTAATATGCATTGACTTGCTCAAATGACATAGTAGTGTTATGTTTCTCTTATTCAAAGGACATGCCAGGATCTCATGCTCATCTTGTTACTCTGAATATTTTCACAAATTACTTGTGGACATGACTGGCCATAAATTGCAGCAGCCTGGTAACCTTCTCATGTAAATGCTTGCCACACAGAAGCTAGCTTTGTTGATAACACAGCAGCATACATGTGTAGCATCTTCTTTCTTACTCTTTCCCCCCCCCCCCCCCCCTAAGTGACACACAGGAAGAGAGAAGAGTAAGTGTCTGCTCATATAGATAAGCAAATCATTTAACTGCTCGAATAGCCCTATTATGAGCCACAAATCTCATGGAGCATGTTATGGTGGAAGAGGGAACACAAGAATACAGCTACAGAATTCTTCGTACTAACTGATCAGAACATTCTGTCTCCTTCAGTAGGTTCAGACCTGCAAAGGCAAATTAATTTTCAGGTTATGATTTATATATGTAAACATGTTCACTTTACAGTTACAACAAAAGGTTTTCTGTGGAACTGTAGTTGTAATGAATAATGCTATGTGCCACAGCATTTAAGTGATCTAGGCTTCAGGATGTAATGTAACAAATAAGGAAAACATAATGAAAATATTTTCTTTGAATTTTTCATGTTGAAACCAGAAGTAACTCTACTGCGCAAACATTTACTTTTAAGATAAATGAAATAATAGCAAATTTGTGTTGTGAGAACAGAAACGATAATGTTGCATCCTCACCAGCAAAAGTGGTTGACTATAAAAATCTAAAGATGTATGAGCAAGATGTGGTGACCACTGCCAATGTCTTTTGTTATTCTTTACATAATGTGGCAGGCTTTAAAGTTCATGGTTAACTCCCCCATCCTTCATGCATTGCCTAATGGATTCCAGGAATCGTCTGTGTGATGTGCTCTCCCTCCTTGTGATGTTACTCAAGCTTTGAAGATATTTGGCGTGCAGTGCGCATAGATATTTCATCCTCGCACAGTTATGAGCAACAACTCAGTATCTGCCAGTCATGGAAAAAAAAAAAAAGGATAGGGTTATGCAAGTCACAAAAAGTCAGTATAATTGGGACAAGGTCACAGTTTTTTGTATGAACGTTGCAGTCAGTGTTAGACTTTAATGCCTGTCTGCCTGCCTGTCAGAGACATCTAAAAATGGATAAAATTCCCTCATGTCTCAGTAACTTGAAATAATAAGTTCTAATGGTTATCTAAGGGTTTCAGATATACACCAGTATTTTTTAAAGAAAAATATTATTTGTTTTGATATATAAATTACTTTTAAGAATTATGGTTTATCTATTTTGAAATTACACTAAACATTTCATGTATTGCCAGTTTTTTAAGGTAAGATGGAAAGCACATGTTGATGGAAGGATACTTTGTTTACGAGGGGCTATTTTCATAAAATATGTCAGTCTGGAAACATGAGACAGACAGTGTTGCTAAATCAGTTTTACAGAAAGTGATATAAAGCTGAAGAGTTTTCTTAAGAAAAGTATTGTTGCGCGCTTGCCTCTTCACCTCCCGTGCAATGCGAGATAGAAAGTGAGTTGTAATGTGATGATAGTGGCAGCGGGGGGAGGCAATGACGGATATCAAATTACAGATGCGTGCCGCTGTCTTTGGTCGTATTGTTTTCGGCATATATCTGAAGAATGCTCTGGATTACTGAAATTGTTCTCTCAGTGCATCTCAAGGTGCGTTGAACCTGCCAGATGGTCGTGTCAACAGTATATATGTGTGACAGGCCTCCGAGCCGGGAGTTGGAGTTGATAAATGAATGTGTGGCCAAGTTCCGAGCTAATAAGACTAGCAGTGGGAGAAGTGACCTACTGGAAAAGAAGTCGGCGACTGAGAGTGTCAATGTTTCGAAGGGCACGGTTGGACTATTGGACTAAATGCGTGAGTGAAAGACATTATAAATTATGGAAACATTAGATTGAACATGTGCTAATAATGGGTAAGAGTTAATTGACTGAAACCAACGGAGACAATTAAGAAGAACATTAAATATTGCACTCACTTTTAAATAAAAAGAGTAAAAGTGGAGACATAATTTAATGTTGTACATAGTAGCTGAGTGAATAAATTAGAAATCAAATTTAGTTTCTTTTATTTTCTCTATTAAGGCCTCCATCCCTCCCAAACTCAGATATGCTCTGCAGGCATCCTCACAGGTAACAGTATTTAGAATCTTATAACAAAGAACAGGTCTCCAAAAGTCACCAATAAAGTCAGATTTTATTCAAGTTTTTGGTAGGAATCCTTAAGCTCTATCATCTGCTACATTTGCCACTGCCACTAGGTGCAGTTTGTAAAGACAGTACCAGTACCATCTCTGCCTGTAAAGGTGAGTCACCCAGGGTAGCAGCAGTGGGTGTGCGAGGAAGTGCCATTGCCCAGTTTGGGTGGTGTGCAGTCCTCGCAGACTTTGCCATGCTCCACAGCAGGTAGTTGCACTAGATACAACCCACAGGATTGATGTTGAGTATTGTGAGAATATCTGCACCAACATTGGAATAAACAAACTTACAAATTATGTAGTACGTTAATATACAATAATATATGTTGACGCACGTTCCTATCTACGGTGATAGTGGTTACGGTGCTGACCACGCTCCCTAGTCCATCAGGTAAACCTACCGCAGCATACTAGCGATTAAACTTACCTGGTGGGTATGGTAGATTCTGTGGGAGGCCATTTAGTGGGAGGATACCATCAAAAGAGAGGGGAATCAAACCCCAGAGTGAGGTGTATCGAGATTGTTTCCCTTCCAAGGAGTTCAATCTTCCTCACTATAGGGTATTCACATTAAAGTGAGCACTCTTTAAGGCCCTCTCAAACGGCATTAACCACTAATAAATATATCTTTTGCAACCTTAGGTGTTAAATTTCATGAGAGCTGAAATGTATACACTGTGTTTATTGGTCATATTGCAAGGTTTATACTAACAAGCAGGAGGAAGATAGAAATTGTGTGAAAAGAAAGATTGAGAAGGGCCTTAAAAAGTGCTCACTTTACCATGAACAACCTTTACTAAGATTGCCAAGAGGCGGGATACAGTTTTCCCAGGGAGTATGAGGGGTAGGAGGGTTTAAACAATCGTGTTGGTGGGGGTGGGTGATCTGACTGGATAGATTGGGACTATTCCCAATCGACATGCCAGAACATAGTTCGCAGGGGAAGAAACTACACGAGGCTTGGGGACTACCTTTGGCAGGAGTTGAACCCAGTCAGTCTTCCTCAAAGCCAACTTAATCAAACACGTATTCTGCTTGTCCTTCGGTGGGACTACCTTGGGAGGAGTAATGCTTACTGCCGGCGGTGGAGTCTCCTGTTGGGTAGGACATGTCAGTTCTGGCTCATAGTCTGGCCAACAAGCACCTAATAAGGCATTTATCGGTGACCGATCAAGGGGGATGAACTGTGAAATCGTCCTAGGTAGGAATGTAGGTTCCGTAGGCAGAGGTTCAACATTGTTCTTGGCTTCGATATTGGGGTTAGAATTTAAAGCTCTCTGTAAGGCACTGCATTCTCTGCGTTGTATGCAACACTTAGTTCCACCCTTCTTATGGTGCATTTGTGTTTCCTCTAACCCTTCCGCAGATGTGCAGTCCTGGGGGTGTGACTTGCTCAGTCACACCCAAGGTCTGACGTATGGACTTGTGGATCAGTATTAGGTTGTCACCGAAGGCAGGCACGGGAACACCGGAAACCCAGGAGCAGCGGCGTGTCTTGGCAGACTAAGGCTTTCTGCAGGCTCAGTCTCCTGTGGAGTTCGGTGCGTCTCACGGCTAATCTTCAGCGGGTTCTTTACTACACCTTTCACTGACACAACTAATAAGAATATAAGATATGTGAAAAGGGATCTAGTCTAAAAATTACGGTAGTCCAATAATTCAGATTTACTTAATATTTATTATAACTATAGGAAAGGGGGAAAGTCCCAGCTAAAATATACATGATTAGCTAATTAATATAATTTGACATAAAGATATTCATTTAGACAAGAGTGAGCCTAGTAGAATGTATTATTCAAATGGAATTTTACGTAAATACAAAATATACGTGAGAACACACACTCTACAGCATCTCTTCAATTAGGGAGTTGTCCAGACTGGCAATTACGTTGCGATGACCTGCTACAGCAGAGTCATGGAAGTTGACTGGGGTGTAAAGGGGTACAGGGTATTGGACATTGGGTTACCTTTGGAGTCAGGCCGTCCTTGTGGTCGGCTGGAGCGGACCAGCCTTCTTCAAGCCGCAGGAATGGTGCAGTCTTCTCAGTCTGCAGAAATTAGAGTCATGTTGCAGGCTGGTGAAGAGGTTGTAGCTGTGTCGCTGTCTGAGGAGAGGAGAGAGAGGTCTTTTGCAGACCAGGGAGTGGTCACTGACCTACGCAGCCGGTGAGCCCGGCGTCTCTGCCTGGGTGTGCTCTCCGACTTCCTTATATAGTGGAAAACTCCGTGGTCAATGATATCCCGGGTGTGCGGGGTAGAGTAGCCTTCCAGTGCAGGGGTAGGTTTATCAGGGTTGCTGCAATGCCGCTCAGTTCTTATCTCCCTTGCTTGGAGGCGACAACAAATTTAAACACCTTGTTCTGAGGCTGGCGGGAATTGACATCGCAGGGCAGCAGAGGTGCTGCTATCTAATGTTGTTGCAGCTTCCACAGCTCAATGTAGGGTAGTGGTTCTTTAATAATATTTTATTAATTCGAAGGGGTGGCGATTTCATGCCAGGTTCTGGGCGGGCGGTACATTTAATAATTAATCACGTTAATTATCTTTACATATGAGGCTGTCCAATGCATGGAATCTCTCTACTCTGTTCGTGAAATTACTTTACCACTGTTCAGGACTTCCCCCAAGCTCCTGTCAGCTCATTGATGGAGCGAAGTTGCTCGTAGAGAGTGCAAGTGCGCTGCGTAGCATGTTGGCATGCGTCAATGTATATAGTCCATTCAGGGTTACTTCCAACTTTTCTGAAGCCCTGCTAAAGTTCAACTTTTGGAGTACTGATTACGTATTCTGCCACATGTAAATAGAAATTAAACAACTTTATAAAAAAATAAGGGAGACAACACATTATATTTGCATGCTGGACAAATACAGTAGGAGTTCAGAATACCGCTGCCTGTTATACACACAGGGCAATTTATGACTTCCTGCATGAATAAATAAATAAACGGAAAGCCTGTCATCAGGTTGGGTGGTTGTGAGTTGGCGAAGTTATGGAGGTGGTGAAGGCAGTGGTCTCACTCTTCTAATGATGTAACAAAGATGTCTATTGTAACCTTTAATGCAGAAAAACAGCCGTCTTGTGCGTGACACAAATAATTCACTCATTTTTGTTTTTATTTTTCTTTCTTAAATGAAATTTGCACGAGCAAGCGACATGTTACACAATGCGTGACACAGTGAAAGATCTCACCTGTACTGCAGTGCAAGCGTGTATTAGAACTTTGATTAGTTTCATTTGGCCGTGAGATTTCTGCTTCCTTTCCTTTATCCTTCTCACTTCCACGCAAACCTAGGGGGGAGTGGAGAAACTCAATTCCCCCTCCCGTCAAATACAAACATGAGCTTTTATTTACAACACACACAATTTCACATCCAAGTTAAATTTTATTATGCTCAGTGTATTATGTTTACAAAATTTCCATGCACTAAAGCCACACCAAGTAACAAATTGATATTAATGACTGAGCAAACAATACTAATGATAGTGAACAACCTTTCACACGCGTAATAACTGCAAAAAAGGTTAAGGCTAATATCTACAGCAGACAGAGTTGGTACTTTATACTCTTAAAAATTGGCTACTTAAATCAGAAGGCCTTCACACATTTAATCACTACCAATTTTATAACGGCTAAAATGCACAGCCAACAGCGCTGATATTTGTACTCTTTAAAATTGATTACTAGTAAAATGCACACCACACAGTGCTGATATTTGCACTTATAAATACTGATTATCTTTATACTTGAATACCCAGCAAATAAAGCTGATATTTGTACTAGAAAGGTTTGCACAAAGTATAAATTTACAGTTACTTTCACTTTGCGAGTGAACACAAAATGCTACAGTATTTCCATTAATTCCATTCACTAAGACAGTACATAATGCTTAAAAACTCTCCACACACAGCCTTAATATTAGGCACTAGCTACCATATTAGTTAATGGGCTGTGCTTTTGGCCCTGTGTAGTAAGCACCAAAATTTTAGTTGATACGACAATCACTCTTAAGTTTGGGAAAATTTCCAAGGGATTAATCGTGATGACACTAAACCTTTCGTAAACATTTTACAATAAATTGCCATTATAAATAGGTACAATTCAACATCTATATTCTTGTTCTCTCGTGAACAAACAATTGAGCAAATAAAAATACTTCATAAAGCGTACCTAGCTGTTGTGACATTTACCGCGTAAAATATCTCTCCATTGAATATACTAAAAATCATGAAGACTAATAAGGCCGTCAACACAAAGAAACCTCTTAAATTTACGAGATCGCCACTCTCGAATTATAACAAGCGTCAGTACCCTACACATTAAAAAACATAATGCATGTTTTAAAAAGATCACTTGATCACTCATTTCAACAAGTGCTTTAGTAGAAGAACTATAGGCTCTCCAGCCCACATAAAATATATCTATGCAGTATCTAATTCCGCAAACACTTCTGTATCAACGCAAGTGCCTTAAAACGATGCTCACCTCTAAAGGTGTTGCGACACGAGAGCTCAAAAAGTTAATTGTATTGGCTACAAATTACGGTATTGTCTCATGGAATTCTGTTTCACTAATGCCATGGAAATTTATTACTTGCTTTAAGTACACTGCCAACACTTACATTAATAGAGTTGCTTGATAATTCGGCTTTACCAAAAGTACTTAACCATTTAGAAGCTGACCAAGCCGGGATAGGCAAAATGGAAAGCACCCAACGAGCAAAGTCGAATGCAGCACATAGCCTTTGTCAATTATATTGACTTAAGAAAATTATCAGCTGAAAACCACTAGGGAATCTGGTACAAGAAGCAAATACCATTAAACAGGAACGAACTTCGCATAACGTAGTGGACAAAGCCGCATCAATACAGCTATTAAAAGCCAACTAATCTCAAACTTCTCCAGTGGTACCTCTTCCAAGAGCATTAAGCCAAAACTCCAACCCTGCCGCTGCAGGCAACATCAAAGTGCCCTTTCATACCCACTTTGTACAAAGCTGGAGTTTTCCTGGCCCAATTCTATCATCGCTGTAGTTGTGACCATCATTACAGGAAACTAATACCTTGGCTCGTGAAACATTATATAAGTTAGACGAACTCGCACCAGATTCCAATACTAAAAGCAGTATACTATCTAAAATATTAAATATGATCAGACAGACTTACTACTATCTTTAAACTACTTGCATTCATAAGTTTGCCATGACATTGCTAGTCGAAAAAGGGTGCATTGGAAGATTACTCATGACAGTGATTGTCAGTTGTGACTCGCTGGTAATAATTATACAGAAAAACAGTGTGAGAGCCCATCATATTCACCTGCGTAGTAAACGCCATAGTCACTCATGACGATTCCAATCATGGCTGGTATCGCCGACCAAAATCAGTTAGCTGAAGTGAAGTATGCCCCCTTGGTACGTATCTGGCAAGGCCCACATGACGACGAGCAAGCAGATGTTGAAGTTGTGAAGCTAGTGTTGTAGAAAGATTTAACTGCACAATGAAAAATAAAATGTGGAAGAAATTTGCTTTGAATGGTAATTATTAATGGGTAAAATATTAGGGCTGTGCAAGAATAAGATAAGGGCTTCGAGAAAGAAAAAATTTTTCTTGCATGAATTGAGACTAGAATGAGAAATTTTTAGTTAATTAACATATTTGTGACCAGCCTTTAGTATTTTAAAAAATCATGTGATTTCCTAGCATATGAATAAATGAATAAATACATTCAAATGTCAGGTGAACATGAACCACGTCATAATGAATACCTACTTTTATGTTGAAATATGCACATTTGTTATGGACATGTTTTCCATTGTGAACTGAGCTTACAAAGAGCAGAGTAACCACAAGTGCCAAAATACTAGTTTTACCAAATTCGCTAATGATTCAATCGCAAAATACACCTATTATATTGGTCACTTGATCCACAATAAGTGGAAATGCGCTATTCGCAAAAAAATTATTGGTTTTTAATTGTTAAATTTGGTTAATTACAGTAATAAACAAATTATTCCATTTTGTTTCTACTAAAGAAATATTTTTCTTGTAGGGTTTTTTTTTTTTAACTGCGATTGCGCAGTAGGCAGTAACCTTTCATTCATCATGGTGCTGGTTTTTTGTTTTCTTATTGTAAACTTACTGGTTGGCATTTCCAAAAAGAAGAATTGAGTACATGATTTACTTTATGGATGTTCCCTTATGTTATAAAATATTTGTCATGATGTGAAACTTAAGTATTATATCAGCACATGACTCTGCAAGTTGGCAATTTGTTTTTTTTGTGAGGTGTAGGCCTCCTGGTCAATGCCTTTAATGCGTAATTTATCGTTATGTCACTGCAATGAATTAATTTTAATAACTGTTTGGTTAGTGACACAGTATTCATTATATATCTCGTGCTACATAAAGCAGGATAACCATCATCTGGCTGTCACTCTAGAATGTTTGTTTCATTTCAAGCTTGCATCGTGCTGGAACACGTTGGTTAAAGATGTGCATGGAGTGCCTTGAAGATGCCTTCATTGCACGCTTGTGTATTCAACAAACAAATAATGGTAACTGCTTATTATCATATGTTTAAAAAAATGTATTGCCATTAGAAGTTTCTTGTGTTTTCTCGAGAAAATTAATTTTCTTGCTGTTCGAGAAAGCCTTAGTTCTTGAAATTTTTCTCGAGTTTCGAGATCTTGCACAACCCTAGTAAATATATTAGAAGATTTAGTGAAAGAATACAATACCAAACATAGAACTATCAGCATGAAACCTATTGAAACTAACAAGAAAAATGAAAAATTATTACACTAGAAAATTAACAAAATATACTAATAGAAGCTTAATATTAATGTACTACCGAAATGTGTTTTCAATACTGACGTGTGCCTCTTATACCAATATACCATATACAATTAACTCATCCACGCGTGCTTCAGCAACCTAAGGAAATGACTCCAAGACTTCTAACAGGATGTGTTCCCAGAAAGGGACATTGTTGATACTTGGTTTCTTGACTGTTCCTGACCTGCCCTTCTCTCTTTACTAAGGAGTCTTAAAACCTGAGGAAGGGTCAAACCGAGCATGGAGTTTTACGAGTGCACAGAGTGTAATTCCACATCAAACGCACTATTTCTGCATGTATAATGAAGGGTATTCAAAGTGGCCGCATGACACATCAGCCTCCCCGGAGTACCCGTCAGACAGTGTCACCACACAGTCGAAGATGGCTGAGCGTTGCCGAGCGCCCGATGCCATATACCGAGCATACGAGGGTAGTTCTCCCATCCCACTCTCTCCACTCTCTCCAGGCAGACGTCACAGGGGCATGTCACGTCTCCCACCTCGACCCATCCCGCACTCGTTACGGAGCCAGATATAAGGCTGTGCGTGGCCGAGGTCGGGAGTTGTGTTCTCCAGTAGCTTGCCTCAGCACTTAATGTTGTGGGGCTCTCTAGTGCCCTAGGCCTTCACTGTCCTCCCAAATAGCTTCTAGTTCTTCACCAACCACCATTGGCTGCCACCACCATCTTCCAGAGGCTTCAACATCTTCTGGTACTCGTGACCACCAGAAGTCATCATCTGCAGAAGACATCGACCAGAAACTTAACACTTTGGTAGCCGATCCTCCTGGGTTGACAACAACCACTACTTGCTGGTAATTACCCCATAAGCTAGTGCCTCTTTTAGGCAACCCCATAGGTATAGCTGCATCAGTTATAGTTTAATAGTCCACTTGCATCTCAAGTAGTCTTATGAGCAGGTCACCTCCACCTGTTAACTGCATAACTTTTACTTCCACTGCATAAACCTGCTTGGTATACGTACAAGTTATCTAGTTTTTATTGTTTCAATAAATACTAATTCTTGATTGTATTCGAGAGTTCTCTGTCCTAAAGTAAAACCTATCTGTCACTAAATGTAGACTTCAGAAGGGGCAGGCAAGGGACAAGACTGATTTACTATGAACCTAGAGTAGGACGTCAGATCCCCTTCAGGGGCCAGCCTGCCACCACATAAACCTCATCTTTCGATGGCCAGCCATTGTATATACCCTGGTGTACAGAACGGTAGAGCATCTACCACTAGGTATACACCCCACCGAGGCAGGACAGCCACCTCATGTTGTATCGCTGACCGGAGCACCTAGCTAAGGTGCTGGCAGGGGTATTTGCTTGGGACTGGAGGCCCTACCTTTGTGGACCACATGTGGCATGAAGACTGTCTTTGACCCACAACTCCAGGTGCTCTCTCTGTTTAGAGCCAGGGAATGCACCATCAGCCATTGTCTGCATACACACTAGCCAGGACTTCATCAATTGCTTTCCGTTTCCGAGGGGTACCGAGTGTGTTGTACTTCTATGTTATTCCACGTACGGCATGAAACTCTTAGAATGATGAAGAAGACTGAATTCAGTATTACTAAGCAAGTGTGTGCAGCCAACCTCGTTGCTCTGGGAATTGAGACACCATGGGGGCAGGCCCAAGCTGCTCGACATGCAGGGAGACTGGCTTCTCCCGTTGGGAGTTTTGTATTCCACTCCAACCCAAATCGAACCGGCAGAGAGAATCATCCGGTGGTCGAGACCCTGGTTACCAGGAGTGACACCAGGCTCGGGCATGTCAACCCTCACTTTGGTAGCTGGGCAGGTACCCAGTGGAATGGCTGCCACGTAGTGGAATACTACAGCAGCTCCACAACCGCAGAGGCCAGGAAGACAACAGAGACCAGCCGACCTACCTGCAGCATCACTATTGCTTCGCCAAAACCAAGCACATCTATCTCTGGTACGTCGACGTTGCCCCAGAGGGCCAGTGTTCTGGTCCGACCTATCGCCAGACATATTGCCCAGTCGACAGCCCACATACCAACTCGGATAACTAGCAAAAGACCAAACTAAGTTCTTAGTATAAAATGTGCGACTGACCTAGCGCAGTCTCAAAAGCTACTTGCACACAAACAGTTCGAGCGACACGCATCAGTACTTCAGAGCAAGCCTTGCATTTTGCTGGCACATTGTCTGGCATTATTTTGTAAAAATGCCAAATAGGTACTTTGAATTTCTCACCAAAATTTATTTTTTCTATATTACTTCTAATGAACTATGTAAACTAACTGTAGTGTTTAAATAATACATTAAACAAATGTATACATAATGTTTTCTACCAAATTAATGTGTCATAGGTATAGGTTACCATGCTACAAATCACACAATATTAAAACTTTCAATCAAAACTACAAGTTTATTGATAAACAAAATCTCAGAATGAAAATTTTATTGTGTTACATAATGCAATCACACGTACGAGTGATTAGCAAAATAAAAACACAATCAGTACTGTTCCTAATGATGACTATCATTGGGCGACATTCTACATATCATGAGGTTCTGGCCAATAACATACCACCTTAGATGATGTGTTGCACTCGGCATCTGTTCTAACGCGTAACAAGCATGTGGCCACAAAAACGCACAATCTTTCCGATTTTTATGAGCTTAGTGCATGGAGATGCAATTACATTCACACCAATTTAAATGTGATTTTGAATGTGTGCATTTGATATGCCTTTCGGCTCGCGATGGAATTATTTGGTAACGTTTATAAGAAGTTCGCAAAATTAAACAAAATTATAAGTGCGTGAAAAGTAAAAGACAGATTTCATAACCATCTCCATTCTTAAACAATACAGTCTTAAAATTCCAAACTTTAGGCCTACTTTTTTAATGCTTGTGAGCAGTGTGCATTAATTCAGCTGCTAAAATATGTGTATAGGAAAGTATTTATTCACGCATTACTGAAAGCCATTATATTGATAAAAACTGAGTTTGTTTAAAAATGTATAGGGCCTACTTCACATTTCTATAACAATTGCTTAACATATAAAGGGATGAACAGCAGAAAAAATAGCATTCGCGAAACAGAAGTACCATTTATTATGCGGAATGAGCAGATATTTATATTAGGAAGCCACGCTGAAGTTTGTTTACATACCATGGCAGGAAGCAAACTTCGTATGCCTTATATTGATATAAAACTGTTAATATTCATATAAGTACGTTGACTTGCATTTGTTTATTATTTACTAATGCTGGCAAGATTAGGGCCGTGAAGGTCCAATCTTACATGTGTGTTGTAGAACACAGAAATAATAGCAAAATAACCTAAATAATTTTTATCCCAAAAAATTTACGGGAAAATTATTTCCCGCCCGACCTTTTGGGAAAATATATTTCCCGAATTTTTCCCAAAAAGTCTGGATTCCGCCCAGCTCTAGTTAATATCCATTCAACGGTCATTAAAAATAGGATGAGTATTTTACAAAAAAAAATTTTTAAATATATTGGTCTTTGATTTTATTTCTCTACGTCCCTTTCATTTTTTCTACTCAGATCTAATTTAATTAAACCATAAACTTCATCCTAGCACTTTGCACAAATCTCTTGAATTTTTCATAAGACATACCTCTACCAACAAAATCGTTATAGATGTGCTTTAAGTTAGTATCATCTTGTTTAAATATACACAGAAAATTTGTATTGCCTCTTACCAGTTGCTTAGGCACTTTCAAATAAGTTTTAGCTAAATAAAATACATCTATATTTTTATGCCTTCCTCTAGGGAAATATTCATGGATTATATCTTGGTAGTCTAAAATGACATCATCAAATATAACTAGAGAATCATTTTCACATTGATCTAAAGGAATCGTTTCATCGTTATTATTTTTTAATGTATGCCATTTTGTCTTTAAACCTTTAGCTTTTTAGATAACACATCAATATCTTTTTTGTAACCGAATATATTTGGGTTGAGTAAAAATTTTTGAACAAACTTACAATTTATTAAAATTTAACCACCTATCTTATAAATTAAATACATCATCAAATTAATTTTTACACAATTACTTGGCCTCACTATTATGGTCCTCATGTTTTGGGACAATAGTTCTCCAGTCTTTTTATTTTCAGATTTTCCTTTGGAAATTAAAACACCAACACCCCAATCAACTTTTTTCATTTTAATTTTATTAAATGGATAATAAAGTATTTAAGTTAACAAATAATTGTTCCATACTAAAGAAGAATATTAATTATGATATTGTCCATAAAGATAAATCAATTACTTGTTTAGTTTTCATACAGAATTTGTAACACCTAATATAAACAACAATACTATAACATTGATTGATAACAATGATGTTTTAAATATCCCTAGAGGTCACTACAATATTGAATCGTTTAAGGAAACTGTAAATTCTATTGAACCATTTTTTAACTTACAATATTGAGCTAACATTAGACAATGTGAAAAATAGAATATTGGTTGAATGTAAGTTGGATATTAAATTTGACTATAGGTTATCCAATATCCTTGGTTTGAAGGAAATATGATTAATGAAAAATAATAAATTGTTATAGATACTAAATTACCTAATTTTGATCCTTTAAAAACAAATGTTCATTGTAACTTGGAATATGGTATGTTTATAGAATATGATGAATCTAATCATTTAGTTTTTCACCAAAAACGATGTTCGGTTTTAGAGATTCTATTATTTATAAACCTACATACTCAATTTTATATAAAATTTATAATGAATGTTGTAATCATATTGTTTTGGAAATCAGAGATGAAAATGGAAATCTAATTGATTTCGATGGTGCTGATATTTACATTGTTGTGAAAACTAAAGAAGTTTAAAATATTCATTTAAATATTACAGATCTTTGAATCCATAAAATGTAGATATAGAAAATATAAGAGGGGGGTCCCCCTAGAGATAATGAATTAAAATTATACATAACTATAAAATTGTTTGGTTAATATCCTTACGGTAGGTATCTATATCGTCTCATTCAACACCATATGTTTGTCGTAGGTAATCTTAAACTCCTTTGCCGTAGCCTTGTTCACTAGGTTTTTTGTTTTCTTATCCTTCTTATCCCTTGTAATCATGTTTTTTATAATTGCTTTGTTCTTAGAGCCTTGTACTAAACCCACCATCAACTCCATGTTCATCTTCAAAGCATTTTCGTGGTTTAGAGGAAATCTTTTGATTGTGGTAACCTGCTTGCCCTTGAACGTTTCGTAACCGTAACTTTTAGGACCTGTGCTTAGTCATCCTTGCCAAATTCATCTGTCCACTCTCCAAGCATGCATCCTATTTCAACAGTATTTGTACCTTCGTCATTGTACACTATGCTATCTGTGTCATATTGTACTACTTTTATCACGTATCTATCAAGCATCTTGTATAACCTTAATCAAGCATTAGAAGTAGTGATGAAATCTTTATATATATATATATATATATATAATTCTTCTGTGCGTGTGTATGTCACTGAACTCCTCCTAAACGGCTGGACCGATTTTGATGAAATTTTTTGTGTGTGTTCAAGTGGATTCGAGAATGGTTTAGATTCACAATTCGGTCCACTACAAAATGTTTTTTTAATAAATTTTTTATTTATAAGTTATTGTTGATCTTGGAATGTTTTACATCGATGGGTCGAATTGTGGTAACTGTACATGTGATGACGTCAGGTATTGTAATAACTTTTTTTTATAAAAATTTTCATCAAAACGGTCCAGATTGTTACAACTTATTAAAAAAAGTTTGAAATTTTCGGAATTAAGACATATGTACAGGACGTCTGTCGGGTCCGCTAGTCTTGTATAAATATATTCATTGCAGTGTTATCTTTTATGTAGTTGTCGTAGCGGTACATTATTTCATTGTTGATGTACACCACATTAGTTACCTCTATCTTATCGTCCAGCAACATCTCATACCATTGCAGAGGGTCATCAATGTACTTTGTTTGTGACATATTTTGCCTTTGACCGAACTTCCCCCAAAACAAGTTTAAGCATATTTTGGCAACGGCATGTTTTCCGGGGTTTTACTCAATATTTTCAACTGACAGTTTGATACTCTGTTTCTCCTTGATAACTCGGACATATTCTTCCCAAGGGCTATTTTCCAATTTGATTTTCATGAATGTTTTAATGTTGTCCCTAAACATGGTATTGCGTCTTTGCCTGAAATGCCATACTTCATGATTTTGTAGCCTTTTTCGATAGCTTTATTTTCTTTTACTGTAGTCCATGTTCCATTTAAGGCTCTTTCTTCATCACTGTGGTTACAGTGCCGTTTCTTCTTTTCAATGAATTTGGCTCACAAAATAAACAATAGCTTTTAATGCTTAACCGGTAGTATTGGATGATATATACCTCGTGGTGATAACACTTAAGATTTGTCCAATCCAAACCAATTAACGTTGTAATTTTTAGAATTAAATATTTTCATAGGGTGCCCTACAGGGTACCAATCATAAAACATTACCGTGGGTACAATCTACATATGTCTATGTACCTTAACTTCATAGCTGTAACCTTCAGCTTTGAAGCATTCATCTTTTCCCCAAAAAAGAAATCCCTAGGCTTTATTGGTTCTATGACATTTGATCTTTTCTAGGCTCGTTTTGTAGAATTTTGATTTCTTCCACTTGCAAGATCACATTTTGACTACTTTGTAACCAGGTTGTCATAAAATTGCAGTTCAATTGATTGTTTTAGTAAGCAGATCATCCATACTTTCATTGTTTTATTTATTTATAATGTCCGGTGAATAGCAATCAGGGCAACTATGCCAGAAGCGCCCATGATACTGATATATCGTTTTAGTCTTATCGTCATAGCCCTCAACTTTGACGCCACAGATAGTTAATTCTCCACCATTTATTGCATGATATACCTTAGGGAATGTATTTAACCATGCTATTGATTCCTTACTGAACATTTCCCCTCTCCTGTTCTTTAACTACAACTATAGTATAATCCTTAAGAAATCTGGACCTGTAGACAGCCATACAAACACTCTCTGTGGTTATGTATTGGAGAGGATCTACATTTGCTATTTCTAGGAACGACTCTCTAAATTCAAGGCAACCACATCGCAAGATATCAACATCCGAATCACAGTATTCAGCAATTTCTTTTCTTTCAGCGTGCAATTTAAAAAAATCTTTGATTTGGGCTTTTTTCATTGTGTTGACTCTGTAGTATTTAGTGGCTGGTATTGTTCCAACGTAATATTGATTTTCAGGCTTATTGAAAATGTGTGGAGAATACCCTTTCTTAAGCACTACTAAGTCAAATGTTTTAGGAAACTATGCGAGACCACCTTGGATAAATTTATACTGTCAATTATTCTGATATCAAGACACAATATTTTAAGCTGCATGATCTTTGAAGCTTGGTATGTAGTTTGAGGGTTTTTACTGTTTCTAACACAGTACTGCAAAATAAAATATGAATCCTAACCCTTGGAATTATGGGCAATAAATGTAGATCCTTTGTGTGTATCAAATATATCCCACTGGCAGAACTCATTGTTTGTTTTGAACTGCCATTTGACAACATTAAATACTTGAACAGATACAAAGTTGGGTGTGTGAATACCAGTATTGTGTTTGGCTTCGTAGTCAAAAAAGTAGTACTTTTTAGTGTAAGTGCATTTGTCATGTTTCTCCTTTGCTTTCCCATTACAAGTACAAGGTTCTGCGCAGTAACCATCCTGCTGCTTCTTTTGCATGTAACATTTATGCTAAGCGGTCTTCACAAATTGCTCACAGTTCTAGTAATCTGCAAAACCGCATGTGTCGATAATTCCTCAAGCGTATTTTGTTACACATTCTGCTTTTATAGACTACTTTACACACCTCTTCGTGGTTAGCAAGACAATTCGGAGTAAAACAATACCTGCAATATATCCCAATCCATTCTGTGCCTTCCTTCATTTTGTGTTGGAGCCCTTTGTACAAATTACAGATTTTTTTTCTTTTCTTTTGTACACCAGAGTTGGTCTGTGTTGTTGTACGACGTGTCACACGTCTTAGGCGCTACCTAAAAATGGTTTCATGCTATTGATCACATTGTAGTGTCTGTTCTGTAAGTACAAGTAAATGGTTGTGAACCTTCCTGTGCCAGAATGTATAACTGAGTTGAAATGTGCAGCTGAAACAACTTTAATTTGAACATCCAGAAACTGCTCTGCATCCTGAATATCTTCCAAACTGAAACCATTTTCACAATCTGTTCCCAACCTACCACAAAGTTCCCTAGTCAATTCTTCCTGCAGAGCCCTTCTTTTTCTAATGTAAATAAGTTGTTAGTTAGTTCCCTATCCAAAATATTTGTTTCATATGTTAAGACTGTGATTATCGCTCTGGGGCTGCATAGATTATCAGTATTGTAAATTTTGTAAATGCTTAGTTTCGCTTTATATATTTAGCTAGCTTCACAATTTTTTCACCTTTTTGCCCATTGCTTCTGGAAACGTTGTAGACCTGAAAGTTGAAAATAGTATCATTTGTCTACATTTTCGTTGGATGTAACTATCCTTTCAATTTGTTTAAGTAAATGTTCGGCATTTAAATTGAGATCCCTTACAGCTGAAATGGTATGGTGGAAATTCCCATTACTTGCCGCTATTCTGCAGCTTTCATTTTTTCTTACGGCTCTCGTAAATCATTAATGTGCATGCTACACTGTTTGCCAGATGTACTTCTGGATTAGATTACGATTGAGTTCATGAATCTCAAATAGATGCGTATTTTCCACGCTATCGTTAAAAAAAGTGTTTGTTTGAAAATAAAATTTTGACATAAACGTTTTTCTACTTGCGATTGAACAGTTTTCGTTTAAAAGGAAAAATTTGTTGTAATTGTTTTTCTACTTTATTTGGCTGTCTTAGCCTACAAGGTTCTATAGTCTCAAATATACCTTGACGAAAACTGAAATGCCGGATGTTATCCAAACGGTTTTGTTCTGCTACTATCAAATTTAATTGTCCTTGCTTTGAAATCATTCTTGAATGATGGTCAACTCCACTTTCATGAATAATTTGTTTCAGTTCATGAAAAGTTTTATTAGAGAGCTCTCTCATGTTATAATTAAACAATGCACTCTCCATCAGATTAGTCATGGCTCTATTGACAACAGCTGTAAGAGCCACTTTCCTCATTTTCCAGCGGCCTTTAATTTTCAGGTCTTTTGCAAGAGCATGTAATTCTTTAACAGTTGTATTTTCCTTCGTTTTATTTATGTAGAATAAAATGTAATGAAAGACAGAAAAATTGGCCCTACCAATTGCACTGATATTGACACTGTATTTTTAATTTCTTTTTCTTAAAAAGCCTTTTCTGTTCTTAATAAATGTCTTTCTTTATAAATAAAAATGGAATCGCTGCTCAACAAGTTAAACAATTCATATGAATTAACCAAACTGCAAGATCTCGAAATTAATAAAAAGTATGCCACTACAGAATTTCAATTTTATGAATCTAAGTTTGGTAAAAAAATTCATTGTATTCTAGATAAGTATAAAATGACATTACCACGTCACTATTTAAATATGTTTGATAAAAGTAGTGTGAAATTAATGAGAAACAAGTTTTTGTAACATATAAAGGCCTAAAAGAAATGAAAAGGGGAAAATCCATGCATTTTGTAGAATTCTCTTAAATTGTGTAATTTGTTTGATTTTTCATTAAATTTATCATGCAACTTTTGCTACTTTTTTGGCCGGTTGATTTTGGCTTAAAATTGCTTGATTTGATTTTGGCTTTAATTTGCAAAAAAAACTGCATGGATATTTTTTGAAAAAAGGGTACATTTGCTTGATTTAACTAAAATTTGCTTGGTTTTGGATTTAATTTGCTTGATTTTTAGCTTTATAAACCAGGGGGAAAGCACTGGAAATCAGTGAAAAAACACTGAAAATCCATTGAAACAAGTACTAAAAGTCAAACATGAGTTAATGACAATAATTTACAAAAAAATTCTCTAAAGGATAAATTTCTTGTTCAATACAAATGTGGCATTACAGGAAGAAATTCTTTTGCGTCAGAATGCCATTTGATAGTTCTTCGTGGTTTCTTGTTAGTTCCTCCAACCTGCGAATTCTGTTGAGTAAACAAGCTCTTTGTAATAACCTACATGAAAAACTTCATTAGTTTCAGGCTGGGGGACTTTGGAGGTCAGACTATGCATCCACCTCAACCAATCCATTTTCCTGGGAACCTTCGGATGAGAAAAGTCTTTATGGGCAAGGCATGATGCGTTACATCATTTTGAAATGTCATGTTTCTGCATGTCTTCAAATCATCATCTAACTGTCCAGGCAGATTGTATCTCTTCTCCTTTCCCTTCCCTCTCCCCCCTCGACCTCTATCCCCTTACCATCCTCATCTCACCCCAGCACTATCATCTCCCATCCACCCATCTAGTTTCCACCCCTATCTTCTCCCATCTCCCCCTCTGTCTATATTCTCCCCTCCTCTCTCTTCTCCTTCAACTGCCTCTCCTTCATCCTCTTCTACTTCATCTTGCCTCTCCCTCACCCTTCTCATCTCACCTCTCCTCTCTTCACTCCCTTCCCACACTCTCATCTCCCTCTTTTCCCTTCTCACCCTTCACCCCTTCTCATCTCACCCCTTTCCCCCCACCCCTCATCACCCTTTCCCACCACTTATCGCCCCTTTCCCACCCATCCACCCTGTTTTACTTTCCTAATCACCCCCTCCCACTCCCAACACTTCTTCTCCTCCCCTCCACTAATCTCTCCCCTCATTACCCCTCTTTTCTTTCCCCTCCTCCCATTTTGTCCCCTCATTCCTCTTCTCTCTTCTCTTTCACCCCTCCTCTTTCCTCTCACCATTTTTCTCCTCTCTCTCTTCCCATCCTTGTAGAGAACCAGGTTTAGAAGAAAGGCTGGAGTGAAAAACTTTTCATCTGAAATACAGGAAAAGGTCAGAATTTTCACAGCTAATTTTTGACAACCTGAAGAACGTTTTTGTACTAGCCATTTTCAACGTAACTCATTTCTCTACATTTTTTATTTCATATTAAATTTAGAACAAATATATTATAGTTAAATTGACAATATAAGCTAAAATCTCATTCAATAAAATATATGATTCTGTAATATTAAAGCGCTAATGATATGATGTATTTGAGAAACAACCGCACATCATATGTGTGGTGATATTCAAAGTTTTGTTTTTAAAAAAATAGTGCGTTGTGTTTATGTAGCTTGGTGGCGTAGATAATGTTTTGTAGAATTGTCCAAAGTAATTAATGTTTTCTTTAAAGGTCTGCTCCTCTCCCCTGCCCCTATACTCTCCTTCTCCACCACCCTTTTCTCTCCTTTGTCTCCCCTTCTACACTTCCCCCTCTTCTCTCTTCACTTCTTTTATCCTCTCTCCTCTGTCTCCCCACTACACTCTTCCCTTCTCCTCCTCTCTCCCCCTCTCCATTCCCTTCCCCCTCTCAATTCTCTTCCCCCTCTCATCTCTTCCTCTTCCTCCTCTCATCTCTCTTTCTCCTTCCTTCATCTCTTCCTCCTCCCTTCATCTCTTCCTCCTCCCTTCATCTCTTCCACCTCCCTTCATCTCTTCCTCCTGTCATCCTTCCCCCTCCCCTCCACTTTACCTCCTCTACAGTCTTCCGATTGCATATATCCCTTCCTCCCATTTTTTTCTCTCTTTTCCCCCTCTCTTCTTTATTGCTTCCTCCCATCTCTTCTCTCTCCCTTCTCCCATCTCATTTAATCCCTTCCCCATCTCTTTCTCCATCCCCATCTCTATTCTCCATCCCTACCTGATATCCTCTCCCCCCCCCCTATGATATCCTTGTTCTCCCCTGATCTCCTCTCCCCCCATTATCCTTCTCTCTCTCTCCCCCGATATCCACCTTCTCTCCCCCCAATATCCACCTCTCTCTCTGCTCGATATTCTTCTCTCTCTGTCTCCCAATATCCTCCCCACTCTCCCCCCCGATATCTCCTCTCTCTCTCCCCCCCCCTCCCTCCCTTCCCATTTCCTTTTCTCTCTCTCTACCAAGCGAGGTGGCACAGTGGTAACTCACAGGACTCACTTTCGGAGGACCCGGGTTCAATTCCCAGTCCGCCATCCTGATTTTGGGTTTCCCCGAAGTTACTCCAGGTGAATGCTGGATGGGTCCTAAACGAAATCTATGGCTGTCTTGTTCCCAATCCCTCTTCCATGTGCAACTTACACCCTCTCTAATGACCTCACTGTCATCAAGCCATCTCTCTCTTCCTCCATTTCCTTCTCCCCCCAATTTTTTCTCCCCCATTTCTTTCTCCCCCCATTTCCTTCTCCCCCTTTCTTTCTCCCCATATTTCCTTCCCCCCCTTTCTTTCTCTCACCCATATTTCCCTCTCTCCATTCTTCTCTCTCCCCCCATTTCCTTCTGTCTCTATACCATTTCCTCTCTCACCCCCATATCATCTTGTCCATTTTCTTCCTCTCTCCCCATTTCCTCCTCTCTCTCTCTCTACCTCATCCCTCTCCCCACCCCATCCTTCTCCTCCTTCTCCCTTTTCTCCCCCTCTCCTTCATTTTCTCCTCCTCCTTCTCTCTCCTCTCTTCTCTCCTATCTCCTCTCCTCTCCCCTCTCATCCTCCTTCTTTCCCTCCCCCCCCCTCCCCTCCTCTCATCTCTTCTACTTTCTCTCTCCCTACCTTCCTCTCCCTCTCTCTCTTCTTCCTCCCCCCCCCCTATTCTTCTTCTCTCTCCCCTCTTCTCCACTCTCCCTCTCTATCTTTCTTCCCTCCCTCCTCATCTTCTTCCTCTCCCCTCTCTCATTCTTAATCTCCTCCTCTCCACTCCCTCTCTACTTCCCTTTCCTCTCCCTCCTCTCTCATTTTCCTTCTCCTCTCCCTCTCTCTCCTATTTCATCACTTCTTCCTCTCCCTCCTCTCTCCTATTTCATCACTTCTTTCCTCTCCCTCCTCTCTCCCTATTTATCACTTCTCCTCTCCCTCCTCTCTCCTATTTCATCCTCTTCTCTCCCTCCTCTCCTATTTCATCTCCTCTCTCCTCTTCATCTCCTCTCCTCTCCCCTCTTTCATCTCCCTCCTCTCCCCACCCCTCTTTCTCATCTCCCTCCTCTCCCCTCTTTCATCTCTTCTTCATCTCCCTCCTCTCCCCTCTTTCATCTCTTCTTCATCTCCCTCCTCTCCCCTCTTTCATCTCTTCTTCATCTCCCTCCTCTCCCCTCTCTCATTTCTTCTTCCTCTTCCCTCCTCTCTCTCCTCTCCCCTCCTCTTTTCTCTCCTGTTCCCTCTCCTCTCCTCTTACCTATCCTCCCTTCCTTCCTTTTCCCTCCCTTTTCTCTCTCATAGAAAATTAAATTTTTATATTCACAGAATTGAAAGAAATATCATTCAGTTTTTATTTAAATAAAGGAATAGTATCACATGTTTAAAAAGTAGGAGTCTTTTCACAGTTTTTTTTAATTACCTTCAATTTTTATTGAAACATCATTTTCTCTTTCAATTTCTTGAATGTCTTGTTTTGTGTATAACATATTCTATATTTCCTTGAATTCAAAATTTCAATCAGTTTAGCGCAACTTTTCTGACTGTATTAACGGAGGTAATCTCATAATAAAATTGTGTGAGTACATTTAAAGTTTTTGCAAAGTAATGACACGTACTTTAAAAACAAAATTAGATACTCCTAGAAATTTACTTTTTATATATTTTTTAATTATTTAGTTAAAAAGTTTAGTGAAAAATTTTCATTTGGAGACTTGAAAGCTTATTGATTGGCAAATTTAGAAATTTTTTATTTCAATAAATTGAATTAAAGCAGGTAATTGAAATCAATAAATATTTGACTATTTGAAATGACCTTAAACATGTAGACATTATTGTTCATTCTCAGGTGATGGTGTTAAGTTTACTTTAGAATTTTTTTACAAAATAATATGTCCATTAATAAAACATTGTGTGGTAATAACATTTATGTTATAATGTAGCAGTGTATTTGTGTATCTCTCATATTATTTATATATTTGACGTAATTTTAAATACTGAATTTAAGTCAAACTCTTTCTCGAAAATTCATTGTGGCAAGATTTTGCAAGCAGGTTACAAATTTTATTTCTATGTATTTTCCTTTGCTGCTATTCTATTTTTCCTGCTACCTCTAAGATGTGTACAGGCTGGTTCAAATGATTCATCTAATTTCAAAAGTCTATATCTTTAATCGGCTCTCAAGACTACGATGTTAAGAGCCCTCCAAATCTCTTCACTCGCTCACTTTAAACTAAGGAACTATGCTGCAATAAGTGAAATACATGTCTGACAATGTTTTACTTACAATTATCACTAATGCTCAATATGCCGACCTGCAGATGCATCGCATATGTTTACGTGATAGTCAAACTCATCCCACACATTTTGTTTGGCGGTTTCAAAGTTTATCTATTGTTGTAAGAAAGGGTAGCACATAAACTGAATCCTTCACAGACCCCCACAATAAAAGAAATCAGAGATTGATAACCCTTGGTGGCCAGTGGTGTATGCCAAATCAGCAGGTCCCTGAGGGCCAATCCCTCGGTATGGTAGCTCATTGTTTAGGAATTTTTGAACTTGCAAGTGCCAGTGTGGTGGTGTTTTTTGCTGCTGGAAAATGAAATCAGAAGAATCTGCCTGTAACTGAGGGAAAAGCCAGTTCTGCAACCTTTGCAGGTATGAGATTCCTGTGACAGTGTTGTCAAGAAAGAACAGACCATAAACCTTTTCTTGGGAAATGGTGCAGAACTCGTTCACTTCAACGGAGTCTCTCATGCTCTACTATGGCATGTGGCTGCTGTGATCTCCATATCTCTATGTTGTGGCAGTTCACCATACCAATCAGCTGAAACATGGCCTCGTCACTAAGTACTAAACTTGAAATAAAAGTGTTTTCTATTTCCTTTTTGAGAATGAATGCACAAAAATGCACTCATCATTATCACCTTGATGTAGGGCGTGTAAGAGTTCAATCCTATATGGTGATGCACTCCTCTCTCTCACTAAGACCTCACCTAGGTGGTATTACTACGTACTCGACGGCTGACTAAGGATGATACTCTTACTCGAGCAGGCCGAGTAACAGAAATAAACTTGGTGAGTTAGAGTGCTGATTCCCTCCTTTATTTACTGGAATACCCTTTCGCATTGTGACTGTGTTCTGGGGGTGCTTTGCCTGGCAGGGTCATGGATCTGCCCATGTTGGGAGATCTAAAGGGGCACTGGTTTGAAGAAGGTTGAGAGGTGGAGGAGGGGAATCAAACCCTAGGGTGAGCTTGAGGGCATTGACTTCCCTCCCAGGGAGTTTAGTCCTGTTCACCGTAAAGGTTGCCAAGATTCATGATGCCAGCTATCACAAGTGAAATAGAATAAATAATAAAATGGGAATGCTATTATAACGAAATGGTGACCTATATTTTCCAAGGTTAGTACGGTCCTTAGAAGTCCTTAAAAAGTCCTTAATTGCTGTATTAGTTTTAAGGGTCCGTAAGTCATTTTTTACAAGACCCTTTAAAGTTCTTAATTTTTCATTAATTGCTATAATGATAGTATTTCAACAAATTATCAGATTCTTTACAGTGCAAAAAATTGTAAATATTGGTGTAATTTCTTGTAAAGAAACGTAATATTTAACGTGTGCGCTAGTGAAAACGTCTTGTGTTTGGAGAAATTCATTGGGGGTAGTTACAGCTTAATCGATTTTAGACAAGCGAGATTCGAGAGTATCAAATGAGTCGTCGAACGAGTGTCGAGGCTTTAAAATGGCTGTTTTTTGTTGTGTGTGACGCTATCCGTTTGCTAAAGAATTGATTTGAACCGGAATTGTGAATTCTGATAGGCACCAAAATTCACAACCAAGACTTTTAAATGCGACTTAAAACATGTAATGTGTGAGATACGTGTTTTAGGATATGATGCACAGAATATATTTGCTATAAGCACAAATGGCCGGCAATAACCTTACATTTACGAACCACAGTGAATGACATACAATCCTGCGTAAATAGAAAGTGTTCATTATCGACGGCAAAAATCTGAAATATAAGAGGATTAAAATTACGCGTCTTCATATTGGGATTTTATGTTGACAAACACAATTGAACTTGAACATTCTTTCTTTATACGTGTGTTAATTACCATCAAATTGTTTCAAATGTTAGCCTATCGCGGTATCAAAATATATACTTAATTTTTGACAGTCGGAGACAGTTGTCGAAAAGGGTAGTATTTAAATTAGAGATTTTACTTCCATAGCCCTACTGCTGGCTGGAGCCTGTAGCAGATCAATCAGGCCGTTATTAAGAACCAATTGTACCAATTCAAAAATTATTCAGAATTGTACTCAAAGGATAAAAACCGCAGCTTTAGTGAATGACAATAAACATTTTTTAGTTTACATTTACTTTTTTTCTAGTGCTGTAAATTTGTATATGATTTTGTTAAAACATCAAAATGAGTGTCACTACTGAAAATAGATGAAAATACGGATTTTTAAACAAAATGCTACCTACTGATAGCTTTCGCAAATGGTTGTGGCACCTCTGAAAATAAAATTTTTGTCTCTAGTTTTTTTGTGTGCACGTGCGTGCATGTGTGCATGGGTGCATACATGCATGAACGGGTAACGTTAAATACTATAGAGACTAATACAAACAGTTGGCGGTTTTCCGTGCGAATAGTGATTGTGCTGCGCTGTGCCGGCTTGAGGTAGCGAAACATTTGTTTACGTTTAGACTCTGAATTGCTTATGTTTTATTTAGTTTTAATGATTTTAGTGATTCACAATCATTGAATTACCATGGCAGGTGGCATTTGTGCCATCTATAATTGTTTTAGTTACACTGCAAATTCTTTTCCTTTATCGGATTTGCTTTTCCACTAACAAAATCTTCGTAGTATTTTTATTGGTTATTTCCAGCATTTACAACAAATCAAACATGTTTCCGAAGCTTGACATTCATGTTCTGGTATAAACACTTTAAATAAAATAAGTTACTTTAAAATTAGAAATAAAAAAGGGGGTGCGAGCAGATGCCAACTTTGCCCCTTCCTCGCCCCTCCTCTCCAAAATAATTTCGACCTAAAAAATGATGCCTAGAGCCAACACTGGACAGTAAAAAAAATATATGGCTTTAATGTGCCCTTGATTTTAAAAAAAAGGCAGTGATAAATATTTAGGATTGATTTTCCCTTGCTGTTTGGGACTACAAAGTTGTGTGGATCACAAACACATAATCAGCACAACAGCAGCTTTCAAGAAACTAATTTCCAAAAATGTTTTACTGCGTGGGAACTAGAACAATTTGTTCGTTTGAAATGTTTGATACTCGTACGCTGGAATGCTCATTAAATCAGAATTTACCTAGACTACTCATAGGCCTACTTGCTAAAGCAAAAAATTTGGTTTTATCACTTTTTATTTTTGTAATGAGGAATGTCACCAATGTTTTTAGAAAATAATTAGTATACAAAAATTACCAACACAATAGTATTAATTCAATATAAATGTTACGAAACAGTATGTCAAAAACGGATGTGTGTTGGTATTAGTTCTAGTGATGAAAAACAAGTGTATATTTTTAATATATTTCTGTAGCACACACACATGTACAAAAATGAAAAACAAATCATGTTTAATCACTGTGTGTTTCAGACCTTTAAATGTGTCCCGAACATTACAAGATAAATTTTACAAGATTGTAGAATTCACTTGTTATTCGAGATTTTCGGCATTATATGCCACCTTTTTTTAAAATCTAAACTACTGGACACTCATTACGACACCTATACTACAATATAAAATAAAAAGAAAAATGTTCCAAACACTATACTTTGTTGGAATACTGCATTTCGCGCTCAAATGCACTTCTTATATCCACTGTGCATATACACAAATTCAAAGTTCGCGGGTATTTGCCAACTCAAGCCGCTAGGTTTGCTGCTGCTACTGTTCACACGCTCACCCATGTTGTTCATATACAGCTGTCCGGTATTAGTCTTTATTGTATTTGGTAACGTATTGTTATTGACTATTGCATTTTGCATCAAACACTTTTGTAAGTGGGGCCACAGCGATGTTAGACATGACAATATCTTGTTACAAATATTGGGCCTAGTTCTTAGGATGTCACACTTCATACCAAAATAGTTTTGTACTTGTGCATGAAATGACGAAGATTATGGCATCAGCTGTACTATGTAAAGCTTGTATGCCATTATAAAATTTTCTATCCAAGCTCGGGTGGGAGCTTCCATGAGACCTGCTACCCAAGCCTGCAAGCAAGCAGGTATGGAGGGTTCTATTGAAGAACCTGTCCAACGATACGTGCGGCCACACAAGTGACGAGTATATTTTTAATGTTTTTGTTTCAATTTTTGCACATTTTGTTGTAATAACTGAAACTTCTCTACTAAAAAACAAATGTCTAGCATAATTCTCATTCAATGGTATTACAGCACCAGCAAATATTCCTGCGGGTTCCCCCCCCCCCCCCCCCCCCATTTACTATGTTTTTATTTACTGTATTCTTGTTTAATGGTTTTAGTGCTGTTTTTCTAAACAAAATAAATAAAATTATATCTGTCGTCTGGTTTTCTAAACAAAATAAATAAAATTATATCGGTCATCTGGTTTTCTAAACAAAATAAATAAAATTACAGCTATTGCCAATACCACATTCCTCCGCACACTCTGGCTAAGATTTCAACATTGTAAGACCTTATACCTAGAGCTGGGCGGGATAGGTAATTTGGGATCTGGAAAAATTATTTCCCGCTGTAAACGGGACAGGATTGGGAATTTGTCGATACACTATAAAATTAACTAAATATACAAATATAAACTTAAGATTAATGTAGTCTACTACACAAATGTATTTTCAATACTTCAGATCAAGCCTTGCATTTTTCTGACCCATTGTCTGGCATTTTTTCGTAAAAATGCCAAATAGACGCATTGAATTTCATACCAGTATTTTTTATATCCACGTTGACTCTAACGAATTATGTAAACAAATGATAGTGTGAGTAAATAAAACATTGAAAAATAAACGTAAAATAAAGTAATGTTTAGTTCCAAATTAACGTGTCTACATGGTGATAGTAGCTATCACGAAAGTGTGTGAAAAGAACTGTCGCAATAGGTCCTGTTTACACACACGATCAAGACATGCTGTAATAGTTAACCTCAAAGAGACATGTCCGACAACACTTGTGTATATACATTGATTGGCCCTTCATTTATATCTTTTTGTCAATAGGGTGCCGGTTGGTATTTGCTGAGGTAGTTAAATATTGTGACAGGATAGTAATAATATGTAAACGTATATTTTTCCATGGTTTAGTATTTGTTGGGGTAGTTATCGTGATAGGATAGTAATAACATGCAAATGTATATTGTTCAGTGGGTTAATATATGAAAATAATTATGCTGTCAATACTGTTGTGTTATACCTGCTAAATGCTAATATATACGTCCTGTCATACCATCACATAGTGTAAGAACAGCAACAGATAGTAACATAATCCAAATAATACTGCAGTGTTCTGTCAAAGTGAATGCATGTACAAATTTGTGACCCACACTGTCACGATATATATTGATTCCAGACAGTTTACACTATGATAGTTGCATGTTCTATCACGACAATTACTATAACTATCTAGCTCAAGCTGATATCGCGATGGTGCGACAGTAACTATCATGCAGTTTACACTGCTATAGTAATGCAAGAGTAGCTCTCGCGATAGAAACTATCGCCGCATAAACACGCCCATAGATAAAATGGCAATGTACGTTTACATTTGGCGGAAAGATACGAAACAGGCCTGAAAGTAGATATTTAGCAGGGCTCCGAGGAAGTTTCTTCCAGTCTGGAATTTATAGGTTACAGCACTACAAATTATACAATATTTAAACTTTCATTTAAAACAAGTTTATTGATAAAAAAATTATATTGAATGAAAATTGAATTGTTATATATCGTGCAATCTCACATACCAGTGATTAACAAAATAAAAACACGTGCAGTACGGTGCCTAACGACGACTATCACTGGGCAACATTTAACATCACTTGACATGCTGGCCAATAACCTACCACCTTAGATGATGATGTATCATGTTCGGCAACTGTTCGGCCATATAACTTACAAGAACAAGGAGCTAGTGGCCGTAGAAATTCACAGTCATTCCGATTTTTATGAGTTTGTGTGGAAATGCATTTGCATCCCTGCCAATTTAAATGTGATTTTACATGTATACGTTTGATATGCCTTTCGGCCCGTGATGGAATTATTTGGTAGAGTTTCTAAGAAGTTCGCGAAAATAAACAAAGTTAAAAGTGCGTGAAAATAAGACTCATTTCATAGCTATTGAGATTCTTAAACAAAATGGGCTTAAAACTGTAAATGTTACTTTCTTGAAGCTTGTGATGAGTAATGTGCATTAATTCAGCCGCTAAAATACGTACAGAAGAAAGTGTTCATTCATGCACGACTGAACTCCATTATATCAATAAAAACTACTTTTGTTTTTAAAATATACAGAGTCTTTCTTCACATTTCTAAAACAAATTTTTTTACTTACAAAGCGATGGACAGCAGAAAAAATACAATTTGTGCAACGGAAATATAATTTATTATGTGAAATGAGCAGTTATTTATTTTAGGAAAGCACACCGAAGTTTCTTTACGTACGACGGCCGGTGGCAAACTTCGTATGCATTTTATTTGTATTAGAAATGGGTCAAACGTTTGAATTTCGAATCGAACTCGAACTTTAAGGTTATGTTCAGGTTCAGTTCAAAAATTTTTGCCATCTAAAAGATTGGTTCTAGTTCGGTTCGAAAATTTTAGAAGAAGTGGTGTTCGGTTCGAAAATGTACTAGAAAGGAACATCATTAACGATCTTACGTATTCACTCGTGCATAGCTTTCTGGGGGCAGTGGTAGAGTGGTAGTCTTAAACTGTCTAGTCATAAACTGTCTGTGATGTTTAAAGGGAAGAGTAGTAAAGAGTCTAGAGGATTGCTACCTGGGTGGAGAAGGGAAGAGGCAACACTTTTTTTGGGAAGGTTAGTGTCACATTCCACCACGGAAAAAATAAATGACCAGCACTGGCAAAAAGAAAGAACCAGCACAGCAAAAAAAAAATAGCATGTCACTGCCTAAAAGAAGCAAAAAAGAAAGCAGGCCGCCCATGCAGGCAGAGTGACGTTTCTCTTTTAAGGACTGGCACTGCACAAAAGAAGCAATTAAAAAAGGAAGCCAGCCACCCACTTCGGTTGTTGATATTCTTCTTTTAACGACCATAAGGTTACTGTAACCTTACAGAATGCCACAATGAGTTATTTAATTAAAATATTTGCCAAATATATCGCAATCACCACAAAATAATTTAAAATAAAAGAATAATTTGTTACACACTTACAAAGTGCCACAAATTGCACCAACAATTATTGTTGGTCCAATTTTAGTAAAAAAAAAGTGTTTTTCCTGGAACTTGTTGCAAAAATCATGGTGCACACTATACATGAGTAAATAAGGTACTTCACTTCAAAGAAGTTGAAATATAACAATGCGACACAACAAAAATTACAGAACAAGTCATATTTGATTATGTTTTTGTAGCAGTGATGATAGCAATATATCTTGAACTCTGTAGTGTGTAAAACTAGGTGCTTTTCGTTATTTAAATGATTGTATACAAAATAAATGATTCACTTGAGTTTTTGAAAATGACATTTAACCCTTTTTTTTTTTTTTTTTTTTTTTTATTTTTTTTTTTTATTTATAAAAGATATATTTCTCAGTGTTGTGATAAATTATATCATTCAAATCTATAAAAATCAAAAGTTAATATTATGTTAATTTTGTACCTTTTTCCACTTTAGAAAAAGTTTTGCCATTACATTTTTGAACAATTAGTGGTGAAACTGTGCAGGTTTTGTCTGTGTGTGTGTGTGTTAGTGTGTGTGTGTGGGGTGGGTGTGGGGGTGTGTGTGTGTTAGTGTGTGTGTGTGGGGAGGGTGTGGGGGTGTGTGTGTGTTAGTGTGTGTGTGTGTGTGTTAGTGTGTGTGTGTGTTAGTGTGTGTTAGTGTGTGTGTGTCTGTGTGTGTGTGTCTGTGTGTGTGTTAGTGTGTGTTAGTGTTTAGTTTTGGCTCACATGTTTAAACAATTAGACATGAAATTGTGAATGTGGTTGTATTTGTTTGTGTTTTATATTTGAACAAATACGAGCCGAGTTTGTTTGTATATATGTTGTCTCCACTTTGCACCTCGTAGCCAAGTCCAGAGGTCCAGTAACAAAACTTTCATTACTTGAGTGGGCAGCCCTGTTAATATGATATATATATATATATATATATATATGTATAATATATAGACACATACACTAATTTAATGCTGAACTATGGAGGTATATGTGTGAGGATAAGACATTTTTTTTTCAGTTTTGAGTTAGACGAACTATAGCATAGTTTGAATCGAGCCTGCCAAATTTCTAATTCACCATTTATTTTAGGCAGTGAGGGGTAGATGTCCAGAAGGGACGACATTTACTACCTGCTACCATAGAGTGCGAAGGATTGACTCGGGTAATGAGGAACAGGTGTAGGGACGTTGAGATACCTGGAGTTATCTTGACAGCATCTAGGGAGATTATTCCAAATTTCATAAGGGTTTTCTCTGTATGCTGCAGCAGTTGGAGGTGGAGAACTTCTGGTAGTGGTTGGAGAGCCTTGTACAGACTTAAGGAGAGTCTTCTAAGACTGTGGTGAGTCTTCTGCAGACTGGAGAGTGCCCTCCAACCTTACTTAGGTTGGCAAGCCAACGATGACTGGCAAGAGTGGTTTTGCTTCTCCTTATATACAGAAGAATTCAGTTTGATGGCTCCCCCAGGGGTGTGGGGGTTGCTAGCCTCGTTTCGCAGGGGTTGTTTAATTTAGGGTAGTTGGCCATGCCACAATTTCTTATCTCCCTGTCTAGAGACTTTTCACATATTTCCGCCTCTCCTCGAGGCTCGGGCAGCAGTGACATCTGCTACAGTGTGCTGTTCTCTTGCAGTATCCCTGCCAACTAGTTTTTTTCTTCTCGGCCGTATTGGTGGCTTGGTGCGTAATACAATTTCTTCCATGAGGGTGATGACTGCATGTTCGCTTATAAGTGGACAGTACAATTTCAATTAAATATCTGTGTGTCTGTATTGTCTGAAAGGCTTGGATCAACCCTGTAGGCATGAGATTTATTGCCAGCCAGCATGTGACTTCCCTCAAATTATCAACATGTGATTATGAGGTGAAATCGTAGAGTAGATAATGCATGTGTGGTGTCAATGTTGTGAATAACAAATGCTGTTGTGCTGTCAGCTCGGGCACAACTGTCCAGAAACAAGCGTCGCACGGACCTACCATGGCCGCCTATGGGGTTCACATAAGCGGTAGTGCTATGCACGTTGAGTAAAATATTTTATTATTGAAAATAAAATGGCACAAATTAAATTATATTGCTTTACATTCCTATAATTTTCTTATGAATTTCAATATTATTTTAGTCTCTCTTTATGACGGCATTCATGCCAGTGTTCTTAATCTTGGCACCATGGGAACTTTGAATTTTATAACCAAACAATTTTAAATTAATACAAACACTTTAAAACATATTAAGACATATTAAACACTGCAAATACAATAGAACACATTTGACACTGAAAATAACATTTATATGAAAGTTCAGAATTATTGGCCGCTTTGCGCAAGTGCGTAGTGAGTGCCGTCATGGGGTCTAGCACTGCTGGCTGTTAGCCGGTATCATTACATTGTAAAAAAAAATATTTATTGAAAGGGGGTTTTGAAATGTAAAGGATGCAACAAACATTTATTTAAATATTATGTATTGGTAACGCCACAATCTTGGTATATGATATTGTACTTTTGATATTGTATCCTCGTTGGTAAAAGAAATAAAAGCTAAGAGACGGTGGATTCTGGTTGTGAAAGTTAAAGTATAATGATCTGTATTTTGATTTATCTTGCCACGAACATATCCAATTTAACACACCCTTTATGCCTGACCTGACAGAAATATTCCTAACAAATGGTTATTCATTATTAACTTATGCACATACACTACCTGTTTCACTTTATGTACCCTTCAATAATATAAATAATCTGTTCACTCTTAACCTAAACACATGATAACTTTGTTAAAAATTTGCACTGATTACTACATGACAACTCACACTAGGCATTTCCCTTAACCTCACCATTTGCTCAAATACTGTGTATATTCACTGGCATACTCTTGACACACATGTGTCTATGTCAAAAAGAAAATAATAAAAATTAATTTTTATACTCATAAAATTTTATAAAAATTGGCCTTGTCCTGGTTTGCAAACTGTACTCATCACTCACTTTTAAAGTGTCATAGGCCTGTTTGTTGCCTATTCCTAAACTTCAACTCGCACTTTTAAACCTCATGGATGTACCTAACCTCACTTATGGTTAACTCATTTGAATAGAGTAGATACACAAATTAAACATTTTTTATATTTATAATTATTCCTCCACTTGGGCAAAATTAATCCTTAAAATTAGGATCAGAAATATCTTAAAACTATACCATGACCTTTACACTCAAAAACAAACTTAAATATTTACTTAACTTATAATGCAGGCAGTCTGCCATGCTGCAACCTTTCTTCTTTTCCTCCTCCACAACATTCTGCTACTTTCTCGCCTTATTCTTCCTCTCTTTCTTATAGTCTTCCTACCATTACTTCTCACAATTTTACCTGTGCGAACAGTCTCACCTTTACTCCCCTTCTTCCTCTCTTGTTTTCTCATGGCAAATTTCTTCACTTGTTTACAACTGATGGTCACACCTTTACTTTGCACTACAACATTCCTTTCGCACCAAACATTACAATGTGGCATCCAAGAGTACCCCCTAGTCTCCCAGTACTCATACACTTTGTGTACATTCTTCATCCTAACCTCTGCCTGTGACCACATAACCTCTGAATGGTACAACCTAACCTCAGATTCAAATTTCAATTTCTCTGCAATGAATTGCCCCCCCCCCTCCCCCTCTCCACAATACCTGAAATTTCTTGACTTTTGACTCTATTTACCTTTGCTTTGGCATCTGCACAACATTTAATTAAATTTACTTCAACACTACTACTTTGCTTCAGCGATCTATTTTCGTTTACTACTTGCACCAAGTCATTTACATCCTTATTGCATTCAACATCCACGTCACATACTTTTCCCTTGTAATATTTCCTACCAAATTACTCTTACATTCTGCAAACACTTCTACAATTTCACTTACTATCTCAAGTCTTTCACTGTCACAATCAGTAACAAATTCTAAATTTTTGCCCTATTTATTTATATTGTAACAACCAATAATATTTTCGGTTTTCTGGGTATCCACCATTTTGCTTACATGAACTACGTGATTTGGAAGCATACTGCTTTAAGTATTACATACACTGCATAAATTGTCACCTTTAATAATAAATTCGAATTTTCCACACTCCGTATGAAGTTCTTTACTTACTGTTCCCTTTTCTGTGTTGCTTGACATTTCAGAAATTGCACTTGTTTGTTCCCTAATCATTTTTATGATCAACTTCATTTATTCACCCATTTTCTGCACTTCCATATTTCTATTCCTAACCTCTAAACCTGAAGGGCTTCCTTCTACTTGATCGGCCATACTGAATTATACATTTAATCTAAATCTCTTAGAAATAAATTACACAAAAAAAACATACAATTGTTAACCTAACATATCTTGCACCATTTAAAACCAAATCTTGATTGCAGTGGAGTGATGTTTGTTGAAATAAATACCTTGCAAATGTTGTTGATGACTGTAGAACCATTTACATACCTATCTACTTACTGTTTAAACGGGAACTGCTGGAACACCGAAATGGACATCTGCGTTTTCTATAGACATGAACCGATGTACTCTGGAACTGATGGAGTTACTTACTCGGTAAATGTTCATAATGAAATTCATGGTCTCTTGTCATCACTGCCGTGGATAACTGCTAAACAATGTTATTGCTCGAGTGTGTCTAAGTCATGCCCCATGTTGAGCACCATGTATGTACTGTTGGAGTCTTCGGCCCACACATTCGGGGCCATGTATGTAACATGGCAAGTCAGCCACACGTTAAGGCGGCATGTATGTTGCGTCACCCTTTACGCTACATGTTGTTCCTCAGCTCAGTCGGTTCACTTACACAAACGTTGGTACCCTGGTTGTCACAAAATAATAAGAAAGTACTTCAATTTAGGAATCTGATCAGGTTTATTATTGAAGGTCTAGCACAGTCTTACACTCACATCGACACGACACAACAGCTCTTCCCTCACTTGACAAATTACAGGTTCACAGCGTTACAATAGCGGTTAAACTAAGTTCTAGTGAAAAGCTCGACTAGCGAGTAAAATTACGAAGACTAGGGGAAGGAAAAGAGCCTTCTCCCTTGACACCTATCGGACTCCCCCACCAACACTACTTTTCTCTTAAACGGTTGTTCATATTATGCTGTTTACAAAGATCACTCCAACCCAACATTGTCTCTCTGATGATTCTTACATTGTGCGGACTAGTACAGGGCTAGCGGCTCGCAGCTTGCCACACACAGCTACCCCCACTCCTCTAAACGAAGCTATAACACTTGGCCAGGGCTCGCGACCTCCTATTGGTTGAAGCTTACATCACTGCGAGGGCTTCAAAACACAAACTGCTGATGGCATGGGAAAAGAAAAAGAAATCTGGGGGGGAAAAAAAAAAAAAACAATCCCAAAAGTTGCATAACCTCACTCTCGAACCCTAGGAATTTGAAAGTGCCACGTAATACAGATAACTGAAATACAGCCCGCATTAAAAGTGATAAAGCCCTTACTTCTACTCATGGCATGAAAGGAAAAATTGTGACTATTACACTCATTGACAAATGAAACTTGGGATTTTACCTATAGGTCAAATGAAAAAAAATTATAAAAGTGATTAAAATGTATATAAACTGCAATGCTACAAGAGTTACTGTTTCCTTCCAGCTTAACTCCCAGACAACATAAAGATTTTGTCACCTTGACAGCCGTTCACTTTTGAGGAGCGTAGGCAACATTCGTGACAACATAATTGAAAACTATATACGTAATTTTGCTGTCTCAGAAACATGGTTACGCTCCTCTTTAACATCGTCACTGGTAAACATACCGGATTACGAGCTCGTTTGAACAGACAGCCTTCTGGAATTATAAAAAATATTTTCATGTCAAGGAGTTAGTTGATAAAGACAATCTAGGCTCACTTAAACTACAGAACAAAATAAATAACTATTTATTATCTTCTAGCAAAGTAGTGGACTGTACGTCTGACGCCAGTAAAGAAATGGATAGTGGTGTGATAACGCCGACAGGAGATACTTTCTTCCAAAGTATACCAGTCAATTAGTTATATAAATAGATAGAAACATTAGCAATGGGTGTAGATAGCATTGATATAAATATGTTTAAACTCTGTTCCCCATGCTGTATTCCAGTTATAAAACACATTATAAATCATTATTTCCAATTGTCAACCTTCCCTACAACTTGGAAACAAACCAAAATAATACCGCTAGGAAAGATCAGTCATCCCACAGAATTCAAACATCCATGCCCATTCAGCATTTTACCTGTAATGTCCAAGATAATTGAAGGGATTGAATGCTGGTATACTGTTCCATGATACAGTCAGGATTCCGACTATACCACAGCACATACACAGCTTTATTAGTTACTGCAGACTTTATTTACAAATCTATGGATGAGGGAAAAGTAATGTTTGCCATATTCCTTGATTTTACCAAAGCCTTTGATACAATTAATCTTAAGAAACTGCTGGGCTTTCAAATGACTCCTGCAGATAGTTTGAGAACTACCTTGAAAACTGCACATAGCAGTTTGAAATACAAACGAATCAGGGAAGATCATATTTCGATTGGCAGCCAGTATAAACGAAGTTCCACAGGGCTCAATTCTTTGCCCATTATTATTCTAACTCTCCATCACCCCGCGTGTGCTGCTTCAAACATGTTAAATGCTATCAGTACATAGATGAGACTCAATTTCTGCTGCCCTGTCGTGTAAACAAAATTGACAAGAGTATTGTAAAGATTAAAGCGGTATTCACAATATAGCGTCGCGGCATGTCGCATCCAACTTTTGCTGCCAGTGCGAGCGTTATTTGCGTATTCACAATTCTGCCGCCGGCAACACAGACAGTACTGCCATCTGTTATCCTGCAAGGGAGTTCGTAATGAAATGCTAAAAACAAACTAAATGCTTTGAAGTTTCTTGCCATTTAGTTAGTAAAATTGCGATATACACTTTTCTTTAATAACAGTATTATATTAATTTTCAAAATGATGTAGGACATGAATGACTCATCAGGCATCAGAAAATTGATACAAATTTGGACTCCAATTAATATCTCTGTAAACAGTTTATGTATGTTTTCAGTTTTTTTATCTGTTTCTTGCCAGTTTATTATGAAATACAGAAATGTTATTTTTCTTATTCCCCTATGCTGGCAATGAGCATCAAAACCAATGTTCTTATGTATGTGTCGCCCCACATTCAACGACAAATTATTTGCAGCACTTGATGCCAGCTAACAGCCAACAGCGCTAGAGCCCATGATGGCGCTCACCACGCACGTGTCCCACACGTGGACAAAGAGGCCAATAATTTTGAATGTTCACATAATATTTTTCAGTGTAAAATGTGTTATATTGTATTTGCAGGGTTTAATATGTCTTAGTGTTTGTTGCTATTTTTAACTTGTTTGGTTATACATTTCAAAGTGCTCTCGGCTCAGAGATTAAGAACACTGATATTCCGACATGAACGCAGTCATAAAGAGACACTAAATTAATGTGAAAATTCATAAGAAAAATATAAAAATGTAAAACAATAATTAATTTAATTTGTGCCATTTTATTTTTTATAATAAAATATTTTACTCTGCGTGCATAGCAATTCTGCTTATGTGAACCCCGTGGGTGGCCATGGTAGGTCTGTGCGATGCTTGTCTCTGTGCAGTCTGTCTAGGAGAGCTGGCGAGGTAAGACACTATCATGTATGCACTACAACTTTCGCTTACTGATTTAGGTTTCCATAGTTAACTTAGTTTACCGGTTAACCTGTGCTTGCATACGTTTTTTGCCAGACATTTTCCCCAGCATTATGCTTCTGCTTTATTAATTTATTGCGCCCTTGTGGCATTTTTAACTTAATCGAGGAGGAGTAGAAAGATGTCGGAGAGGTCACGCAACCCACGCAACTTGAATCAGGTGCCATCTGCCTATGTTTATGGCATTTCATTGTAACTTCTGCATTATTACTATGCACAATTTTTTAAGGGCTTTGTTTTTGTGTATGTATTTGAGGGTATTTTTCATGTTTGAATACCTTGCGGCAACATCACGCGTAACCACGTGGCTGACCGAACCTTTTATACACCATCATTGTGTTTTGAGAGCTTATTTATGTAACATCGTATGGGCAATATTTTATTAAGGGTTCTATGTTAAATTTTGCCAGAGTTCCATGTAATTTCACGTAAATTGATGCTTTTGTACTTTACCACACGGTCATGTTAATGTTTGATTTTACCGCCATCAGGCATGTTACAAGCCTGTAACCACTTAAATCGTAAAGGGAATAATTTTCTTAGCAAGAATAATATTTTGTCTGACTTAAATATGCTGTTTCCACGCAGAAAAATGTTTAATTTCACCTGCACCATGTGGTCTGCTACGAACTTCATCCAGCAGCATACGTGCCATCTAAACTTGTTTTCACACGTGTGTTAATTTTGTGAATACTCATCTCTTGTCCCATCTTGCTTCATGCATCTTTTGAGGGATTATGTAATCTTGTAATTTGTGTATGGTGCAATTATTCCTGTCCTAGCCGGCTTTTGTATAGGCCGTCACCACACTACCCACGTGCTGGAGGGCGAGCCCCGATGAGTTTGCGTTAGTGATGCTGAGTAATTACACGTGTTAATATGTATTATCGAGGGTTTAATTTGTAATTCACTGTGTCCTGTCTTCAGGGAAAAATAGTCGGTCCATTAGCGGCTTATGGCCATCTTCCCTTGTGAATGCAGTGCTTTCACGCTCCTATGTGAGATCATCCATCTAGGCGTGCACTAGAGTAATTGCGGGCTGGGAAGCACCCAAGCAGAATTGGCTAGTCGTGACCGAGATTATCATAATTTCATTGGCAAGTTGATGTGTATGCATAGTAACAAAAAAAACAAGTCTGCAGTGAACTTACCTCTTTTATTCAGTAGTGACAGTGTCCTAGCCACATGTATTTCAAGTGATGTTTAGTAAAAGTTTAGTATTGCCTATGTGTTTGTAAGTACGCACAAGTGAGACAGACACACAGAACCCACAGCATCCCTGACAACCCTGTGTCCCAATAGTGCGGTGATTGGAAAGTATTTGTGTCATCATTCGTCTCGTGTCTCACCCGACGGCGTCACACTTAAGGTCTTCCCCAACAGTTGCCATAAATTGCATGACACAGTTATCTGGTTTCTGTTTACAAAAATTAATCAAATTATTTTTCAAAACCAGTCCATGGCAAAAATAGTTTATTTTTGTTTACTTCCATCATACACATGTAATTTCACACGTGTTTAACTGTTACAAAATAAAAAATTGTGAATCTTGCAAACTCGCAAACTATGTACAAATCACAGCTGCTAGACAAACAGGATTGAATTTTTCTTTCACATTACGGACATGGCTGTATTCTCGCAGAGTTGTTACGGTAAATAAGTTAGTTTGAATTCATTTTTTTAATTTTATATAGTTAATTTTTTGTGAACTTCAGTAGGAATGCATAATACAAAAATAAATTGGAACTTTGTTCATTTGATAAAAAATACACATTCTACAGTTCCAAACAAAAAAGAATAAAATAAAGTGAACACATTCTTTCAGAGCTCTGGTGTGTCCTAAGCATATTGTAAAATAGAAATTGCTTATATTGGCTCTGTGTTAGTGCGTAACACTGAAGCTTCGAAAAGTGTTTGATGTGAAGGCTTTACAAAGATTTATTTAGATTTCCTGTTTTCAGAACACTAGTGCTGTGTGTCCTCGTGACTTCGGCATTTTTTAATACTGTTCCATTAAAGTACTTCAAAGATGTCTCTTTTAGAACATTTTTTACAGCCCAACTTTATAAGTGTTTGTTGTTGTGTGAACATTTTTACGAAGTTGATGACTATAGTTACAATGTTGTTATTGGTCAAAGTAAGGAAGAAAACAAGTGAGGCAGGCAGGCACGCATGGTAATTTTAATTAATCTTCATCATAGAAATAATATTTAAAATATTTTTTTGGGATTTTAACTATTATTTACCTTTGAGTATAAAGCATTTTATGAATGAAGGCTTGTGAAGAAATACTGTAACTAACAGACTCTTGCAACTCTGTACCAGATACACTACTTGATGTGCCTGTCTGCAAACTATGCTCACATCAGAGATCATGAGAAGTTTCAAGAGCTGCAGGACTTGCAATGTCTTCAAGAGCCAGAAATGTCCTTTGGTGGTTCCAAGGATCGCTTCTAGGACACAGCACGAGAGATCTTCCAGGCAGAATCCATGGCTCTCCACAGTCCACATCCAGTCCTTGGTTCACAGTCTCTGGTGCAGAATTAATTCTTCCAAGTGTGTACAAGTACATGCCACCATGTTCATTGGTTTTATACAGTTTTGTTGCAGTCCCGTGTGTTAATTTTTAAAATAGCTGAATTTTTTTTTATCTTTTTCTCGTATATTAAGACAAAAAGTTTATAAATTGTAAAATTGAGTCCTGTGGTTTGTGTAACACTGTACTGTGCGATAAGAAAGCTTTAAGTTCATTAATCATTTAGTTTCTGAGGCAACATTTTCAGTCATTGGTTATATTGCAGATCATAGTTGTGTGGTAAGAGTTAACTGTTATTTAGTTGGCTGTAATCATTATATTTAGGTTATTCCTTGAGAGGGATTACAGTTTATGTTCATTTTAAAAGACAAGAAATTCACAATTTGTACACAGATTTCCATTTTCTGTACTCCTGCCCAAAATGACTAATGCCAGCACAAAAGAGGAGTGTATGAAAAAAGGATCTACAGATGTACAAACCACACTCTTGTGCCTTACTTGTGTGGGGTCACATTAATGACTTGATATTAATCTACAAAAAATATCATGAAATTGTAAAAATGTTATATGTTTACTTTTCCCAGACACTATATTACTGTTATGTTTTACGTGTAAGAATCTTGTGAACTGTTGTGGTTTCTGTCTTAAATCTCTCGTGCCTTGTATTGAGCTGTGTAATGGACACATGCCAGCTCCTCATCCTATTTATCTACAGAAGTAAACAGCAATGCCTACAGAGCAACATGTTTCAAATAGCTGTGTGGAATGTGCATATTTAGTATTTACATAACTGGTGCCACTCAGTTTAAAACTGACAAACATTAATGGTCACGGTTTAGCATTAAAGGAACCGCTGTCCTAGTTATTGTAATAGACCAGTTCATTCATGAAGTAATGAGTACGAAGAAGTTTCGGAAGTTTTTTTCTGTTTTAAGAAGATGTCTAAGGTCAAGCTTTTGTGAGAACACTTTAAAAAAAAAGTCTTTTTCTGGGTATTTTATGCCAGTAGCAGTAAGTCACCATGCAGTGTGTTCATTTTAAGGTAAATGTTATGTAATTACTAATCTAAACTGGTTCTTGAAGTTTGTATGGGTGGAAAGTCTGCTTGCAACTGTCAATTTTCTACATGTCTTTTATAATTGTAACATTTTTAATATGCATGTAATTCAGCAAAATAACATATGTGGCAACAGTCCACTGTTTTGGATTTGTTGTACAGAAGTTGTACTTTCTTACAATTAGTCGATTTTCTGGATGTAAACGCTAGCAATAGATAATTGTTGTTTAAATATATAAAACAAATGTGTAAGTTATATCATGTTGCTGTACACTTGCATATTTTCCAACTTTTTAGATCAAATTTAGGGGTTGAAAACACATTGTGCACAGTACGAGTTTTTTCAGATGTAATTGCAATCTACCACAAATTTTTAGCAGCAAGGATACCACAACATTATATGTAACCATAATTTTCAAAACAAACGAAGTAGTATTATATGAAAGATTCTTTCAATTAGGGTTCAACTTATATTGGTATAATATGATGCAGTATGTTAACAAATTTGATGCTTTGTATTGTTCCTCAAACTAGTTTCCCATGCTTTATTCAACCTTCATTTAGAACTACTTGTACCTTATTTTTCTGACAAATCCACAACTCTACCTCTTGCCTGGTGCTGACAACTTCATGAACTTTTCTTGTCTCAGTAAATGAGACCCCTACAATTTTGTATCACTGTAGCAGCAAAAATCCCAGCACATTGCTCGGTTATGAGGTTCAAATTGCTTTTTGTGAACATTCCCTCCAGTCAGGACATTTGATCTTCATTATACAAGTGACTCCTGTCCATTTTCTTATTAGGATACTGTACATATTCATTTTTACCCTTCCTCCTTCTCCATCCATATTTTTGAAACCACATGAAACATACCCACACGTTCTCTCAAGGCCAAGTGAAGGTTGGTCAGGCTGCAGAACAAGTAGGTATATATTATTTAGAATTGTTGGGTGTTGGGATGGTAAGAATAAGGGTTCCATCTCTTCCTGGGTCATATTACAGCAGTTTGTTAATTTCAGGAATTTTTTTTTTCTTTCAGTAGTGTGTGACCTTAATGTAAAGTTATTTGTAAGAGTATAACTAGGGCCCCACTTTTACTGTAAATAAAATGAGCTGTTTTCATCATTAAAATTTCTCCATTTCATCAAAAAATTATTTTCCTTTAATCAAATAAATTTTATAGCAAAAAAATGCACGCATTCTTATTAAAACATGAATGTGTTGTTTTTGTAACAATTTTACTCATACTAAATGGAATCTGTTATTCTTTTAATTAGTACATATTTGAGTGTTTAAAGCACTTATTAAATACAAACAAAATTTAAAGGCAACACTTTTATACATTGTGCAGAATACTATGTGTTAAATTCATATAAAAACTATGTACTTGCATAATGGTTCTCGTCTCCGATGTAGCTTAAATTTTTCGGAATTCTTAAAATAAAAGGGTACAGAAACCCCCATCGCAATAACTGTGAACTTTGTGAAACTGACATAATTTGACTACTACAAAGTCTGCCAATTTTTTTCTCATAACCTCCAAAATATCACATTTTTAGGCAGCCATATTTTTATCGTAAGCAGAGTTTAAGAAGTTAAACTGCCAAAAATGGCCTGGCGCTCAAACTTAAACAAAGGCTACTAGTTGAAATGAATCACTTTTGACTGTGATGAAATGCAGTAAACTGGCATATTCCTAGTTAACTCAAGCTTAAAGTTGGCTTACAGGGTTAAAATTCTGTGGTGAAACCATCCGTCTATGTGTAGGGTATTGAAAAAAAAAGTGTTCTTTGTATTGAAAGTACCCAAAACTTATGTGAAAAGTGGTAATTTAGTGAAGTAAGTGATGATTTGTAGTAGGTATAGTTTCATAGTAAAACTGTTTTTACTTATGTAAGTAATTTTGTTGTCTGCTTACGCATTACAAAGGTTTTTTATTTGTTATTTAAGCACTTTAATATTATATATATAAATTATTGTTCCACAAATTGAAATATTCAACAAAAATTTCAACGCATCATACTTTATACTTGATGGTCTGATACTGTACTCGTAAGAGTAGTCTGGAAATTGTGTTACTGTGTTAACAATATATTATTCATTGCAACTTAAAAATCTTAAATAATTTTCATGCTGTTCTTGTGCATTTTCTCTGTCATGTTGGTTTGATTGTTGTTTACAAGCAAGAAACTAAACTCTGTGGTATTATAAAAGAAAAACTGTTAAAATATTATATCTTATTTAAGATAATATTTAAATACAGTGTTTAGTGTGTAGTTCAACAGTTGCTTCAGAATTGTTTGGATTCTAATGCTGAACTGAACATATTAAAAGTAGAAACATTTATATACTCATTATTAGTGATTATTTGGGAAAATTGATTTGCCACTGAGCACAAATAGCTAAGCTTTTCAAAGGTGCTTTAATTTTTTACATATTTGTGATAACATAATGGTAACTTACTTAAGGTTGTGTTTATAATAAATGTACGTACAATATAATTTCAAGTGTTTGTCTTATATGAGAAAGGCATGCTCCAAGCTTGAACTATGTGCTACTAAATACTCATTTACAAAAAAATTGATTGCCCTAAAGGTGCCATCGCAGGGCCATGTAAGTGGGTACAGGCACAGGACATGCTATTACAGTATGTATACAGAGAATAAAATATTGTATCACACCAAGCATGTATTGTAGGGGACTAACACTTTAAGGATGTACTTGTTATGGAGTTGGACCACCCATAGCACAGACACAAGTGGTGATACAGTTGGGCTTGGAGGAGGCATACAGATGTTGAGTGTTCTGAGGAAGATCCTGCAATAGCTGGCACAACTTACCCTCCAAAACTGCCATAGTTGCAGCTGGTGAAAGTTGCCATTCATCTGTTTGAAACATTCTCATTGAGCAAGATGTTTGGGGACATTGCTGGCCAAGGAAGCATTTTGACATCACAAAGGCAGATGGGATGGTCAAGCTGTATCAGGAAGGGGAACTCGCGTGGTCGCAGAGTTTCGTGGATTTATCACTGCACAATCAGGCTTCCTTCAATCATCACCAGTGAGGTGTGAGAATCGTAAGAAATGTCACCCTATACCATGACATCTGTCATAGGGATGGTGTGCCACACTATAAAGTGAATCAAAATTCGGTGGCTGTCTGTATGCAAACCGAACCATGATCAGTACCTAAACATCACTTGTTGCCATTCCCCAAGTGGGCTGTACTACCCATTTCCAGCAGAATGTCAGAAGTGCTTGACAATGCCACAGATCCCCCTTTGCTAGCTGCTTGGATATGCTATTGTACACAGGTGTATCCCTAGCTGCTGTGACATGTCCCTGGATGGTGCGCAGCAATACCTGTGGAGTGCTTACAGTCTTTCGCACAATGAAACTATGCTTCTTGCTGGTAGCCCAGGGGGGTCGCCCCGAACCTTCTCAACAGGTGTGTGTACTTTCTTGTTCCCACTGCATCTAACACTAACTCGCAGTGTAGGCAGGCAGAATGGTTTAAGTGGTGAGCAATGTACCAAAATGTCCAACCTGCCTCTTTGAGGCCCATGATGCAGCCTCTCTCAGATTCATTAGACTGGGAAAAGGATTGTCGAACTAGCCATCATAGCAAGCTGCGTGTTCACTGAATGAACATAGTTCTGTGGAGAACACAGCTAATAAGGTCTTATTTATAGTCTCTTGCGGCTATGAATTATGGATATGTTTGCTCCCTAGTGGCACATCTACACAAGCAAACCATATTAAACTTAAAATGGGACAATTCATTCATAGTAATCAATTTTATGGGCAAATGAGTGTATTTTTATTTAATGTACATTTTTGTCATAATTTGAAGAATATTGAGTTAAAAGATTATATTAATTAGTATTATCTTAGTTTTATTAATAATTATGTATAAAGTATTACTATATAAGTTTATTTACAAAACAGTGTTTATTTCTTTGGTTTTATTTACTTTGTGAATGTTTCTCTTAGTTTAGTAATTTCAAGCTTTTGATAGAAGTGTTTCTTGTTTTTATTTTATTCGTTGTAATGGCACTTACAGTAAAACCCTTATTTTACACTTTTCAAGGGACTGGGGAAAAAATGTTGCAAAATGCAGCTAAGTGTAAAAAGAAGGAAACTCTTGCTGTAAAAACAGACATCGGGACCAAAAAAGCATAATGCTGGGAAGTGTAAAATGGGGGGGGGGGGGGGTGTAATATAGGGGTTCCACTTTATATGTGATGCAACTTGTTACAAAGCCATGCTTGTAAGTATCAATTTTGGCAGCTAGGGATGCATTGTACTGTCCCAAATATATTTGGTACCTATTTGAGCATGCCTTATAGCATTGTAATTAAATTTTGCTGGTTGTTATTTTCACATTCCAGTTTTAGTTCAGCATTGTGTGTTAACAAGCTGTAATGTTATTAAAGGCAGCTATACTTTAAACGTTAATAATGTGAATCATGTAACATTTCTGCCACACTAGCTTTTATTAGCTGTATATACCTAACCAAGGAAGTGTATATTTTATAATTATGACTTCAGTTATCATTCTTTTAAAGTTGGTTTCAGTGTGTCTAATGTGAGATTAAAACATTCCGGAATTTTGCCAATCAATTTAATTTAAACATACATCTACAGTAGTTTTCTAATTCCACAAAAAGTGTTATTAGTTATTACTGTAGTTTTAACTGTTGAAATCAGTTTTTCTTAAATCAGAGTACCACACTTTTAAGTTGTACTAAAATTCAGTTTCTGTTGTTGGCATGTATGTTAATCATCAAATTTTTCATTGTTTGTGATGGTGGTGTTCAGGTACATAATATTTTGCGTGAGTTAGACACACAATGTACCTTGATCTTAGCAACTGGACAATGATATTAGGCAGTTTAATGCATTGAAACCAACAGTTTCCAACAATAGTATCCATAGAATGCAAGATTGACATGTCTGTTGCACATATGTGCAAAGCTAGTGAGTAAGGAACTTGGACAGTGCTGCACATAATACCGTATTTATCCAAGGATCACATGGAGACAGAGCTCCCTGAAGGTGAGGAAGGAACAGAGGGTGGCAGCACATGCGTGCTCCGGCAAGTGTGTTTGCTGATCACTAGGACAAAGTAGGAGATGGAGGAGGCAGGTTGAGAAGAATAGTAGCCATTAGAGATTAAGCAGTCAAATTGGATTATGTTTGTTTATTGCCGAAACAAGTACACACACATCCATTCTGTACCTTGAGTAGGGTCTGAAGGGCCGATCCTAGGTTGCCAACCGGAATGACATCTAGTCTCTAAAGACACAGTGGCGCAGGGGGTGAGCTTAACCCCAGAGGTTGGTACTTGTACTCGTAAGGTGTAAGAGCATGGCTAGTTGTGTAGCAGTGAAGTGCGAGAGGCTTCAGTAAGCTGTCATGCTGCGTGTTGTTCTGAGACTGCTGCACAAGGTGGCCAGTAGTAGGTGAAGTTGCACGGTCTCTCTCTGTAGTTGGCGTTGGGCAGCGTCTGGGTAGCGTTAAGTTCTGTAATAGAGCTGCGCAAGTTAGCCTCTAATTATGGACAGCGGGTCCTCTTAATACCCTAAACACAGGGTCAGCGTGGGGTGGCGAGAGTGTAACAATGAATGAATTGGTGGAAATGGTCAAAGGACAAAGCTGGGCTATGTTTTCACTCCGCAATTAGAGGAGTGAGCATGCGCCAAAATGTTAAGCAGGTTGCTAGCCAACAGGTAGCAGCAGCTGGCCTGTGAGCTAACCCTGGGCAGCACAGCAGGGGTGCTGTGGTGTAACCTTCTTGGAAGGACACACAGCTGTGCCAAGGCTAGATTAGACTGTCACCTGTGGCATGTTGTTTACTTTTATTTATATGACAGAAAATTTTATAGTTAAATGAATTGGCTTTGGTTGTAATATACAGCACTGCATTAACTTAAGCAGTACTGTGGAAATGTCTGCCAAAATGGTCCACTTAAACAGCATTTTCATTTGCAAGATGATAATTTTTATCTTTGAGATTTGGGAATTATCCTCTTCTTACATTCAGGTAAAAACAGTAATCTAGAATTATGAAGTGAAATAAAGCATAAATAGTTTAAAAGCTATATTTGTCAGCTATTTGAACGTTGGTTTTGGCTGTCACATGATTATGCACATGAGTGATCCTGACTGCTTGGTACCGACTTGTTTCTTGTAAGTAGATTCTTGCTGGGTTTAAGGGGATGGGTCTGGTACAGTATTGACGTGGATAGCCGCCTTGTACCATGTGCTTGGTGCTGGGTTCTGAGTCACCATGAGGTGACTCAGAACCCAGCATATAAAATATATTTATAATTGCAACACCTGTCCATCAAAAGAAAAATTTGGTTATCTTTACATATTCACAGTATCTGTCTTCAGCAACAGTTATTTGTACTAATTAATGGTTTTAGTGTACAGTATTTTCCACAATGTAGAGGAGGATTAAAATAACTCTTATGTTCTCAATTTCTGTACTGCATTGTGTTAATTGCTGCGGTTTACTTTTTTTTATCCATAATTCATAAAATAAAATGCATACTGTGTACATTGTGACCATATCAAGTGGAGTCTGTTTCTGATCTCACCATCTGGTGTATTAAAGTGCAGTATTTTGCTATACATACCATATTATTATAATTTTTTTTGTAAAAATATATTGTTGATTGAATTTTTTAATAATGTTTATGTAAGATGTGTGTCTTTGTAAGTGTTAATGGTTATAATAAAATTTTATAATTTTTAAAGCTGTTGCTGTAGTAGAAAAAACTCCCCCTCCTACCAAGAGGTTTGTGAGAGGTGCTGTCCTGAACTGTGGATGAACAGGTATTAGGGCCTACAACATTGTCCAGAACAGGTCTCCCCCAGGTATCTGCGCCATAAATTTTGCTTTGCTGTTCATATGCTGATTGTGGAAAGGGAGATAGTATGGTATGCTATTGTCCATTTCATGTAAAGGAGGTAAATTTTGACAGTTCTAGAAAAGTAGTCCTGTCACAATGTATCCTTCCACCACAGCTGTTCTGTCAGGGAAGAAAACAAAGTTTGTAAACAAATGCACATTTGTTTAGCGTCTCCTGTCAGCAAACACTGAAAGACTGACGTTACTAAGTTCCATCCAGTAATCAGTGTAAAACATTATAGCTAAGTTTACATTCCAGCCTTTTTATTTTTGTAATAGCCATGTAAGTTTTCTGGGGCTCTATTCATTTTATTCTGACGGAAAGAGGACTTACGGGTACTTTAGTTTAACGACTTTCGTGAAATAGCATTGTTTGTTGTTTTGAAGTGTGTCATTTTGAATTGCATATTATTTTGATGGGGCTGGAAGTTATGCTTGTATAGAAATAACATTGAGTATTGTAACTACAAAAATTTTAACTTCAATGGAAGTAAGAACTATGCATACATAAGTTGCTGTTTGTACAGATGTAACAATACACACACACACACACACACATTTACCGAAGTTAACCTCACACTCCGTGGATTTACAACATAGGCCAAATAAATACCAATTTTACACTACAAAAGAGTTGAAAAAATGACGCATTTTAACTGAAGTGTTTTTAGACTCCTGGTCACTTGTACAGGGGTCAATTGTACGTGAAAGGGACATGAACTCTGGACTGAGTGAAATGAATACCGAATCAATTTTTAATTTATTTATATTCGAGGGTTGAAACCTCTATACCTAGAGTCCGCCATTACAAACAATGTAGAGAAGGGTTGTCACCAGCCCTAAAGCTGAAATCCTGGTTGCTGTATATAAAAATACTGTAAAATCCTGGAATCACTGGGACAAATCCTGTAAAATCCTTGGAATTTAAAAAAATTGCATATTACAGATTAAAAAAGTGGATATGAAAGACGTTTACATATTTAATGTAGTTATTTTGGTTTGAAATGTACAAACCATGGCAGTTCTTTTCTCCACTCACAATTACACTTTCTGTATCGGTGATAATTTTTGTTTCCTCACCATAGTGATATCAATGTCAAACGCAAAACACAGTCATCAAATTCAGATTGCATGCATGAAAACGGCAATTCACTGCAAAGGTTCTATTTAATAATGATCTTGGCCTGTCCATGTGATCATACATCCAGGAATAGAAATATGTAGATAAATATACCAATGCCAGTGAACAATTAAGCAAAATATTTTGGACATACGCTATTGAAGCAATGGCGTATGTCCAAAATATTTTGCTTAATTATTTACCTCCATTGTTAGAATCTTTCAAACAAATGCATCAGTGCAACTGACGCACATCGCTGTGGGTGCTAGTCTCAATTTAATGGTCACGTTGCCGAGCAAGGCGTGTTACATGGTCTGGTTCCGTTTCCATTGACCCAACTATTTCTTGCCTTATTCAATCATTTTTCATCCGTTGCTCTCAAGAATTATCAGACTCTACACTCTTGGAAATGGCAGGACTCAACTTTATCAATTTCAATTTCTACTGGTAGGCCTACTAAGTGTTTATTTATAAACTCGTATGCACTGTTCTTCTGTTCTATATCATTCTGTGATAAAAACACTGATTCACTGCTGTTGACTATGTTGTCAATAATAGAGGAAACACCAGTTTATGATTCACTAGAGTTGGCTGTATTGACAATAACAGGGGAAACACCAGTATCTAACTCAATGATTCTGTAAAATGTTTGGCTACTTGCACTTTCTTTCCGTATTGTTGGCCATTAGCTGTTTCAATGACTAACCCCTGGTGGGCAATTTCAACTAATTTGCGACATTGGCTGCTCATCATGAATAGCTTCCTGTATAAAAAAAACAATAGAAATTGATATCATCTAAAAAAAAATAATATACAATTAATGGCAATGAGGATTAATTACTACGTATATTCAGCCAATTATGAAATGTGTCGATTTGCCCGACTATGAATAACTTTGAAAGTAACTTAGCTGTCATCAAATTTCATGTTGATAATGTGATCATCAAATTTTATGGTATCAAATATACCTTTAGTTGGAGTATGACATTTACATAATATGAAACACTTTCTGATTGGCTGACATTAAATTTTATAAGTTAAAACGTTTATTGATTGTTAAATAATTTACACAATAGAGTGCCAACGTTGTTGCTTTCACATAATAAATCACCACCACATTATCTACAAGGAGTTATAATAAAGAAAAATACCAATTATATAATTTTCATTCTTCACTGATTTATTTTCCACTAGTACAGTTAGAAACACTTAATATTTTTTCTTGCTAAACACCATTGTCCAACAAACAAAACATAGAGAACCCAAGAATAAAATCACTTGTGTGTGCAGCCATTACATCTTTGGCCAAGTAAACATTAAACTATACCTCCTATGTGTCTGAAGTTCACATAGGAGTTTCTGTCCATGTCATTATTTCTGACCCTACACATAGGAGTTATTATATTATTTATTTTACTCTTACTGGATACATTTTACACATAGGAGTCTTTGACCATTCCACAGAGATTGCCATACAGTATCAGTTTCTACCACAAGCAAAAAATCACACTTTTTGCACATATGAGGTATTGTCGTGGCAATGATGTATTGTTTCATTAATGCTTTTTTATGCAGTAATCGTGTTGTGTACCTATGTACATCCCTGATCACCATCATATCTTTGCAACCGTTTTGAGACATCAGGATGAAACAAAGACTATGTTCAAGTTAGTCCGGGCTTTATTATCTATAAACTGTGTAAATTTCATGTCAATATGTTCAGTGGTTTTTTTTTTTTTTTTTAGTTCTATCCGGTCGTGCAAACACAGACATTAAAAAAATTAACTTTAGCTATGGCTTAGTTATCAATTATCCTATACTAGCTGACCCATGTGACTTCGTTAGCATGAAATTTAGGACTTGTTTTCTTATTTTTGAATTATAAATTCTGCTTCGCTTATGTTTTATGAAGTTATTAAAATAAATCCCACCATAGTTTCACTAAGTTTTTATGTTTAAAATAGAAATATTGCTTCTTACAGATTTATTGGAGTTAGTTAAATTACACCCTGCCATTGATTTGCACTTGTTTTATGGTTTTAATGAAGTAGATACCTACATACCTAGCCACTGGACCGAGACCCCACTTGATATATAGTAGAACGTTTCTATTACGACCCCTCGTGGTTCCCGAGAATAGGGTCGTAATACAAAATTTGGACAATTTTGGGACGAGTTTGACACCCCTCTATGCCCCCAAACTTGCCAATTTTTGCATGATGTTAATGCTCAATTGTCTCCAGCACATAAAAAAAACGCTTTTTAAATTAAATATAAATATGTATATTTCAATAGCTAGACGTCTCCTGACAAATTTCATACCCAAGAAAGGCATATTGGATCATCCCTTGTCGGGGTGGCAGCGAATACATTTCTGGCTGCCACGTGTATGTAGCTGGGCGAGCGCCTAGATCCTCTGAAGCGCGGTCGGGCATGACTATTTTCTTCTGAAGCTCGGCCGTAGATCCTCAGGCAGGGTAGCTGTCGGTCGGTCGCTACAAGATTAATCTGGCTGGCGGCGGCTGCTCGCCCACTGCCACTGCCATCGTTACAGGGCTGGTCCACTTCATAACAGCGGCCCAGCATTGGGAAAACATTTCGATAGATGCAATTCACGTCAATATGTTGAATTTTTATATGAAATGTAGGCAGCGTATTGGCCTCTGCATTGCACGATGAGACCCGGCAATGTTTACGGGAATATAAATGTTAAGTGCGGTCAACTTGAATTATTAATTATCCCGAAATTTTCATCAAAAGCTTTTGACGTTGCCTATATACGCACGCTGTCTCACTCGCCATAATATGTTACCGGTAACCTAAGAGCACATTTTATTGCACACACTTATCTTTATTCACTTTACACATAAAATTGACCTGACAAGAAAAAAACAATTGCCTACCATCAAAATTAGCATATTAAGTAGGTGTGGGCGCACATAAACTTAAAAATAACCATTAAAAAAAGGGTATTGAATTAAATTTGAAGTTATCATACATACACTGATTAAGAAACTAGTCTGTGTAATGTACCGCTGTTTTTACAGCAAAAGAGGAGGGATAATGGAAGCGAAAAAAGACGGAGGGTAAGGCAGAGGCGGCGGCATGTTACTAGGACAAAGAATCCTTTCTGGCCCTGTCCGCAAACCCCACCCTGAAGCTACCGTGACTATACACCAGTGTCCCCTTCTGGCTTTAAGAAATTTATTGCTTCACGCTGCTTGGGACAACAAATGTCAAAGTCTATGATGATAGCTTGAGAAATGCGCGACCACTAACATCAGTAAGGACTAGTTTTCCATAGACTGAAAACTGTGGATAATGGAAACTAGTACCGCGGTTGGAGAGAAGGTCTACAAAAACAAATCCACGCATAACTGAAAACGCAGTTAAAGATACCGCAGTTGGTGAGGGATTACTGTATCTATTTTTAGAGATGCCTCGAATTTTCGACTTTTTCGAACCAAACTTTTCACAGTTCTCGGGATGGGTCGTAATAGAGGGGTTTTACTGTAGTTCTATCCACTAAGCCATTGCGACCCCACTTGGAATCGTTCTATCTACTGAGCCACTGTGGCTGCAATTTGGATAGCTCTATCCACTAAGCCACTACTGCCCCACTTGGAATAGCTCTAGTCACTGGGTCACTACAGCTCTTGGGAAGGAACAAAGGATAGCTCATTGACAAAAAGGAAAGAAATGATGGAACTTTTTTTTTTTTTTGTTAATGCTTTTTTGTATGTAGTAATCGTAAGAAAAATTAAACCAGTAGTTATGTACATCCCTGATCATCATATTTTCGGAAATGTGTGAGAGATCTCGATGAAATAATGACTGAGTTAGTCCGGGTCTTATTATCTATAGACTGTGTAAATTTCATGCCAATACGTCCAGTGGTTTTAGAGTTAAATCCGGTCGGACAGACGGACATGAAAGAAAATTAACATTAGATATGCCTAGTTATCAGTTAAACTGTATGGAAAAATTATTTAAAGCAGAGAATTTGAAAATCACACACACACACATACACACACTTCTATTTTTTTTTTATTTGTATAGATAATGAATTACGATGTTAAGATGAATTGACAAATTTGTAATAATCTAGGAATTATAATGTAATAATTTTGATTTTTAATGAATAATGATCAATGTAATTTTTGATTAATTGTTTAATAATGTATTTATGACAAATTTGTTCGCAGTCAAATTTTAATGTGTTTTTAATGCATATATGTAATGGTTCAATGTATTAATGACATGGGCATGCACCTTTTAAAATAAATAGTAGGATGGTAAAACGCATGACGCAGGTGGGGGAGAGTCTCTTCTCCATGTTGGAAGCCGGCTGAAAATGCCGCTAACATGTAGTTCTAGTTGCACGGGTCATGCAGCTTAACATCCACCAGTAACTCCACGTCTGGCCATTCTCCAGCTCTGGATGAAACTACTAGTGTAGGATATTTGACGTTGACAACCAGTGATTTCTAGGTGAGGTTTTCCACCGAGGGTCAAGTACAACTGATGTATCTCACTCGGACTTGGCCACTCTCCAACGGAGCAAAGTAGGATGCTATCAGATACACGAGTCCATGAATGGAAGGGTGTACCTAGTGCTTTGGGCGCTCCCGAAGATTTGCCAGAGAGATACACTGCATTTCGCCGGCAGATCTCGGTTTGCCTCTTAATGGTGTGGTGAGCTTGCTTTTGTGGCAGTTTCTACATGGTAGCCGGCTTCAAATTACAGTAAGAGCGATGCAAGCCCAAAAATCAGTACAACCTTAAGGGTCAAGGGTACATAAACTATGAGAGAGAACATGGAAAATTTAATTCAATAAAATGTATGTGTGTATTGCATTACGTATTTGGTAAATATTACAGGTGGGGAGAGACACTCCTGAATTAAAAGCATATAAAATATTAATATTGAAACTTTTTAATGTAGCGAAGTTACAATTTTAAAACCAAGCAAAGGCGATCTGAATAAAACACACACACACGTAAATTGTTGTGTGGTATTAACTATCTGAGTTAATTCAATAAAAATAGCAAATTTGTAAAAGTCCTACGTCAATTGAAAAGAATTGTCCTGAAGGGACCTAACTATCCAGTCAAATGAAGGTCTTCACCCAAGTGGTGAAGTGGTTTGGCTAGGACCTTAAGGGTGTTCAGAAGGGATATCTTCTCTGTGATCTATTATTACCTGGGAGGTTAAGAAGCAGGAAGAGGTTTAGGAAGTGGTAGGGGATGACATCGACGGCCCTAAGGAGTCGTCGTTAGAAGGCGAAGAAGTGGAAGGTCTTCTGGATGGCGGTGTCCTCCAGGGGCTGCTCGAGGCAGCTGAGGAAGTTGAAAGCCTCTGGTAGGTGGCGGTCCTCCAGAGCTGCTGAGGTCATCAATGGTCACTAGTTCTTCTGTGGTCGCCGGCACGGGTGGGGGACTCTGCCCTTAGCTAACACCCTTACGCCTTTGCAGCAGTCAGAGTTGTAGGAGACTGCCTTGAGACCAGAGCTGGAACTCCTAATATACTAAATTTTCCAAATTCTTGTCTCAGAAGGGTGCTGGGGGAATCATCCCTGCTCCTGGGGGGGGAGGGGGGGTTGGAAGCTCTGACATAGCACGAGGGTTCCTGGATCCTCATCTGCTGTGCTCGGCATCAACATATCTTACCCTAATGCGCATGTGGAGGCTGTGACTGTGCTCAGCGGCCTGCTATCCTTCAGCGGTACAAAATTTGAATTTCACGCTGTCTTGACGGGAGCAGCAAAATTTATATGGTCGTTTCTTTTAGGGGGAGGGGGGGAGCTGGCTTTGACCTTGATGGCTTCTTGAAAAGACGTGGCGAACAGTAAAAGCTGAGATCACGTGGTAGGAGGTTCCGTAGAGGCTCTGTCAACGTTGGTAGACCACGTGTCCTGCCACCATCATTGTATGGTTTGAGGGGTGACTTGCCCATCGAGTGATTGCGGCTCAAGATGGAGTGAAGTCATTTGATTAAAGTGCGGTATCTATCAGCGAAGGAATGCATCATACGTCAAAATATTGTAGAGGTCATTCACGTTAAAGTGAGCACTCCAAAAATCAACCTTTGGAAAAAAAATCACTACCTACAAATGTGTATGTATAATTATGTGTGTTACCGCGCAGGCTGGGGATGAATACGCCCAGTTATGTTGGCAATGAAATTTGAAAAGTTGTTCTGAGAAATAACGCTGTATTGCAAGTGTAATGTTTAAATTTATGGCTACTTAAGTTGTTTGAAGTTTATTTTATACAGTTTAAAGTAATTATTGGCATAAAGATAATTATATTGTCTCACGTGATCCGTGTAACTGTCAAAACCAACGGGCTGTTGTTGTGGTTCCTTCATGCTTGTTGCTTGCCTTTGCTTTGCTTGTGTGGAGTGGTTGCGAGGCAAGCTACAAATTTGGAAGCTGGAAGTTGTGTTTTAATATTTCTCATTAATTTTTCAACATATCTGCAATCATCATTGTTTTACTATAGGTCGCATAGTGTTTGTGTTGTGATTTTGTGTAAAGTCATGAGATTGATCCAGCATACTACGTACGAATAGTCCGCATCAGGAAGATGTTATATAAATCTCGCCAAAAGTATTTATTCTGTAGTTCGACGAGGAAAAATGAAGCCATACAAGGTCATCAAACAAATTGCAGAAGTTATGAAAATTTCAACTGCGACTGTCCAGAGGCAAGTGTAAATGTGTTTTTACGATGTGTTTCCTCAGTTTTTACGGCGTTTTCCCTGCTTATCACCAGTACGTTATTGAAGTAAATCGTTAAAAAAGAACATGTAGATTGCCAGTTGGGAACATGATATTATTAATGGAAAGTTAAATAGCAATAATGAAAGTAAATGAATTACAGCAGAAATGCGGCATTAATATATTCATGTGAGTTTGCAAAGTACATGTTATATCCTAAGTTCGATAAATAACATAAAACGTTATGTGTACCTATGTACCTACGCCCATCTGTTTAACCTTTCTTTTAAATCTGTCTGGATAGTAAGTTAAAATTTTGCCGTCAATAATTATACGTTAATTTCACACATTATTGTATCACTGTGTTGTTTTGTAAAGTATGCCTAACCTCAAAACATCTGTACGTATCTATTTATGCCCAGCGATGTAGCCTTTCTTAAATCGGTCATTAAAACAAGTGCAACTCTTGCCGGCAGTAATTATACGTTAATTTTACATGTTTGTATATCTGTGTTATTTTGTAATGTAGACCTAACCTCAAACCTGTGTGCATATAGTTATTCATCCAAAGTTACAGTGTTAAGTTTTACTATTGTTAACATAACATAAACATCACAGTTTGTTGCTACATCAAAGACCTTTCAACATCCTATAAACTATAAAATCTTGAAGCTGGTTTTGTTAATTAATTGAATTATTTTTTATTTATTTATAGAACTATAGTTGTGCTTGTTCTCGACATTCTTCTCGATGCAAGTGTAATTGTTTTATTTGGTAATGCTTGCTGTAATAAGAACTAGAAAGTATTTACAATCAATTGTCAACGGTTATAGATCCATATTTACATTTCGAAATTAATGTTCGACAAGACAACTTGCTACCTTTTGAGAAATATCAACAAAAATAGTAGACATAATTGTTTGTTATATCTGCCACATTGGCCACAAAAATATTGTAGTTATTGAAATTTAATGTAACTGTAAATTTTACGGCATAGTCGAGACCCCAGACTCCCAGAGCTCCTGTTTGCTTGCGAATTACATCCACCTGCCCGTGCTGATGTCTACCTGTCTCGGGCAAGCGGACAGGCATTATAATCGAACACTTCCTGTAAGTATTACTTTTATAATTTGTCTTTTACATTATAATTTTGCTGTAATTTGTGGATATGTATGGTTTTTATATTAGTAATGACATATTTCTTTCAGCTTTGTGTGTGCACGCATGAAACATTTTTTGGAAGTATAGTAATTTTCTTTAAATACTTTTCTCATTTAAGTTTTCTGTTTTGCTGCCGTCATTGCAATGAAGGAACCACAAAAATTTTTGTGGTTTTTGACACAGAGTAACAGTGTCAAAAAAAATGTGTGTGTACACAAATGCATTTGTTGACGTTTCTATTTTTAGTATAAATTATTTTAATTTTATGTACACATAAATATATTTCAACATATGCCTATTATCTCCATTTATAAAAGTGCACATGAACTATCCTTAAAATGTACATATACATACACTTATTTTATATATTTTACTCCTTTATATATTACATTTTTTTATGTACTGCCACATTAACGCCGTTATGTTAAGTTTGTTAACGCCATCTGCTTCTGTATAGTGGTGTACTGTTTGCTCGCCTTATATCCCCTCGTTTTACCGCACTGTTTTGCCTCCCTATCTTCCCCTTTCGTGCATCGTTATTTTTATTTCTCGTGGTGGTTTATTTAAGGCCTTGCACAGCTTCGCGCTGTCTAATTTATATGCTTCAGATGTCTGCTACGTTACTACACTACCTCGTGCTTGCAGGACGTATGTTTTTCCTTGATGGCTTTGTTTCACAAGCTATTTTATGAAGCGGTAAATACGTGCCGATAATATTACATTTCACTCAAGAAAATTCACAAAAGCTGTACTAACAACCAATTATGCCTATTGAAAAAAAATTAAAAATAAATGAAATAATCGTAATAATGACAAAACACAATAGGGCCACGAAAGAAACCTATAAAAACGTACATACATATTTAACAGCATGCCTATTTGTGGTGCACACGGAACACAGGTTACTCTCACTCGCTCCCGTGTTGTGCTGAGTTGAACTTGAGGCGGGTTCTTCGTAGACGTGAATGGTCTAGGGGTCAGAGACGTGGCACAGGTCATACGGAGACTTTTCACTCGTCGCTCCCAGGTTCTGCTCATCTACAACACGTGCACGGTGGGCAAAGGTCGTGCTGCAGTCATAAGTTGTAGTGGCTGCCGTGTTTTTTATCTCTTGGTGGGCAGGGCTGTTGCTCACACGTAGTTGGTCGTGTTGTGACAGCTGTGGTGGGTGTGCCCTGACACCTGCAGACTGTGCATGTGACACGCCAGTTGATGTGCGACCTCTTCGATCGGCGAGGAGGGGAAGACATCACATCAGCCCACGACTTGCTGCTGCTCTTGCTGTCCTTGCTGTCAGCCGGCCATGGACAGCGCAGATTATTCGTTTGGGCATTCCTGAAAACGAATGTGGTCGGTTTCTGCATTGGCAAAAGATGGCGTCACGACGCCGCCGGTCTGGTGCCTCACCTGCCAATATGATCAGTCACAGACGGCCTTTCTTGTGTGTCTTGCAGGACAGGAGGGGAAACAGCAACTGACAGTTCCTCTTCTCGTTCCACGTGGTTTCCTGTTGTTTCCCTCACTGGATCCTCTGTATGTGTGTCGGCGCTAGACATCGTAACTGCAGGTACTTCAGGAGTTACCTCATGTGCTTCGTTTTCAGGCAAGGGAATGGAATCGCATGATACTCACTCTTCACTAATGCCCATTTCCGCATCATGCTGTGGCGTGTCTGTGCCAGGTGTCGGCAAGCCAATGTCCATCCAGGATATGCGTCCGTCCACCTCGAAAACATCTGTAACTGCTAGTATGAACCACTTCACTTTTGGTGTTTTGGGGCAGGGTGCCTAAAGGTCCAGCACGATCATCTCAAATGTCTCCTTTGGTTCTCGTGGATGTTGCTAGTGCACGCTATCACCACATCTGCTCTTAAATCTTTGCACGTGCCGCAGTATCGCACGAAAGCCCTTACACTCACAGACATTCCCAGCCAGTAAAGATAATTCAAAATATTCCTCCTTATTTGGCCATGCCCGGGTGGTGGGAAATTTCTTTAGCATGTGAGTAATGTAATATTGTGTTATGGGAAGCTGTGGGTACATATGTCTGCCACCTTTCGCTGTTCGAGCTCGCATGTGAATCGACATGGTCACTGATTACACGTCACTATTATGCAGTCTGTTGTCCACACGCCTCTCTGCACTTACTTGCTGTGGGGCAGTTCCTCTGCTTGCAGGTGACTTCTTTCTGGAGTTCTACCAGCTTGTGTGCAGTTGGGAGCTCTGGCAAGTTGGCACACACTATTGACGTGTCTGCCAGCGTGTTTACCTGTGAAACAGGGGCGCCCATGCTGCACACCACCCTCCTTTCTTCATCTTTCCTGATATGGATTCTTTGTGCAGCAGATTCAATTACGGTGTTCTGGTCCGTCAACCAGGGTATTCCAAGAATAGCTTCTGCTCTAATTTTGTCATATTTGAAGGCCTCCGTTACTGTTTCAACATTACAGATGCGCACAATAATATTTGCTTCTCCTTGAATGTTGTCGGTGTGTTGCCAGCTGAACTGTTTTTCCACTGCTTTAATACTGTCACTGTTGACAAAACTGCTTCTTACAAAGTTGTGTGATGCAGCTGTCTCTATCAGCACGCGAAATGGGTGGTTGTTGATAATAACAGATGTGGATGAAGCTATTTGGATCACTATTTATCTGTGTGAGTAAAACCTGTTGCTGTGTTGGGCCAGTAGAACATATTTTAGCCTGGGGTTGAGTGACGTCTGGCCTCCCTACCCCGACCGCTCGTTTCCAGGTAGTGGCATTCCTCGTCCAGCAGCAGATGGTGCTCCTGCCTGTAGTGGACAGTGATTATAAAAATGCGGCCAATCACACCAGCAGCATGGGTGTGCTTGATGCTGTGGCTCCTTTGGCGGGTGTGACTGTTGTGCCCTGTACTAGATGCTGTAGATGGTGGGGCTGTTGTTTCCTGTTCGGATCTTGACGACGTATTCTGACCACTGGCACAGCTTCCAATTTCTTCCTGTTTACTATTCTGCGGTCTCGACTTTTCTGGTTTCCGGTGCTGCTGATCACGGTCGCAGCTCAGTGGTGATGCTGGCTCCCAGCAACATGACAGTTCAAAGGAACTCACGCTCTGTAGGATGAATTACCAACGCTAGTGCAGCTCTGTATTACGGGCATGCTGTGCTTGCCACTACTTCCTCCGTACTTGGTTCCAGTACGTGCGAATGGTGCTGATCTTTTGAGTCATAAAATTTCCTCCTTCTACTCCTCCAGTGGCATTTGGCTCAGTGCATACAGAAATGTTTGGCTGAATTCGGCCCACATGATCCCATAGTGGTTCACGTCTCTCCACCACAAATGAGCATCTCCTCCAAAACGATTGCCAGTATAGTTGGCTATCTTTTAGGGTCAACGCTATACCTTGTTAACCGGTTCTCGCAGTCTCGGAGTAATTCTGTGGGGTCTTCATTCGAATAGTCAGTATATCCCGATGGGGATTGAAATATTGCTGGAGTTACCAGAGAACGGACCTTCCTCTCTTGTCATCTGTCGTACATAAACTCTGGGTTTGCCGGCGGTCCCAAGTACCAGGCTGGCATGGTCCAGAGCTATGGAATGAGAAAATGTGGGGGGGGGGGCTAGCAAGTTATAACTCCCTTGCTCACTGCACCAGTTAATAGGCTTTGCAATGTCAACAGCGGCATGTGCTGTTGTTGTGGTGCCCACATTCCTTCTAAACCTGTTACCTCATCTTCTGTCCTTGGTGTTTTACGAGTGGGCAACGTGAAATTCTGTTGCTCGGACTGGTGTAGTCTCTTGTTCATTATCGGTTGGCACCGTAAACAGTTTACGTAAAACGTGTCGTGCCGCCATTTCCTGCAGCATGGCACATTTCTCGCGGTGCAATCAACAACAACTTGTGCAGGCGAGAGTAGCCGCTCCTATCCCATCGCATATGGTGAAATTTGCGCATTTTCTGAGATTTCGCCGAAATCGTGACATTGATAATGGTGGACTCAGCTGGGTGTATCATAGGTGCAAAGGCTGAGCGCACAGACCGGGTTTACAAATCCCATCTGAAACAGTTGGCGCACAAATCTTAAGGCATGCAAGCGTTGGTGCGCGACAGTGCCTCCATTTGAAGTTCAGCATCATCTCTCTCATTGTAGCCCAAAGCCTCTATACTGACGTTGCATCCTTGCACATACATGAGTTCTCGTGCAAATCGACAAGCGAAAATGGATCCGATTTTTGTGCAGGTTGTAGAATCTTGCAGCACAATGTTGACGGTTTGCCATTAGTTGTGTGGAAGTCCAGGCATACGAGGTTGGTAATGTGGCGCAGTTGACATGAGGTATCCATGACGTCTGCTTCTGCTGGGCCATGTGGCTCTCGCTCGCGCAATACCCATATGGTATGGTGCAGTAGAGGTGGTTCTTGCAAGCACAACATGATGCAGAGGGAGGTGGGTGGCAGGTGGTCTATTACACCTCAGCCGATCATGTGTCCAATATTGTGGTTGGCTGACATCACGCTCACGCGCTCAATTAAGAGGACACGTCCTAAAATGGCCGACTCTACGCACCCTAGCTCCAATGGTGATTCGGCACCAAATTTTCCTCTTGCAGTTGCAGAATGTCTTCTCTCGTCTGTTCCTCGTAAATTTGGCTCGGAAATAATAGGAAATTCACCAGTAGCGAAAATGGAGACCATTACAGCCCATTGGAATGATTTTTGTGGGCACACATGGTCACAAAGGTGATTTTGAAAAATAAATTTAGGGAAAATACAGGGTAGCATAGTTATAGGAATGAATATTACCAGGAAAATACTTAATGAATTTTCAGGAGACTTGTGTTCCAGTGGCAACACAAGTATATAGGTTGCTGAAAAACATGTGCCATAAGGCGTGAGAAAAATTCAACATTTTTGGCAGGCCTGCATAGCCATATGCTTTGGCAAACCACTTAACTGTGGGTAGACTGGGGGAATATGATCACACCCTCAGGAAGTTGATTTCAGGTTAAATAGTACCAGGATGGGCGCCAGTACTCATCAGCGGTGAGATCGAAGAGAAGTGGGGTCGTGTGGTCGACTGCCCTGGTCCACACTGTCCATATGTTCTATGGCAGCCTACTTCATATTGCAGTACATGATAAGGCCTAGGCTAGTGTGTGGTGTTTCGTCCTGTTATGACATGTACCAAACATTGGTGTATTTCCAGAGAATAATCCAAGTGCCTAGGCTAGTGAGGGCTGTCAGCTTCCCTCATATGCTTATTCACTCCCGAATAGGCTGTTCTTGTCTCCTCCACAGCATTTAATCACAAGTACAAATTACGGGTTCAGCAGCCATGAAGTGGCCGGTGAAATAATAATAAGCTGCCGATATGCTCGACATATTTTTTTATTCCCGATTCCTTCCTCAGAAGCACATCCAAACTTTGCCCCGTTCTAGCAGGGGACACGCTAACACAAAAAAAGTTGGCAAAGTGCCTATATGAAAAATTGCATGTGAATTAAATCCCGGCCATGTACAAATGAACCGGGCTGTGAGACGGTTCTCTCCCCGGGCTAAGAAAATAAACCAGATTCCTGAATTAAATTAAGTATTGCAAACTACATGATAAGTACAAATGGTGAAGTTCCCAGGGAGGACACACAATGTATGTCCGTCTGTCTTACACGGCACTCTAGAAACTACTACTTAACGTGGCGGCGGGCTGCTCTCTCACTGGCTCCAACTCCTGCCGCTGTGTCACGTGATTATATAGTACACTAAATACAATATTTAAATTTAATGAAGTGGATAATTATAGTCCTGGATAAAAATGCGACATATAAAACATAATATTTCAAAGCCCATTCAATTAAATAATAATATAAAGACTTAAATATAGCACTTGCCACTTAAGTGGTACTCTAACCTCACATTTGTGGGTTACTTGTGTCCCATGCATGGCTCTGCATGTGCCAGGAACAGTTTGCATTCATTTACATAGCTCTCAATTTTAATGAACAACACAATCAAAATACTGGATGTTACAAATTTAACTCTTTAAGAACTAATTATATTTTTTCAGGCCGCTTTTGGCCACATGGTCATAGCGCTAATTCATGGGTGTCCATTGTTACCACGCAACACACTACTGTCTTTTGCTGGTATTGTATCATCCAGAGTACTGTCCTTTTAAGAGAAATATTAATTGAAATATATCTGTGGTAGGCACACACACTAAACAACAACAGACGCACTTCAAATATTATTCCACGTGTGTTGCGCTCAAACACGTGCTAGTGGGATGTGTTTACAAAAGATAAGTTGTGCATTGCAGTACACTCAAGAAAAAAACATTATACAAACCTACCTTGACTCAGAAAAACCATTGTAGAATTTAAAATACATAATGTATTCAATCGCACGAGCGATATTCATACTTGTAAACATTTCACTCATTTCGAATATGTCGTACTGATGCACTTTGTGTAGCGTGTTCTATACCACGTGGTCACACGGGTATTAATAATAATATTGCTTTCTGAAGAGCCAGAAAAATTACGTGGCTACAAATAAAATAATAATCTTAACAATAACAAAACACAACAGGACCACAAAAGAAATGTAAACAAACCTACATACATATTTAACATTATCTTTGCGGAAAAAATATGATTGCTGAAGCTATATCGTTGATGGCGTAGTGTTTAATTGCACGGCTAATATTTTGTTACCAGTCATACAGATAAAAAATTTGTCGACTGTTTTGTAGCTTAGAAACATGGCAGAAATTCAGAACGAGGTCAATGTATAACTATATGAAAATTTAAATATGAAAAAACTAATTTGAATAATGCAGTCTTGGGCGAAATGAAAGCTGCCACATACAGTGACTGTTACAACTTGCTACATATAAAACAATTACGGTATGTCTCGGCAGAGCTTACGTCATCTGAACCTACGATAAATTTTTCGTTCAATAATAGACTGCAGTGTTGATATACCTTTTTCTAAAAATATAAAAAATATATATATTATTTTCTTAAATATTATACAACTTAATTGATTCAATTTCTTTTAGTTAATTTTATATGAAATAATTCGACCATAGCTGTAATATTATAAACATAACTCTGCAGAAATATAACTTGGCACATATCTAACACTCCCCTGAAGAGGAGTGCAGGCTTGGGGATATGACTCAGCAAAGATATGACCAATATGAAACAATGTCGCCACTCTCCCAGGATGGTTATTCATCCAGTTTTCAAGTACCGCATCATGAAAGTGTCTCAGTGGGAACATCACACCAACACCCAAAGGTTACAGTTTGTGTATACAATGGGGAGGTAGGCACAAAATGGTAACAAAGTTCTCCCTCGCCTTAACAATCACCTCCAAGTTTTTGATGTCTGATAGATGCCCATCAATGATTAGGGAGTAGAATCATCTCCTGTGGGCTTGAAATGAGCAAGAAAGTGATCAAACCAATGTGAAAGCCCTTCCAGCCTCATTCAACCCTAATCATCGCAAGCAAACACACTTCCAGTAGGTGCACCATCTTGCATTTCTTGCTTCATCCTTTTCCTGTTAAAAATTAGCATAGGAAGAATGAGTTACCATCCACTGACATACAAACTACATCCGTTGTGAATATCCCCTTTCTGCTGAAACCACTCGTCCGACCTGCTGTCTCCTTTTTGCAAAAAATTTGCAGGTCTTACTAGGAACAGTGCTCAGTGTTGTTTCATCCACGTTAAAAATCTTATGTGGTTGGAATTGTTTATTGTCATTCACATCGCGGAGGAATGAAAAGAGTTTGTTGACAATTGGCCGATTAAATGGGGGCGCGGAAATGTTGCCATATGGAAAAGGTGCCTTTCCTCCTAACTCCGGCTAGAAGCCGGAAGACTGTCCCTCTGGATAACTACCCATATGGCGAAGTTCCCACGGAAAATTGACTCCCATATTTATACAGTCAATGGAAATTACCTCCACCCAGTTCATTTAATGATATATTTAAGATTAGTGCAAAGCCGCGCTCGGTAGGTAGCGCTGTCACTAGTAGCAATAGTTTTGCTTACGAAATCAGTATATTGATAGTGCTACTTGCACCTATTTCAGTGTCGTGCAGTTATACTTGTAAAAAAAATTCTTATGCGGGAATTATTATCAATTCAAATGAAAACATCAACCAAATTACAATTCTTTTCCAGTTTAAAACAGTTGCATGTTAAATGAACTGGAAGGCAAAAAATTCATTATTTTTAATATTTAGCAAATGCAGTTTAGCTTGCAGGCATTCCTACTTGCGATTACTTTTCTCTCGTATATATATTTTTTTAATTCTACAGTTTTTTCTGATGGCATCACAAATCAACATTTGACTGTTATTGGGACGTGCAAATAAATTAAGCCAAAACGGTAACTAAAATTATCTTATAGTGACTGAAGTTAACCCATTAATATATGATTCGCAAATGTTAATTTTCCAACAATTCTGTAACGGCCAAAAATTAAAATATGGCAAATTTTCCTTAATTTTAGAAATGCTCGTGGTATATTATTTCAGCATTAATTCTCTAATTTCTTTAAGTAAGTAGGTTTTTATCATTTGTAACTGCAAAATTGTTATTTTGACAGGTCATTATGCGAAAACTATACGATGTAAGACATTTTATTCAAGGAAGAAGTAATTACAGGCAACGTCTACAAGTTGAACAGTTTGGTAAAATTTAAAAGTAAAGTTTTTATTTTTTACCTTCGCACACCCATAAGGCTTCCCGCCTAACTGGAGCTTTTTTTCCGAATTTGATTGCGAGAAGTGTGGGGGCGATAAGGACGACACTGCTATGCACATCAAGTGCGCCATCGCCGCTAGGCGCAAGGCTCGGAACTGGAATCGCACTGCGTGCGCCTATGGGACTTTCAGTGGCGAACCTATTATTTTAGTAGTGGGAAGTCTGTAGGAAGGTGTAATGCATCGCCCTTGAGTAGTTTTGTATGTATCTGATGAGTATATTTCGAACTATAGTATTTTGAAAAAGCTGTTTTTAACCATTTTGGAGTTCTCCTTGTTGTTTCTAATGAGGGTGGCGTTTTGAAAGCACTCAGCAACCATCGTCTGAAGAACGTGTTCTTTTAGTAGAACAGCACATTGGACACACGTTTAATAGTTTTGGTCGAAAAACGTGTGTTTCAAACACTATGCAACACAGTTCAAGCGAGCGACTGCTAGGCAGGCGGGAGCCTCAGCCTATTCACAAGGCGGGCAGATCCAATTAAATATCTTGTTATCAAAAATGCGGGAACGATTAGGTCAGTAAACTTGCTAACATATTTTGTAATTTGTGTTTTAACAACTAAGATGTTGGCAATACTAAATATATATGACCAAATTACATCATATTATTTTTGGCGACCAAAAATGTAGAGGACTCATATGATAAAATTAATGTATGAAAAAAACAACTCCCATCTTTTTTTTTCAAAGGTAGTTGATAGAATATTGATTTCGTGTTTTCTCGTGGGTAGCATCGGCACAAACCCTTCTATAGGCTGTTCACGGTAAAGTGAGCCCTTTTTAAGCCGCCCCCCCCCCCCTTTTCCCAAACAGGCATTAACCACTGATAAATATATATTATTGCAGTTTTAGATGTTAAATTTTGAGAGTGGTGAAATGTATACACTGTGTTTATTGATTACATTGCAAGGTTTATATTAAATAATAGATATGAATTAGTTAAAACACGGGCTGGATACAACTGGTGCATTGCTATTGAGCGCTCTCTCGTGCTCTCGCTCTGGTAACCACGTAACTATGACGTTAAAGTGAACGCTCTCAATTCGTCGGAGAGGACGTGAAAGAGTGAGAGCACCGAGAGAACACCAAGTTGTATACTCGCTGGCGCTTTGTCGTACTCTGTCCACGCGCTATATTTCTTGACATTATTTCCATGTTTTAATAAGCTTATAGTAGCTTTCTTGGCCAAGACCAAGTGGCATTTTAATTGCAAGTGAATAATTTCAACTGTTTTAGTTAACTAAATACCTTATGTAACACAATTAAATAAACTTTGGCCATGCGATCCCACAGTTCGCAAGTGTAAAGTCACAGAAGAGAAATATTATAGATAGATTTATTCTTTTTTTATTAATGCTTAGCTTTAATACTTCATATCGTATTAAATACAATGTCCATAGCATGATAAAATATTTACTCATAGCTATATAGCCTATATTTCAGTATCTATATTTTTAATCTATTGCCACTAAACTTCCTTAGATCTTCATTACAATAACTTACGAGAAATGTTTTAATTTATTAATAATTTGAATGTTACTAACAAGTGATTGTCATGGTTTGTTAATATTTTATATAATATTTCTAAATACAAAAAAATATACTTTAGGCATTACAAAATATATTAAATATAAATGAAATTAAAGCTTATTTGAGCAAATCGTAGTAAAATTGCAAAGAACCATCGAAATGCCTTTGGTTAACATTAATCGCAAAGATTGGATGTTATCTCCAGTGGATGAAGGGACGACGAAGCGCCTAGGTCAAAACTACTTCAGGACGCTTTTAATCGCGTGACGCTACTGAATATGTGACGTTTGATAGTCACAAGAAATAAATACTAAATGTGATTATCCATTTAACGGATGAAGTGAAGATATTTGAGCGGCTCTTAACAGCGAGGTCTTGAGAGCCGATACGGCTCTCAAGACTTGAGATGAGTATGGAGTGGTGCCGGAATGAAAGAGCGGAGGAAATGGGAGGTCCCCGAGAAAACCCACCGACCAACGGCATCGTCCGGCACGATTCTCACTTGCAAAAACCCGGTGACACGTCTGGGGATTGAACCCGGTTCATCTTGGTGGGAGGCGAGATAAACAGTTGAACTTTCCAAAGTAATTAAAGTGTGTTGTCTAAGAAAGGCAAAGAAATATAATTTTAAGAGAGAAAACTGTTGGAGCCAACCATCGGTAATATTCACATTTATTACCACTTTTTTACACACTTATAGCACGGCTAGTCTGAGATCCGTATACGGAAAGACGTTTTCGTATGACATTCGCGGGACATGGACTAAACTGAGGTGGGGCTAAATAACATGTCATACGGACTTTATTGTAAATATTGTAACTGTAAAATATCTACATAATTTGAAAAATAATTGAATAGCTTTCTCTGTATATTGGGACTGATTTTTAATTATTTAATTACCTACGTTAATTTCGCTGAGTTAATTGTAAATTGTGGGTATTGATTGAAGTCATTAATTGAAAACAGTAGGGGATATCAATATTATTGTGAGATGTTGAGTCGAGAGAATTTTATTTTTAGTTGTAAATATAATTATGAAATTATGATTAACTCTTATATTTAATTAAGACCTTCATCCCCTAACGAACTTTGTTTAGCCCTCTGACTTGGGGAGAAAAATTGTAACAGAATGTTAAAATTTTCACATTTATACATGCTATTTTTGTTACAGTAGTACTTGTGTACTTACGAACACGTTTCCCATTTTTGCTTGGAAATCATGTTACAATGAATGCTTATAATTAGAGACGTACGATAAAAGTGCCCGTACTGGCGCGAATACGCTAACGTCATGAGCCCAGCTTACTGGGAAAAATTTCGAAGTACAAAACTCAGTATTATGAAAGACGAAATCCAGCAGGAATCACTGCTTGCAAGTGAAAGAAGCCATTTATACCTAGGGGCCAAGGTGGCTGAGCGGTTAGACTGCTGGCCTCCCGCCAAGGCAAACCAGGTTCAATCCCCGGCCGGGTCACTCCCGGATTTTCGAACGTTTGAATCGTGCCGAACGATGCCGCTGGTCGGTGGGTTTTCTCGGGGATCTCTCGTTTTCCCCGCCCTCTCATTCCGGCGCTGCTCCAAACTCAACTCGATCACTCATCGGCTTTCAAGACCGTGCCGCCCAAATATTTTCACTAGCCCTGTTCTTTTATTGGTGGAAAATCTGTAGGAAGGTTTAGTGCAGGGCCCTTGATTAGTTTTGTATGTATCTGATGCGTATATTTTGAGACACAGTGCTTTGAAAAAGCCGTATTTAGCAGTTTTTTAATACTCTGAAATGGAGTTTCCAACTTTGTGACATTCCAAAAGTACTCAGCAGCCCCCGTATAAAGCGTGTGTTCCTTTTGTAGATCAGCTCACACATTGGACACACGTTTAATAGTTTCGTGGAGAAACAACGTGTATTTCAAACACTCTGCAACCAAGTAGGCGGGAGCCTTAGTTAGTCTTCGAAGGATTATTTGTGTGTGACTGCAATAGGCTCGCGGCTCAGAGCCTGCCAAGGTCACATTTATCATTAGGAAAATTAGACCTGGATTTATAGCAGCACATTTTAGAGGGCGGCATGAAATTATTAACAAGATAATAAAAAAACGTGTTTTTCATTGTGCGTGGTTTATAGCTGTGTGATAAAATAAACTTAATAACGATTTTGGAATAAAGTCGAATAAAGAGAATGGTAAGAGTTTGAGAGTCGATTGTTTATGATCAACGCTATATAGTTTTGTTGCCTCCATACTCGCCAGTGCCAGTTTCAAGTGTCTTCATCAAGTCAGAGAAACTGGTACAGGCAAAGCATGTTACCTTTTTTGTAGATCTCTGTGTTTCGGGTATTCAGGTTTCGCTGCGCTAGTAGCTGGCGAATGATTGTAGTTTGTTTTCGGTTCTACGAAATGTTTTATTTATGCCTATTATAATATAGTTGAAGATGTCAAGAGTTCGTGATTTATAACTAATAGGTTTTAAAGACACTGCAAGTGACAAACACGATCGCGGTGTGTGAATTAGATCCTGTAACCAGATCATGAAATGAAAACATGTTTTACTTCATTAACAGCGGAGAACAATAAATATTTTATTAAGTTTTAATTCTGCAAATGCAAAATATTTGTTATAGGCAGTGAACGAACATAGTTTTAGGGATAAACAAATAAACTTGATAAATAATTAGCACAAATAATTTAGTACATAGAAATTGTAATACTAATGAAATAATAAATTAAATAAAATGTGATCGTAAACCTACATTAATTTCGTCTGAGCTTTAACAGAAGCCTTAATACTGTAACGAAGAAAGTTATTGCTTAATTAATTTAAATCAAATCATTTAACTTAAAAAAAAATGCTTATATACACAAATTGTAGAGTTGATCGTTATAACAGTATTGAGAATATTATTATACGAGGGCTGATTCAGAAGTCATGGCAAATATTCTTTATCTCCCGAAAATTACCCAACACAGGAAATTTATTGTGTTCGACATGTACGTTTTAAAGGTGACACCTCATGGTGTATGGATGCAGGAATGTCCGGCAAGGGACAAAAATAAACATGGCTGCTTTGAATCACCGGTTAATTGATATATTTCCGTACAAACTGTATACACTCCTGTGAACGGATACGTATTGTACGTGTATGAGCTGTTAAACATCGTTCAAAGTAGTCTCCGAAGATGTTCACTGTTCGCTGCCAACGACGAGGCAGACATCGTCACAGCATTTCGACGAGAAGTGGCGCACATTGACGAATCTCTTGCAGCCGATGGTTTTTCTCGTCTGCCTCGTCGCTGGCAACGAACCGTGGACAATCTCGGAGACTACTTTGAACAACTTTAAACAGCTCGAACACACACAATACGTACTCGTTCACATGAGTTTTTACAGTTTGTAAAGGAATATATCAATTAGACGGTGATTTCAAGCAGCAATGTTTGTGTTAGTTTCTTGCCGGATATTCCTGCATCCATACCCCATGTGGTGTCACCTTTAAAACCTACATGCCATACACTTTTAACTATACATAGTACGACATTTATTGTGTTGGGTCATTTTCGGTATATAACAATAGTTGCTATGACTTCTGAATCAGCCATCGTATATACTTGGGAAAAATGATGTTATTGGCAATCACGCGGTGTCCAAATAGCTGGTAATTGTAATCACAGTTAGAGACAATCAGTCCACACGGACTGAAGGTGTGGTAGGCTAGCTTTACCTTTTCTAAGCACGCCTCCGATATTATCATGCGGTTTGTCAATAGTACTTCCAAAGATATGTAATATAACAGTGGCATGACAATTGTTTACATTTAGTTTTCACAAGAATCCCGAGGTCTAGTGTTAAGGTGGTTTGATCACTCGTCTTCCACTGCGACGAACCAGGTTCAGTTCCTACTGGGGTCAGCCTGGATCTTCGCATATGGGAAACGTGGCAGGCGTTGCCATTGACTGGTGTGTTATCTCGAGGTGCTTCAGTTTTGCACGCCATTGCATTCGGTCTCTGCTACCTGCACCTCACTGCACACTCACTGGCGCTGAATAGAACTGTTAAGAACCGCCGAAATTTCTCACTGTCCCACAACACATCCATGCTTTTTACAATAAATAAGAAAAAACAATTTTTAATATGTCTTACCTTCGTCACATCAAAACTCTGCCAGCGAAAGTGTAACAACATTTAGTCAATGCCGTCAGTAAACATAGATTTCGCGCAATTTATTATTAACATGTACAGCTCACTGTCCGACTTTGATGCAAATTTAAGAGAAAAAGAAATATTTTATCATTATGAAGTCTTTGCACAGTCCTTGAGCAGCCTATAAATGTAAAGATTTGATGAAGGGAGAAAAATAAACCCATTCTGAGGCCTGATGAACCTAAAACTGGGGGAACTAATGCCTAGGACATGATCTGAAAATTTTTATGTTTATAAATGTAACATAATCCTGGGTACACTGACAGCAGAGCTACTAATGTGGAGCGTACATTATAATGAGCTTGATAAAAGGCTTTTGTTGAAAGAAATCTGAGCACATATGAGGAGGCACAGATTTCTTCACCTGGACGTGAATTCACTTTTTTTTTTTTTAACTATAATTACATTTAACTATCCATAGTAGAATAGTAATTGCATATAAGAGGAAATTTGAAGCTGTACGCATCTGAAGATGAAAGAAATGCCCATCTGATAATGTTCTGCAAATTTCTACACAAGGAAGGTTTTGTTGACATGTGTACAGTGCGAGAATTGCTTTTAGAACTATACTGCTCCAATGACCAGCTGTTCACTTCTTTTTAGTCTACCTTCCAAAGGAAAGAAAGACTTAAGAGAGAACTTTTCTGCGTCTGTGTGTGTGTGTGCACGCGTGTGCGTGTGTCCACTTTTCAATTTTTGAACGTATCAACCAAATATCACCAAACCCGGTACGCATTTAGTACTTGTAAGAACACTATAGTTTTCTACCACGTTGAGCACTTACTTTCAAAATTGCGGCCATGTGGGGTGGTACGTCATATTTCGAGAATCGTTCAACTGATTTAAACCAAATGCTATATGCTGGCAGAGCATCGAGTAAGCATTAAATTTTGAGATGGATATTGTTGTTGGCCACCATTTTGAAGACAGCGCCAAATTAACAACTAAAGATTTTTACATTATATCTCAGAAATTATTTAACCATCACCCAATCTAGCATGTCAGTAATACTATGACAGGCCAAATAAACATAAATGATTCAACTTGGTTAGATGCTTATTTCCAAATAGCCGGCCACGCAAATATTTTAGGCGTATTTGGTACCTATATCTATCATACCATTTAACCAATTTCGAATACTGAAAGTCTCAATTACAAGCATTATACATGTCAGAACATATCAACTTTTGTCAGCCATTTTATAATATAGTACCACAAGAATAAGAAAGTTTTATGTCATCTGTAAAAAAAAATTAACCGATCCCTACCAACCTTGGCAAACAAGAAGTACTGCAGCAGATGACGTTAAGTGGTGTGTTTTAAGAGTGTAACTCATATTTTCAAAGTGGCGGCCATATAGCTATCTTGGCTTAGAATGCTATATTGTCGAAACCACGTAATCAATTTCGAATTAACCTTGTATGCCATCAGTATATATTACACTATCAACTGTATCTACATAACGCATCTTTTGTCCGCCATTTTGTAAGATAGTGGCATACGAATAAATATAATTTTTATGTTTTAATATATTTGTGTATCCTCATTTATATGTAACAGGAAGTGGTGTGCAGATTAGCATATATATTGCTTTTAGACTGTATGACACATATTTTTGCAGATGTTTTGGTATTCTTAATTCAATTGGATCCCTCATGTAATTTTACATTTATTTCGTTATTTTTAATATGCAAATGAGTTAGGATCCACCATTCTTCATTATTTTAGATTTTTTTTAAATTTATTTATGTTATTCTATGGTAAGAGAGTGCATTGTTCTGAGCAATTGGTAACTTAAATTGAGTATGTTATTAATTTATTATTCAAGATTTTTCAATCCTCAGAAATTATTTTTTTAGTCTTAACAATGTTTATTTTCTTTTATTTGCAGTTTTCCAATTATTTTTATGTTTAGCTATGAATGTGTCTAGTTGGACCGGATGCAGCTTAGCTACATTTTAGATTGAAGTAGAAAGTTGCCGAAGTTAAGTGCTTTTGGGTACGTATCTGCAGGATTCTAGACGTGATTTTCATAGCCAGGATTTCGAGGGCGAAATCCCCGGCATCTGCATAACTTAGGTTGGCCTATTTTGTCCCATAAGTTAGTTTTCAACCAGGAATAGCTTATTCATTTGAGAAGATACTAAGTCTAGCATTTTAGTTTGTTGTATTTAGTGAATGCTGTCGACACGAAGGACGCTACACGATGTCGAGATGCCATGATGGAAGCGTAAGCTACAAGCTACCGAGTAAGGCGACGCCGTCGTATTTTTGGGCAATGGACTTATTGAGCCCGCCTTTGCCTCAGCTCAGGTGGGTCAACCACTACCCCAACTCTCCCGCCCTAACCTCATTTTATCATGGGATAGGATGGGGATGGGGTCACCTTAACTTAGAGCAGAAAAATCACAAAATCTCCGAATATTGTTCAGATATAAGTATTGTGTAATTCAACAGATCGTGCTGGGTCCACTTCAAAATATAATATAGCTTCAGGAGAAGGTAACTACACTACAGCAAAACATAAGGCACAGAAAACATTTTTTTTAAAGATCCGAAATTCACACTTGACAACAACTGTAACTTTCCTTTACAAAACTTGGCATCCACAATATAATCCACTTTATATCTGGGCACAACTCCAACTTGCCCCTTTTGAATCTTAAGATGCACTTAAAACATCAAACTCCCAAGTAAAATAGGACTCCTATATTACCCACTTAATAATTGCGGTGGCCCCCAAAAGCCACCCTAGAAATTCTCATAAGCTTCACTTTAAAAATAAAGGCTACAGCAGCAATTTAACATTTATCCCCTTATGCTCAACACTACGCCCAGGGCTTCTCATAAAACTTCCGTTCTGGACAAACCCCATTAAAATTTACAAACAGCACAAAGGATTTTTTCTTACCATCTTTTCGCCAAACTTACAATATTTTAAACAACGTTCCCCTTATAAAACACACACTGGAACTCGCCAAGGTCTGGCTCTTAGTAGGGGTTCACTCTTACTAAACAATTTCCCACTTCCTAAGTCTGAACAAACTCCATTAACGAAAACCACCCTCACAGTCATACTACACATCTGAGCTTTCATACAGGTCGCCATTCAGGTCCAGTACCCAGGAATACTCTTCCCACCGGTTATGGCTGCTACTGGGCCTCCACACTCTCATCTCCACTCTGCCAACTCAGGGTGAGGATATCGTCCTCATCGATAGCCGAGGTTACACTGAGCTTACTTTCAATCACTCTCACATACAGACTACTGGCTGAGGATATTGTCCCCACATTTTCCCGCAAACGGGCTGTACTTCCCTCTCCTTTACCCAAATACACCAACACCACACACATATCCAGAACCCACCCTTAAGGGTCCCTTTCTCACCACATCGCATATAACGAATATGTCCAGGTCTCCACCGATTCGATCTTCTATCGCTCCCTCGTAGCAATCTCCCCAACCTCAACTTGCTGGATTGCTTTTTAACTTGAACGTCTCCAGAATTCCTAACGATTCTCACTTGAGGAAACTCCTCCCTTAACACTGTCAATGACCTAGTAGGGAACTCAATCTTTACTAGAGCCTCACACGCATTCTGGGCCTACCACGACGATGAGTTTACAAACACCAACACGCTGTACCGCATGACCAAGCTTCAAAAACTCCATCTCGCATTTCCTCTCCCAATGCCGTAAAGACTGCCAGTTTAGATAAAGTTGTCTCTCACGCATAAGTTCCCCGGCCCCAACTCCGTATAGGAAAATCCGTAAACGCATTAAATTTCCTTCCAAACGCAGGATACGACTAAGTCCACTAACGCCATGCACCGAAAAGTCAAAGTTCCGAAAAACTCCACAATTATTCACTGTGGCATTCGGGTCCCATCTGGCATAAACTATGTCCCCACTCGTAGTGGCTTTCCAACAACATAGTCCCAGAAACAATACGGCGAAGAAAATTCTAAGTCCCGATACTAGGAACCCTGCTATCTTCCACTGAGGCCGAATTCTCCGTCGTTCGTCTAAGTCCAACCCCGACGACCTGATTGATTTTCGAAGTCCACATCCTACTCTCGATCGGAGTGACCTCTACCAGCATCCCGACGTCCTTCTACTTATCTTGGGATCTGCGAATCAGCATCCCATTCCAAGAGCGGATAACTACACAGACCCAAGGAACCCCGCTCACTGACGGGCAACGAATTCCCCAACTAAGGTTAATCTTAATTGTTAATCAGCCAGTGGTCCCACTCGACCCGACTTATGTTAGTTTCCGGAGCAAACTTTAATTTGCATTGACTTAAAATTAATTTGGAGTGCAGAATAGTTTATTCCTTTTTTATTATTTTGTGATTTGGACTTTATTTTTCATTGGAGAACACTAAGATTTTTCTAAAAGGAATTACGATTCTAATAAGCATGTGGGAAAGTTACCTGAACTTGGAATATAATTTATGTATGGAGCTCGAGACATTACATTTTATTAAGAGGCCCTAATCTAAAAACACTTCAATTCTGAAACAGTTTATTTGAACCACATTTTATTTTTATTACCGACAGCAGCTTTAAAGATATTTTACTTTTCAATTTATTTTATTTCTGATTAAGTAGCATTTTGTTAGAATGGTGGTAGTTTTTTTTTTTGTATTCTACTCTACTTGCAGAGCATAATTTTATGTAATTGGTTATCACACAGTTAAACAGGCTGCCAGACTGGTTACAAATTGGATTGTCATGGAAGACTAGACCAGTAATCATAGGCTAATTATTTATGAGCTAAATATGACAACACGACAACAAGCTGAAGATAGAATTGGTCGAATAAGATTTATACACCGAGGGGCAGACTGGAAGAGGTTCGACGAAGTGCTGATGCGTAGACTTCATCAGTACCGCGAAGAACACTTGAAAGATCCAAACCAATGTGCAAATGCAATTACAAAGCTGATCCAGGATGTATGCAAGGAAACATTGAGAATATCAGAACCTGGCCTTCCACTAAATCGATGGTGGGATGATGAACTGGAAAGTATGAGAAAGCAGTTTAGATCCTCGACGAAGTGTAGAAGTGTTGGAAGAATATAGAGTCCAACGAAATAACTATGCAATAATGGTGTAAGAAAATAAATAGACATCCTATTTAACAGAAATAGGAAATGAAGACCTATGGGGGCTCGTATACAAGATCCTTGCAAACAAGCTCAAGCATAACCAAGTCATGAAAAGCCTTTAAATCCAGAATAGGATCATTATCTATCATAAGGAGAGTGCGGAAGAACTTGTAAATGCACTCCTGCTAGACGATAGTGTGTAAGATGAAGAATAAATTCATCAAATGAAGAGAGAGAAGATGCCTGTGTTGCCAGGCACTCAATATGGATTTAGAAAAGGACGAGGTACCGAGAAGGCAGTCATGGATGTGGTTGAAAATAAGAACTCAAGCAGACAGACCTATGTATTAGGCATTTTCCTGGATATCAGTGGTGCATTCGACAATGTGTGGTGGCCAGAGATGATCTGGCAACTCAGAGACAAGGAACGCTCAAGAAACATTTACAGCATTATTGTTAATTACTTTAAAGAAAGGTACAGACAGTATGAAGTAAACAATGTGACAGTGAGAAAGAAACTCTCAGAGGGATGTCCTCAGGGATCCGTCCTTGGACGGATCCTATGGAACATTCCGTTTGATACACTTCTTCAGCGGCAGCTGCCAGAAGACTGCGAGATCTTTGCATATACAGACGATGCGTTGCTCATAATTCCAGCCTGAAGTCGCGCTGAAATTGAGACCAAAGCTGATGAAATACTGAAAAAGATTAGAGCTGTGTTGGCAGTGTGAAGTTACAATTTTCAGTGGAGAAGACCAACGTAATGTTACTTAAAAGAAGCTTAAAGCGATCGCCTGTGGTCCACTTCAAGGAAAGGCCACTATGTCTAGCAAGGTGAAGTACCTAGGTGTGATCTTGGATAGCAAACTTCGCTTCCAGGAGGGTTATTATAAGTCTCTCCTTCCGACTAAAAATGACAGATTCTTTACAACTATCGGCTCAGACCACCGTTCGGTATTCTAAGCTTGAAACGAAGGCCGAGTGACGTCATTAGTGGAGTTGGAACTTCTCAACTGCTCACGAGCAGTTGGCAGCCTAGAATTTCGTATGTAAACGAATATGGCGGGCGTCGGTATAAAATGTGGCCGTGTATTTCAATGATACGGAAATAAATATTGTGTAGAATAAAGTCAGTGCAACATGTGTTTGTGTTGTATGGAGTTATAACTTTCCTACACATACATTTACAATACAAATAAGCATACAAAGATTTGTTATAACTATTACAAATGTGCATCACATATTGTGAACAACATGATATAGACTATTTTACATGTGGGATGTCATTACAAGCGCGTAAATGTACGAATACTTAATTGTAAATGCTTATTGAATAAATTACTATTATCTAATCTTAAATAAACATTTATTCATCCCTGAAATAACATGTGTTCGGTGGTCTAGTGATTAAGTTGCATGCTGCATAACATAAGTGTCTTTATGGTATGAGATCGAAACTGCTGTCATGAATAATTTTTACTTTGTTTAAATATGTGAAATCCAATTATGTGATGTTATGCGGTAACAACATTTTTTTAAAAAGCAAGCTTATAAGCTGTGTACATTTGTATTTTGGCCCCTAATAGCCTACAGTTTGGAATGATTTGGGGCTGGCTCTGTTATAGTATATTTCATGTAAGTGGGGTAAATTTTGACAGTTCTAGAAAAGTACCACAGCCACAATTTATCCTTCCACCACAGCTGTTTTGTCAGTGAAGAAAAAGACGTTTGTAAAGAAATGTTTGAGTCCAATGCATACTTGCATCTTCCTCTTTCCTCATGTTTTCTGTCGTGACAGGCACTGAAAGACTAACATTATCTACATTCCATTCAATAATTAATGTAATATATTATAGTTAGGTTGGCATTCCAAATTCATTTATTTTTGTAATTACCAAGTTATATATGTTGGATTCTGTTTATTTTGTTTCGAGGGAAAAAGTAAACAATGATGCTTGTATTCCGGGGGGGGGGGGGGGGAGCTTTAGTTACATATATTTCGTGAAACGACATTATTTTGATGTTTTTACGAGTGTGCAGAATTTTGTTTTAATTTCGAAAATTTTATCTTTAATGAAAAACAAAATGCTATTCATATAGTACATCACTATTCGTATTCGTGTGAATGCAGCAATACACACACACAAACACACGCACACACTTGACTGAAGTTAATCTTGCACTCGTTGAATTCACAATATAGACAAATAAACAAATATTATTCACTCACTACAAAAATATGGAAAGTGCTGCTTTTTCAGGCCACGTGTATGCCAACAATTCTATTAATTGTTTACAAATACATTTACAAAACACGCAAATTTACTGTTTGTAAAATTCGCAATCTCTTTGTGGCGTCCTTTATGTCTGGAGGACGCAACAAGGCGGCTGTCCAAAAGCCTTAAGTTGCCCTGAAGAGAGTGGTGCAGAGAAATAGCAAAGAGGCACCAATTCAAACCTAATGAATTGCGCAGAACCTGAACTGTGATTGGAAATATTCAATCACTTTAACTCTGCTTTTTAATTGCAGTGCGACCTTACTTCACCTACTGAATTGGTAGTAAAACTTCTTACTCAAGAAATATTTACCATGATGCTTATTTAATAAACATCTTATCATAGGTTTTTCAAATAGAAAATTCTTGCCAATTATCTCTGAGTTTTATTCTGACTTCACCATAGGCTGAAAAGCCAAATTCAATATCAGTAATCAGAAAACAGCATTAGATAGGCTTTTATTAAATTATGCACACTTGCAACGTCTTCCAATACAAAAAGGATGCAATGTACTGAACAATGTAATGCACTGAACTGTAATATAACAACAATCAATAGCAGGGTGGAATATAAATTCATTTATTTAAATTCTACACATCTTCAAATATAATAAGAACTGTAAAAATACAGAACACTACTTATTTGTTTATTGCCCATGGCAAAATTCATCAACAAGGCTGTCCTTGCCTATGAACTGGACAGTTCCAATTATCATTGCAAAATTTCATACTTGTAAATTGTGACAAGTTTTGTAATATACTATGACTTTCATTTGGTGAAAAATCCATATATTATTATGAAAAATTTTAGATTGGGCCATAACTTAAAAGCCATCAAACAAATATGATATCTATAGATTATACAAGCAATATTTTTAATCGTGTAATTCCTCACTTGGCCACAGCCACAAATGCTGAAAGGCCAATTTTAATTTCTTAACTTATCCTTAAAAAATTTCCACAAGATTGGATTTTAACCCTTTTTAAAATCTTTAACATGAGCATGTTTACATTAACTGCCACTTGTCACTTTAAACCTTATGCTTCATAAAATTTTGGCATTGATGGTGACTTAAAAGAAGGAAAATGGCATATTATTTTCTTAAGGCCGTCTTTTTAAAACTTCATAAATTACAACAGGAATTTGAATTTTTTTCTCCAAAAATCTCTTAAAATGTCCTAAGAATATGCTTTCCTGAAAATTGAAAGCAAAGTTGCGATCTCCACAAAACTCCTACTAGGACCTCCCATCTGGTCCAACCTGACCCTCATGCCCGAAAGGCTTAAAGTTCAAATATTCAATAAAAGTTCTCAAAGTACTAAACTGACGCTGCCGTCTGATCACCGTGGAGGAACCATCTTTCTCGAGTGGCTCTTCTGGGCAAGTATTTATACAAAAGTCACCAAAATTTTAATACACTGAGCTCGGCCAATAAGAACAGTCTCTTCCATGTGCGTCCAATAAACGACACCAGCACACACAATCTCCATAGTGGGGTAAATTCCTGGAGCGCCTCCAATGAATGGTGATTCCATCCCACCACGTCTCCAGAAGTCTTGGTTTCTCGGCGAATCGCAGGGCGTCTGGTAGTCAACCGCCTGCAGAGCAGCGACGAGCCTCGCGCCAAACAGCTGGAAGACCTTGGCCAGCGTACATGCAACGAATCGCTTCAGGCGGCAGGCAACCTGCTCAGTCGGCCTTGGAGGCCTGCCATGTGCTGAAACCACGTTGCTCCAAGCAACGACCGCGCCAGCCGTACGTCCGTGGCAACGAACACTCCAGCTGAACTTCACCTCTTCGTTCGTCGTGGGCATCTCGCAGAATTCTTCCAGATTACGCCAAAAATGCAAGTAAGTGAGGAATCTACAAATACTATAGTGTAGTTAGAGATTTTTAGCAAAAAGACAAGTCTTCATAGCCCGCGTCAGTTCTGTCCAAAAGAAGCAGTCGAATTTTTCTGGGAATGCGATTACCTCAAAATTCTTTGAACAACTTCCCAAAGTGTGTAATAAAGTTTGCAACTAGAGAACTTGTGTCGGAATTACATTTTCTACCTGTTAAAAAATAATTGTGTGCTAATAACTTAGTTTCAAACAAGTAGCAGGTTCCGTTTTTGCTTTTAACAACACAGCAAAGATAATGGAAAATTCAGTACATGTTTTCAAAAATAACCAACATTTTTAAAGTCACATATTTAGTAAAAATCATTTTGATTGTGTCAGATAACAAGGTGATAGGAATAGGTGTTGAGAATATTGAGACCCCGTCTCATCTTGAATACGAGATTTTCCATGGCTCTGCAGTACACTTCGGCGGACACCAAAGTTAGGAATATTAATCTATTTAATTTAAGACGTGTACATTTCTTTGTTATTCAGGACAGATTTATGTGAAATTTATAATTAACATCTTCTAACATTCCTCCACTTAGCCTTGGCCAAATATTTTCTTTTCCACATACACAAATAGTTTGCTAAACACACAGGTCTCGTCCACAACATGTAAACTTCTACATCTCACGAAGCAAAAAAAAATATATATATTGTTCAACGTGGCCACCAATCACAGTTTCTCAAACTATTCACAAAATAAACGAAAACTGTACACTATTATTTTCTTATAAAACACACATCTGTAATAACATACTATTGTTTGTGAGCCAAAAAATATACAGCTTACTATTCATGTCTTTAAGTAATGTTTTTTCAACAGATTTGTGCAATTTTAAAGCAAGCAATTCTAGTAATCTTTTGTTGGCACTTTGTCGACCAAGCGCAGAGAGACAAACGTTCGTCTAGCTTGGAGTGGGGAAAGTAGGTAAGCCGAAGATGCCCGGCTGTGCCCCGTGCTAAATGACTGATAACTCTGAATACCGTTTTGGATCCGACGATAATTTTGTCGACTGCGAGACAGTAGGTTCATGACGGTGTGGGCAGTTACCGACGAAACTTAGAATATGCCCCCAGGAACACATAATGTATTTGATGGATAAAGCAGTGAATATATTCACTAAAATTAGGGCAGTCCCAGTATCATAATGGGGGCTTGGGTTCAGGACTATGATGACACTGTACAACAGTGTATTCCTCGGAATCGCCCCTTTATGGAACTGGTGTGTGATGTATAAAAAGCAATACTGGTACATACTCGGAGATTATTGCTAAAGACGCAGAGAGCTGTATTACTAGCCATAACAAAGGCTTACAAGACGACATCAACTGAGGCACTATAGGTGATCGCTGGAGCAATCCCACTGGATTTGCTTGTAGAAGAATGAGAACAGCTAAAGCAAGAAATCAAAGGAATATCTGCAACGCAGATCATGAAGAAAGAAGCCAGAAGTGTTACACTATCCCTCTGGCAGGAAAGGTGGGACAATTCGTAGAAGGGCAGAGTCAATTATAGAATCTTTCCAAACATAATGTAAAGATATAGCCAGCACTGGACTGTTACAAATTATCATCTCTCCAGTTACTAACTGGGCGTGGAAACTGTTATGCAAAATTACATGGATTTAATTTAGCTGACTCTCCCTTCTGCCGAATTTGCCAGGTATAAGATACTGCCAAACACGTACTTAGAGAATGTCCAAGAATAGAAGATATAAAAATTGAACTTTGTAGGAAGCTTGAAATAGAAGAAAATGAAATAGATCTTAGAAATATCATGGCAAATAGAAAAACTGCCAAGATAATGGAAGAGTTTGCAAGAAATATAAGCAAATGTCTGGAAGAATTCGAATAATGGATTCGAGGAAATCCACAAGAGTTTGTGAATGATCGTCCTCCATATACAGATAAAGATTTCCATTAACTGATTAAAAAAAAAATAGTTATACAGGAAGTAACACTGTAAAACCGCTATAAAACATTATGGCGGGAGTGGCCCCATCACACAGCTTGAGTGTTCCCAATGCACATAGACTAGAACTTAGAAATAAAACATCAGAAGGCAACTGATGAGTTGGGAGGCCTTGTATCCCACTCGGAAAATCCTAAAAGACATAATAAAGATCAAAGCAACGAACAAAGGACATGATAAATTGGAATAGTAAGGACCAAGGCAAGTAAACACGATACGAGTCAGGATGCTGAAGACTTAGGCAATGTATAAGGAGAAAGAGTAATGGTATGACAAGGTTCCAGACTAAAGGGCCGGACTACAGAGTGAGGGGGGTCGAAAAGGATTCCACAGGCCCCTCTCTACACTGGAAATTCCAAAACTAACGGCTCTAATTGAAATATATATAATCTAATTAGTAGAAGTTTAGTGCCGCAATATAGGCATAATAAAATCACCAATAGAATAGAATGTCAAGAAATTAACCCCCAAGCTGCTAGGGGAGTCAGGGTGGAATGCAGGAAAATTGCGCCACTCTCACCTTCCAGGCAATTTGGTGTAGATAGTTGTAATATTATATAAAATTGTAATCCATAAAGGTTGTGATGGGAAAATAAAGTAGCACATAAAACAAAACAATAAAAAAGAAACATCTCATACCCCTGTATTACACATAAAGGGCACAGGTACGAGGGTGATAAGAAAAATGCGTGACCGAACTTTGGCTGGCCACGAAAAAAAAAAAAAAAAAAATGAATAGACGAGAGGGCGTGAAATCCGACGAGTGAAGCTACTGTGTGTGAGGGCGCTCGGAGAACTCTAAAACATTGCGGACTGGCGGGACATGGACTAAAATGAGGTGGAACTGAATGAACATGTAATATGGATTTTTTTTTGTAAATATCGGAACTGTTAAATATGGACACATGATTTATAAAATTATTTATTATGTTGTTATACACTGTCTATTGGGACGGATTTTTATTTATCTAATCGAATTAATTTCTTTGAGGTATTTATAAAATGTATTACTTGAAGTCATTAATTGTAAACAGTAAGTGATATCAATTTATTGTGAGATGTTGAGTCGAGAGAATTTTTTATAGTTGTTGCAAATAAAATCATGAAATTATAATAACTATATTGAATTAAGACCTCCATCCTTTACGAACCTGGCTTAGCCCACTGACTTCTGAGAGAGAAATATATATATATATATATATATATATATATATATATATATATATATATATATATATATATGTGTGTGTATATGAATGGTGGAGGAGGGTGTAATGTAGAATTTTTAATGTATTATGAGTGCAATGTCTCGTGTGTCTCTAGTCCGATAGTATTATTTCCTGTCTGGCTAACACTGCAGAACGACGAGTGGAAATAAGACCCAGAATGCATGCTACCCCCCATAAGAACTTACCACCTTTGAGCTTCTCATTATATATAATGTTTTGCCTACAAAACATTATATATAATGTTTTGTATTCAGTCTGTTAACTTATAGATCGCTGAGAAGAGGTTTAGTAAGTATCTGCCAGGTTGTAGCAACTGAGAAACTGAAAGGTGGTAAGTTCTTATGGGTGGTAGTATTCATATATGTGTGTGTGTATATATATAATATATATATATATATATATATATATATATATATATATATATATATATATATATATATATATATATATATATATATATATATATATATAATATATATATATATATACTAATAGGCTACTAGAAATTAAATCAGTGGCAGCTCAGAGTTTCTCATATATTTTATAAACGGATGAAAGAAATTTTTAGAATAATAGAATGATCAGACAATCTTTCATGTGTAGATATGGACTTCGAAAATAAAATTATAGTGCCAATGATGCCACTTTTAATGTATTTGTTTTACTATTCAATTAAGAATACAGGTGATTGATGCCGACACTAGCTAGGAAAATGTTACATCAGCGCAGGTCAAATTAAGTTAGCATTCTCGTTAAAATAATTTGATTGCAAACAAATTTTTTAAATTAAATTTCACTCAGTCTCAAACCTCAAGATGTCTAAATACATTCAGGAAGTTCATGTTAAACTTTGTGCAAATGGTATAGCAATTTTTCCGTGGTGCAGAATATAAAAAAAATTGTAAACACAAACAAGCTGCACTCTGTAGAAATAGTTCAACCTTAGCTGGAACTGTCATATCCGCTGCTGTAGTAGTCCCGCTTCTGTTCTTGATACAAACTTTCTTCCCTGAATTCGAAGCTCATGGGTTTATGAATGTGCACATCACAGCCCTAGAGAAAAACCACTATGGTTAGCTTTTTTTTTTGTAATATTTGATTACATCTCATAAATCTCAAAATACTTACAACATTACGTTGATTACTGATTGTCTATCTACCAAGACCATTATATTTACAAATTCACTAAGGTCCGCAACATCTGCTAACTTACAATCACAACACGTTCCCATTTTATATGCAATTAATGACATATTACATAACCTTGCAGCAACAACACAAATTAAAGAAACAAACATCAATACAGCAAGTCTCACTCTTACAAGGACATTAACAAAACAAAATAGATCAGTTGTGCCTACACTACAAATACTAGTCTCCGTATTTTGCAGGCAATCTAATTTCCCATCCGCAACTTGTGCATACAGGCAACTTCCTATGTTCCTTCCATTTGGGCGGAGCTTCCTTGTTCTGCAGGCTGGCTTCCTGTGCACTTGTTTCTAGTAACTCTTCTGACACTCCTCCTGCTTCGTCTTCAGCTGGAAACCCCTTGAAATCAGAGTCCAGATTAGCCCTCTTCTATGTGCTACAGGAGCTAGGCTGGATGGTCGCAAGTGTTGGGAATTTCTTCGAATTTGCCGGCCATCTTGGTCTCGGACTATGTATGACCTTGGAGTCGATGCTTTCTCCACAATTTCGGCTGGTTCCCACTGCCCAACTCGATGTAACAGGACTCTGGTCTGCAGAGGTAATTCTTTCTTCTCTCTTGTTCTCTGATCATACCATTACTTACTCTTTGCTTCGTTACTCTGCAGTGCCTCGGCTACCTTTTTGGGCACGTGAGGTTTCAGCGAATTTGCCACTGTGGGTAGCTGGGTAGCTTTTTCCTCACCCATCGGCTAACTAAAAGCTGTGCAGGTGACAAGCCTAGTACGGCCATAGGAGTGTTCCTGTTCTCCAGTAGCATGCTTGGCGGATCACCACCTGGATCTGTGCACCTCTTCAGTATGTTCTTTGCAATCTGAACTGCTCGTTTTTCCTGTCCATTCGACTTTGGTAATGGGGACTTGTTTTCACAATCTCAAAATCCCACTGCCTTGCAAACTGCTTGTACTTGTATGAGCTGACAGCATATTATAAGACACAATAAGTTTCGGAATGCTGTTAGTGGCGAACAGACTTCCGACCTCTTATGACCGCACTAACCTGCTTATTTTCCACCTGCACCAATTCAATATACTTGGAATAGTAGTCAATCACTTCCATATAGCTGCTGCCTCCGTAGTCACACAGATCAACACCAACCTTCTAAAATGGCAGTTCAGGTATGGCATGAATAATAAGGAGCTCTGTCGCATTTCTTCTTCTTAACTTCTGACATAGAACACACCTATTTACCAAAGACTCAATGTCCACTGACACTAACATCTGCAAAGTTCCTGTTGAACTCTAGGGTCAGTGGTTTGTGATCAGTGTACACTGTGACTTTCCTACCATTTTTTGGTGGCAAACACAGTGCTCAGCATCTCCTTCACCAGTTGTGCATAGTTGTTTTCAGCCGGCGACAGGCTTCGTGTTGCGTAGCTGATTGGCTGACCACCACACATCAAGCAGCACCCCAACCCATCTTTTGATGTATCATCTGTATAGACATCTCCTTGGTGGGATCATACAGAACCAGAACCGGTGCCTTGCTGAACAACTCCTTGACTTGTTGCAAGACTTCATTGGGCACAGACAATCATTGCCACTCACTCACTGTTGTCTTTCAAGAAGTCCCTCAGAAGAGTAACAATGCTTGCTAAATTCGGTAAAAACTTCCATAGGTAACTGACGAACCCCAACACTCTCTGCAGCTCAACCCTGTCTGTAGGCATTGATAGGGCTAGGACTACCTTTACCTGGTATGGATCTCGTTTCATCCCATTCTTAGAGAATACATGTTCAAAATACTTGACTTTATCCTATTTAAACTGAATTTTGTTTCAGTTGAACTTAACATTCAGTTTCCTAGTTCTCTGTGCCACTTGAAACAAGACTTTATCATGTTCACATTCACTTTCAGTTGCAATCAATAGGCCATTGAAGTAAACAATTACACCTGGAATGTTGAGCCATTGGTTATTTGTTCTGTAAAATCATTAATAAATATTAAGAATAAAATTGGTCCCAGTATTGATTCCTGTGGCACTTCTACTCGAGTAGTTCTGGTATTGGACATAACATATGTAATGTGATTTTTGTCATAATATCTTATGGAGGTGATCTGTTTTCTGTCTTCAAGATATAATTTAAACATATTATTGGTTACACCTCTTATTCCACACTGTTCAAGTTTTTGCAATAAAATATTGTGGTCGACACAATCAAAAGCGTTTGAAAGATCTGCGAATGTACCTGTTGAGAATTGTCTTTTAAAAAGAAGTTAATATTTTTTCAGTAAAACTGTAAATAGCTTGTTCTGTAGATCTGCCCTCTACAAAGCCATACTGATGCAATGAAATAACCTTGTGTCAGTTTATTTGCTATCAATTTCTCTTATATTTTTTAAAAGGATGTTAGAAGAGCAATAGACTTATAGTTATCCATCAATGCCTTGTCACTTTTTTATGTATTGGTACTACTTTTGCATATTTGAGTCTGTATGGAAAAATTCCCCGGGTAAGACATTCATTGAAAATGTAAGTCAAAGGCAGTTTTATTAAATAAGAACACTTTTTTTAGCAGAGTTATAGGTACCTCATCTATTCCACAGGAGCTTTTACTTCTGGAATTTTTAATTACAATTATGATCATGTCTTCTTCAGAGATAGGTGTGAAAAATAGCGTGTTAGCATTCCAGGTGTTAGGTCTTTGGGGTATGTGTGCAGGACTAATATTTGTAGCTCTATGTTGATTTTGCAATTTTAGTGGTATGTTTGTGAAATAGTCATTAAAACTATTAGATATTTCCTTGCTATTTTCGATTTTGATACCATCAACTTTCAAGAAAAGGTTATGTCCTTGCCTAGGTTTCAATATATTATTAATAACGTTCCACATTGCTTTTTTTTTTTTTTTTTTTTTAGGAGGCTATTTTTTCCCCATTGTATTTCTGATTTGCTACTCCGACAACTTGTTACATAATTTTTCGTATTGCATACAGTATAATTTTTGTTCTCCCCTAGGTTCTTAGCATTTGACACAATATTTTTAACCTCTCTCCTGAGACTGTCATATCTTTACTAATCTATTTTATTTTCGAGTTACTGCTACATTTGACAGATTTGAGTGGAAAAATATGATTAAAATGACAAATAAATGTATTAATAAAACTGTTTCAGGCAATGTTTGGTTCAGTTAATGTATAAATGATGTTTGTGCTGGAGAGGTTGTTCGTGGTTGTTTCGGAAATGTTGTTCGCGGTGGTTGTAGAAAATTTTGTTTGTGGTTGTTTTGCAGTGTCCGTGCGTGGTTGTTCTGTAAATATCATCCCATTTTTCATTTACAAGTAGGCTTTTAAAAAATTTAACATTTTCATCTAAATATCCATAATTCATCATCAATATTAGAATAAGCTTATGTCCAACTAGTTGCCCTCAAAATTAGAATGTTAAAAATCATTAAGAAGGGTGAAATAGAGTTTAAAGAAAATCACTCGATGTTTTTCTATTTTGCAGATGGTGTAGTTATAGGAAAATATTGGCTTTATCTAAGTTTTCTTTATTTTCACTACCTTTGGAAAATGATAATATGTGTAAATATGTAATTTACTGTAATGATTACAGCCTACCATTAAATACATAACCATCTAAACGCACAAGTAAACTTTATTTATTTATTTAACTTAACATCTTGTCGACAGCAGGTTCATTAGAGAATGAAAAACCAAGAACACAATGAAGGGAATACAAGGAAGAAATTGGCCAAATTTTCTTTATTGAGTCACCCCAGAAATTGCATGGAGTGAGTTTGAGAAACCATGGAAATTACATATCATGAAGGCTACATTCAGTAGCTATTAAAAATATGAGAACTGATTTGGTTGTAGGCCTATAATATTCTTGTATTGATAAACAGCTGAATTATTGTTTGTCACTGCAACTCTGCTGACCTGTGAAGGGGATAGGGGGATTGTAAGAGTGGAGTTTTTATAAGGTGTAGCTTTGTATTGGTTTACGAGATGATTTGCCATTACTAACAAATGAATTGCACAAACTTCTACACTGGAATAGCAAATCGGCATATAGAAAAATACATATCTGCAGTTTTATAAAAGTGCCTCTACCTCTAATGAACCCACAACTTACAGGTTAGACCTTAAATTCACGGCACGTTAGTAATCGCAACCGCACTTGCAAAAATTAAACACACTGCAAGTGTTAATTTACAAACTTATGCAGATAAAAATATCCCTATACACACAATAATTGTGCGATATCTTTCACGAATGTATCCACGGTATATACGAATACACTAAACATTGCAATCGCATGGCCCGGCTCGCATGCATTTTTATACATTAATATTAGTTGTCGTTGATCGCCGAATAAATAAAAAAATATATTATAGTTTTAAGACGTGTTTACATGCCAAATTTACATTTCACAAACCCAAGAATAACACAAATCTAGAGAAAATTCAGAACAACTAGTGAGTTCATATAGCACTCGCAAGGCTGTTCAATGTCAATGTAAATAAAAGGTCTCTCTCTTCAGCATGGTTACTTCACTTGTAACGCTCTCGCAGACTACTCCAATAGCGAATTATATTCGACTTTAGTACGGTTAAAGTTTTATCATAACTTTTGAAAGCTCCTATAGTCGTAAAAAAATTATTTCCGGGAATATTTTCAAGGCAAAGGGAATGGGAAGCAAATCAACAAAAACACCGTATACAACACTTCCATTTAAATGTAAATAATTGATAGCTTTACATAACTGCGAAATTTATATATAGTTATTTGATACAAACACACTCACGCTTTATGTATATTATCTTTTAGGTCAAAAACGGTTGTATATTAATTTATGTCAATTTTAATACTCATCAAAATACACGTGAAAGATAGGAATGCTTTTCTATGTACTGTTGGTTACGTTACCTTTTTTACAGGAATACAACCGTCTATATCCGCGCTATAAACTGGCTTCACTTGTTAACACTGCAGGGTATAGGACATAGACACCCCCTGGTCTAACTCATATAAGTTGGCAAGATTTTGACAGTCAATGAGTCGTAACTAGATGTATACGAAACAAACAAAGTTCAGTTTACAAAATCATGTATTAGTTGATGTGCGAACTCACAAAAGTTAATATTAAGTTGGCTATTCTGATTGCACTGGCGACGCACATCAGACAAGTGTAAAATTCACTGTAGCAAAGAGCTCCTAGATTAATTAATATATTTTATTTTACATGGTCACAAAACGGCTGTTGTAAGTATTACAAACTAATCTTCGTGCTAAAATAGTAATGTAAAGGTGTTCAAAATTAAATGCACAATAAGATGATTCAGAGCCGGAATACACGCGACTTCAAACCTTAGGCAGTTTCTGAATTCTCAGTGTATACTTGTGAAGTATATACATTTGCGTACTAGCAGTGAGTCGTACTAGTTGTGTACTTGTTGAAACTATTCGGACATGAAATCGCCTCGTCATGTCAGACAGGTCGCACATTCTGGTGGAAATATCAGATACGATGTGACAACAGAAAATTTGATGCATTGTGTTATGAATCATGGAGTTAGGAGTATACAGGAAATGACATGTTGTGACGTTGGTGAAGCCGCTAGAGATATGTGGTTTTACTATGGACTGTAGCCGCCAGCTTGCCATTATCCCAAAACATTGTGTTTACTTCTGATGACTATCGAGAGCACTCGACAGCTATATGTCGTCGAAAGCCGCGTCCCGATCGAGAAGTGGCAATTCAACATGGCGGGTGAAATACAAGGTAGTCTTATTCATTGCATATCTTATGGTTTCGTACTTCTTAAACATAATGCATATCATACAGAAGGTTACAATATATGTAGAACATTATGTACATCTAATAGTATCCACACATGTTCGGGAGTCTGAAGTTATATTTCTGTATCGTGAGTTAATTATGTAGTGTAGCAATGACAGAGAGGTTGTGTGTTTATACGAGCATCGTGTTGGTGTTGTCGGAATAATGAATCGGTAGTTAATTATATGTGTAATTGCTTTCTTCAAGCATATTTGGTCGTAGTGCATTTTTTTTTTAGTGAAATGTGTAATAATCCACGCGTGTATACCGCTTCGTAAAACTGCTAGTTCATTTTCTTAAACGCCGTCTGCAATGAAATGGCGAATATAATTTACGTAGTTAAGTTTGTTAGTTTCAGGAAACGTGCACAGTGCTGATTTTACTGAATAATTCTGCTAATAATTTATTTAATGCTAGCGACGAACAAACGCGATTTTAGTGAAGTACACATGAAATGATTAACCTATAAAAACACGTGTTCAAGAGGTTACGGTGTTAACAAACAGTAAGTTTGCGTGTTTTGTAAATAATGTATTTGTAAAACATTACTATAATTATTGCAATGCACGTGGCCTGAAAAAGACGCACTTTCCACACTTTTGTAGTGCGTGATTAGTATTTATTTGCCTATATCGTAAATGCAACGAGAGTAAGGTTAACTTTGGATAGTGTACGTATGTATACTGCTGCATCTGTACGAATACGAACAGCGACATAATATGTATCGCATTTTTGTTTTTCATTGAAGTTACAATAATGTAAATGTTAGTTCCATACGAGCAAAATTTACCAATGCTCCATCGAAACAATATGCGATTCAAAATGCCACACCCCCGTAAGAGCATTTAAATAATGTCGTCTCATGAAAGACGTTATGAACAAAATCCCTCCCCCCAAACCCCCATCACTAAGCTAATAACTACGTGCAATAATAAAACTAATTAAATGGGTAGCTTCAATCATTTTACGAATAACTATATATGCTACAGTCTTTATGTATGAAGCACATCACCTCACTAGTAATGGGAATTCCTGCTTTCCTACAACAAATCAATTACACACTGTCTTATGTAAGATTTTTTTGTTTAGGCCTAACGTAATTTTCTAAGCAAACTTTACAGTTGTATTTATTAAAATGACATTTTACATATCTTCTTCTATACATTTCGTTACACACACGACAGTGAACATTATTTAAAAGGACTGTTAGAGGGAAGAGGAAATACTATGTAATGAATTATCTCATCTTTTAACGGTCGTTTTTATACATGAAACAGTATGTTCCTTTAAAACGAGTAATCTTTTCATCAGCCAACCTGTGTGTATATAGTCCATTCACACTTTCTTCTGCCTTTTGGAATAGAACATTTGAAAAATCACCCTAGGCATAATATGTCAACCTGTTTTTCCAATACTTGCATCTATTGCATCCGCAAAACTTGTATCTGCCAGTTTCAATTATTGAGGTAAATTGATTTTAAAAAGATTACATTCATTTGCGATCCCGAAAAGGCATAGCGCGGTCGTGTCTGTCATGACTGGTTCGGCCAGCGGCGGATGCAATCGCATACGCTGTTGCTTTGGCGGACTTTGGACTTCTCAGTTTTGAGTGTTGAGGTAATTTATGATTTTAAAAAAGCGATGGTGTATATATATAAAACTTAAAAATCTAGAGAGTTAAATTTATAAAAAATTGAATTTTCAACTGTACATCCTTTTACCATACCCTTTCAGTGATTGCTTACCTGTGATTCTTTATATAATATATGGTTAAAATTATAAAAAAAAGTTAATAATTATTAAATATTCTCTTTAAAATAGATAAAAAATTATGCATCGCGAATCGTGTGTATTTAAACAGGGGCGAGAAAAAGGCGAAAAAAATATTTTTTGAATATGTGATAGGAAACTTTTAGCAATAGTTACTTTTTTCACCTGGATGTGCCACGGGGAACAAATGGGATCTTTTACCCTATATTCCGTCTTCGGTTTTGATACGCTATAGGTAATAATTGGGTGTAGGTCGAAATTTCTCGCCCGACTCGGCTGGATACGCAATTCGAAACAAGTGGGGTGTGGCACCTATATTCTCCCTTCCCACTTGGATATGCAATGTCGTCCTTTTCGGTCCTGCACGCGTTGTCACCTGGATACACAAAGGGAAACTTTTGGTAAAAACCAGCCTTTTCATGGTGCGCTGGATATGTAGGGGGGAACTGTGTATCTTATTTGGGCTTTTTCCCGGTTGTGATTGGATACATAATTGGCGTTTTTTTGGCTCGACTTTTTTCATCATCGGATAGGCAATACAGTGGTTTTTGAGAGATTCAGATACACAATATGGAACAATCACTGGTCTTTTGAATTTTTTACCCATGGATCCCTGGCGAATCTCTCTAGTTCCAGCCAAATGGAAGATGAAACAGACACGGAGGATGTGGAGGAAATGGATGAGACGCTTTCGGCTACAGATAATGAGTCATCAACCTCTTCAGTCCCTGGCCCATCAACTTCTTCAACCCCGGGACCATCAACCGCTTCTTTCCCTTGACCAACAACTTCTTCAGCCCCAGGACCATCAACCGCGTCTTTCCCTGGACCAACAACTTCTTCGAATGAACCTATGTAATTATGATTGACATCTATAATAGTTATTTTATCTAATGTGATTTTAATTATTATATTTGAGAATAATAATTTTTTTGCAACAGAACTGTTCGAAGATCGCAAAGTCACAAATCTACAGTCGTTTCCCACCAGTCGAGACCTCAAACAACTTCTGACGTCCATCAACAGAGAGGCATAAAGCGCAAATCGGCACCCGACATCACTTGTGCGATGCAAAAACAAGCACCGAGTAAGCGTTCAAGACAAATACTAACAACAGACGTCTCCCACCATCGAAGAAAGAATCCTAAACCAACCAAGATGACCGATTTTTCTCGCCGTGAATTGAGCGAGAAACAGCCCGAAATACTCGTTATAATCTTAGAAAAATAAATCAAAGAAAGTATCAGAAATATGGTTCTGATTTTGTATTATAATTAACCTGTATATGTTGTTTATTTACAAAAAAAACTATATTTTTTATTTTTTATAGTTTTATATATATAATTCTTTACATATTATTTACATTTTAGTTAATATTTGACAATTTTCATTAAAAAAAATATATGCATATAGTCCATTCCCGATTGGAAGCGAGTTATGAAAATCAACCTTTGAAAAAACACTCTAGGCATAACATGTCACCTGCTTTTTCAATAACCTGTATTCCACAAATATATAACACCGTGGTTAACTTTAGAGTACTTCATTATTGAACAAATTAACTTTTACCTTAATATCTTCTATAACTTGTAATATTTATTTCTTTTTTAAATATGAATTAACTACAGCGAGTGCAGCGATGTGTTGGCAACGACCGGTAAGAAATAGTCCACAGTTAAAATATTATTTTAACCTCGTGTGTTAGGATACTATTTGTAAATTAAATGGTGCCTGTCGAAATATTTAAATATTTAAGTAGCCCCGATGGCAACGTATCTCATTTTTACAGTTTAAAATAACAGCGGAAAATATAGTGAGTAGGTCGTAATGGTACTGTATTGTTTTATCGAGCGAGAAAGCAATTGAAAAACTGTCTGTTGGCGAGGCTTGTCGTACTCTTTCTCTTTCTTCGTCTCTTTCACTCTCGGGAAATTTCACTTGGCTAGTAAGTAAAGAAATTATAAATATTTTCAATTGTAACATATTTCATACTTATTACAAGAAAATAATGATTTTTTAATTTGTAATTTACAACTGAAAAGATATTTTAATATTTTGATACTTATTTTAATATATTTATATATGATGGCGGGGCAGTTACCAAGTGAAGTTGGCAGACGTAGCGAGTCATGACGTGGCGTGTTGCTTTCTGTCAAACGAAACATTAATAATTCTTTCTCCGAAAAATACTTCAAATTACCACAGCATGTTTGTAGATGTGTTTTTAAACCTACGTAGGCAAGTTACGATGTTTCCGCGGCAGTAATACATATACTGTGACGTGTGTTTCGTTAATCATTGCGTCTGTGAAATGGCGTGCCTTTGTGCATCGTTGTCGATACGCTGGCGCTGTGTGTGCGTGATTTCAAATATTTGATTAGCACTATTTATACGTTTATTTACATCCACATCTGTTTATTTATCACAACGTTGTACCTTTGCCCTAAGGGGTTTGAAACACAGTTGTGTAACGTAATTTGCCACAATCCCAGAAGAAAAATACTAATCCCAGCCCGATAAATTTCAATAAACCTAATAAACAGTAAGTAGCAATACATAGAAATATGGGCGGAATAATAGCTATCGTAGGCTTATTTGTGTGCATGTTCACAGCTATCTTTTAAAGTTTGTATGACAAAAATGAGCAACACGAGTTGCGTGCTTGAATTTAATGTGCCTTTTTCACTGTTTATTCCTTCATTTTGATATTTATTCCAACTGAGGCCGTCCTTTTAGAGAAATGACCCAACCCATATCAATAACAAAATGATAATTACAATTAGTACAGCCCTTTATCTCGCAGTTGTAACAGCGTTAAACACAGTCGCGGCAAAATACTAACGTACATTGCATGTGTTGAGCTACGTCGTGGAAAACAAATATTTTAATGTAAAATATCCATAAGAACTGTCTTCAATTCAGGCATTTTTAAAACGTCATAAAGCTGACCTAAATAATGTTAGAGGCCTAAACTGTGAATATTCATACGGAATGGTCTTTGGAATATGACCCAAGAATTCTTTGAAAAGCTGTAAACAGTAAACAACACATTTGACAGGTTTAAAAGTAGAAGTCACATTCCAATGTTTATTTCTAGGTGTAGCGAAAGTATACGAACATATGTACACACACAATGGCATGTAAACATTGATTTTGACAGATGCTTAATGGAAGTCGCGTGGCAATGTTTGTTTACATTTGGCAGAAGGATTCGAAACGAGCCTGCAAGTAGATATTTAGCAGGGCTCCGAGAAAGTTGCTTCCAATGGGGAATGGACTATAGATACCTACTGGATACCCATAAATAAGACATTGGCTTCATTTAGTCTTGTTTAGTGTTTTGCCCTGTGTTATAAAATAAAATTTCACAAATTTCATTCGTAGTATCCCACATAATTGCAGTTTCACCATACAAATCCTCAGTATTGAGGAAATCTTCAATTTTTCTTTGTCGTTATTTAATGCCTTTTTTATATTGTCCGAAACACACAAAACTGTCGATTTATTTTTGCTAGATACAGCTTCGTGTAATACTGTAATGTTATTACGTCCCACTAATAGAACATTTGCTCTGTTTTCTAGCAGATTATCTACCACTTCCACGATGCCGTCTTGGGCCGCGTAACACAGTAACAATTCTTTTTCTAAGAAAACCGGTTCACCAAAACTTTTTTCAATTAGGTAACGCACAATGTTTTCACGATCTGCGTTAACCGCTTTCACCAACAATTTCCAGTCTTTGTGAATCCTTTTCATTACCGCGTCTATTGTTTGCACCAAATACACAAGTATGGGCCAATTTTCAAAATAATACATGGCATACTCCAATACGGTTATACCCGCCGAATCTTTGGCTAAAACGTTGACACCTTCATCTATTAGGAATTTTACAATTTCCAAATTCCCCGCCGCAGCTGCTCGCTGAATTGCAAAATTTACCACCAAAATCCTTTTCTTCAAAATTCAATTTTATCTCCTTCATGCGTAAAAGTTCATCTAGCCAACCACGATAGGCAGCTAAACTCACCATTGACAATTCCTTCTCGTCAAACAAGTCTTGTTTGTCACAGCTGGCTCTCATGATGTCTTCACTTGCTCTGATTGTGGTCTTCACTGGCTCTGATGGTGTCTTCATTGGCTCTGATGGTGTCTTCATTGGCTCTGATGGTATCTTCACTGGCTCTCATGGTGTCTCTGCTGGCTCTCACGGTTTCTTCACTCTGTAGTGTGCAGAGAGCTAGTGTGATCCCTTTTTTTTTCTGGCGAGCCCCCAAATCCCGCTACGCCAGCGTGAGCACATTCACAATTCTGTGTGCCCTCAGACATGCTTGTTAGTAGCTAAGACGGTTGGAGAATGGGATGCGTCTCAGGACAAGCCCTTTACGCCTTAGGACGGGTTTAATTTTTATAATGGGCGCATGCATCGCAGCTAGGCAGGGTTATAGTGCCATGGCCGCAATTGTAGCCATGTGCACACCCCGAAATAAGAAGGGTCTAGATGGAAGAGCATAGCAAACTAGGTAAAACAGAGAGGGCCGTGGAAAATCTAAGCAACAGTCGCGGAAGATAAAATAATTCCTTTTAACTGGATTAGGGCTGGATAAAGTAGGATATTTGTTAGTTCGGGAAGGAAGACTTCTACTGGTTTGATGCGGTGTGAAATTAAATCAGATCGCAGCTGGTGTGTATTGCGGGAGACAGAACAACCCCCGCGCCGATGCCAGTCATCGTGTGGGCACAGGCACCCTTGAAGTTGAGCCACTGTCAATACTGCAGTGTAGGCGAACCAGCACTGCAGTACCAGCAGTAACTGAGGATGCAGGGCCCCCCTGCTTCTCGTCGAGTGCGTCGGAAAACTGGAGAGCTCGGTCATGACACCGACTCCATCTTCGCCCTTCCGTGCCAATGCCAGGATCTCCAATCTATGGGTGAAGGTGGGGAGAGTTCTTTCGGGGATCCACCTCCTCCCCTTCCTCCAAAATAGCCCGTCGGTCTGGGAAACGCGAGAAATCCAGGGCCTACCAGTGGTGGTGGCGAATCCGCTGGCCCAGGAGTGAAGGCTGACATAGGGGTGCTTCCAAGGTCCGATGCATTCCAATACATTCATCACGCACCCACAGTAGTCGGCAGCCCGCAGAATCCAGCAGTGACGATCGCTACACTTCGCATTTTTCAGCACCTCAAGATCCCCCTCCCCGCCTTGATCGTTGGTCCACCTCCAGCAGATGCACTTCGCCATCTCGTACTGAGCTTCCCAGGTTCCCGACGTCCACGATGATGGCGCTCTCGCACCGGCCAGTTGGTTCGCGGGCTGGTAATTGATTATTTCCAGCCACCCCAGAGCCTGGGGATCCCCTATCCACCACCTGGGAACGCGACGAGTTGCGGATAGTCGCCGCACCCAAGCTGCCATGATCCCATCGCACTCGCGGATATACCTTGCTTTTGCTGGTCCTCAAGTCGCGGGCAGTTCCCAGCGAGCGAGCAGCCACGAGCACGATGTTCATCTCACTACAGCTTAGCTCGTAGTGTGATCCCTCGGTTCAATCGTCCCGTTTTTATACACGCACTGTGCGAAATTTGTTATTTTTTTAATTGGTTGAGAAGGAATGTAAGTTTTTAAAAAAAAATTTTTATTGACCGAGAAGGAATGTAAGTTTCTATATATGGTATCTTGACTTTTACCGACCTTGATAAATCGAATAAATATATTTTTTTATTTGACGTTCCCATGCACGATTAATTTCAGATGCAAAAAAAAAAAAAAGACTAGGATATATTAGCACGATCTCGTCAATTAAATGAGCAAAGTGTAAAAAAAAATTAAGCGTAGATTTATGTGAAATGTTGAAGTGTAACGCCGCTTGTTTTGTTCCCGCAATCATTTCACAAGTTTCATTGCAAACTTGTTTATACTTTCTAACTTTCAAAACATTTTCATGGACTCATGAGAGAGCAGTTTGACTTGCGCTCTCGACCTCAACAGTCGGGTAATCGGAGTTAGTTTTTGTTTATCAAAGTTATCAAATAGCGCAGCGACCACTGATGAAACATATTTCATTTTAACATTCGCTTATTACTTTTCAAATTTCAGAATAGTTTTGGCATTAGTGATGAAACTAATTGAAAACACTTTCAGGTTTCTGGATGCCTCGGGAGTTACAATCACGATTCGTTTGTTATCGGACCCGTAAACTAATTCGAGTCCATTTTCAAAAGGCCATTCAATGTAAAATTGTTTGTAACTTAGCAGTTGGTCGAGTAAAGTTTTATAATTTATTTCATTGACATCCAACGAACCCTTGACTTGGCCGTCTTCATTATCGTTTAGACGAACCGTGAATATAGTTTGCGAATGTTCGTTCAAAAGGTCGGAAATTGTATTAAACGCTCCGAAATTTAACAGTTTCAAATTCTTAAATATTAACCGAGTACATACACCTCTGGGAATATTCATAGTGTATCTCTTCGTCGTTTTAAAACGAATCATACTCGCCTCTCCCGGCTTGATGATTGATGACTGTATAGATGCTATTTTTGCGTCGGTTGAACTAGATTCGTTGGTATTTGTAAAATCATCGGTTTCGGTAGTAAATTCATTTCCCAGAGATGAAGTTGTGGTGAAGATGTAGTTTTTTCTTTCCACCCCACCACCCTCCTCGATCCAATTCTATTACAGAGGTGTCAGAATTGTGGTGTTTTTTTTTTTTTTTCAAATGTATATACCGAGCGGAATTACAATCATTAAACTAACTATGAGTAGACCCAATCCCACGTAGAGTTGTTTATTTCCTTTATTCATAGTTCTTATCTATATATTGGCAAACGATAGTAAAAATCTCTAAATTACGTAGTGCGATTGTAGGTTGTATAGCTGTTCATCGGGTGCCATGACGATTGAGCTCGGATCGCAAATGATTGTGGGCAAACCATAAAATACTTGCCGCACCGATGTTTGAATGGCGCTTTCATCGTATTTTGCCGACAGGTAAGTGAGGAATTCAGACATTATTTCTAAAATTTGAGAATTACTCAAGGTATCGATAAGAGGTGCCGTAGACTATCGTATTTTTTGGGGATCGTTTGTCTTTGGAACGCCCTCCCAAAACGTCTCTACATCTTCACGGTAATTTGAAAAGAAAGGAAATTTTTTTTCACGTGATTGAATATCCTTTCGTATTTGTGTCGTACAGAACCGACTTTATTCCTGAATTCCTCAATTTGAGATGATAGGGAATTATCTTTGTATAGTAATTTTGTCAATTGTTTAATATTTTAATTTTCTGCCTGTTGTTCGTCCCTCAAAAATATTTTATAATTTTCGCAGGTGACGTGCGGGCCCAATCAATTTTGTTAGATAGTATACTGCTTCAGTCATGTTTTTATTTAATTTTCTCCACGCTTATAACTTTAGAAACTCTTATTGCAAAGATAAAATCACAAGGTATTATTGTTTTTTTTAAATAGTGTAATATTAATTTACTTGATTACCGGCAGCTGCAGCTCCTGAATTAGCAGCACCTCCGAAAGATGTACTCACACCAAATTGTGTATTCACCGAGCCTTTGATTTTACTTTTAAATTTCCATAAAACAGACTTTAGAATTCCAATTAATAAAATATATACTATAATGGTAAATGGGTATATTTGCTGTTTTTTATTAACTTTCCTTATATACAAATACAGCATGTAAAAAAGTGTTTCACATAGAATTGGAAAAAGTAAGATAAAAAGGATAAAGACAGAAAATCACAACATGTTAGGAAAAAAATATTTTTTTTATTCATTGATGTATTTACAATAGTAACAAAAAAGTATTTACGTTTGAATAAATTTCAATTTATTCTTGCTTGTTGTTCTGGATAAGACTACATAAATTTCTTTTAGCGTTCATCCCGTCAAATTTGCATAAATGTCCTTATCAATTGTTAATCCTATACTGCTTTGAACTGTATTTCCATACGTCATTTGAAGTGGGAAACCATATAACAAGAGTTTACTGTTTTTAGTAGCTTCACATGCGTGTTGAAGGACAAAATTATATATCGTATAGAGATTCATCTTGAAGAAACATTTTGGTATCAGAAAAAGGTTGTTTTTTCCTCGTCACATATGAGTATTTCGTCTCCAACATGTCCAAAATAATATAAAACTTCACCGATGCATACTCCATGACTATGAATTAAACTGCGGTAGGGAACACTGACGATCAGTGGCAAGTAAGCAGGTTTGAGGTTTTTATTCATCTCTGTTGTCAATGTGTTTTTATGGTTTGAAAAGAAAATCGGAAGGAACCGGGGACAATTTTTGAAAATACTCTGTTTGTCCATCTCAGTCACGTCAAGCCGGCAGCTACATTCCTCTAGAAATTTTTTTATTTGAGCGAGAACAGCAATCGACACACTTAAATTGAAATAGTGTGATTCGATGTTTGTAAAGGCAAAGAAAAGAAATCCGGAAAACTTTAGTAAGTTTTCCTGCGCCCAGTTCATAATCTCTTTTCCGTTGCGTACCAAACGTTAAGCTGTTTTGATTTTTGGTTCAATCACAGTCGCCAACAACTCTAACGGATACTCAAAATCCAGAGTGAAACAACTCATGTTACGATTGTGTGCACCTAAATGACGTGTAAGTAGTTTCTTCCAATTCGGAGCGGTATTTAAAGTTGTCAGAAATTCCTGGTATGTCGAATCCATGTTCCTAAACTGTGTGGTAAGGAAAAAATTATCATCGCATAGTTCGCGAATAAGCGATATGTCATTTGGTTTGTTTGTCACAAACGGTTTTAGCTGATACTGATCGCCACAAAATACAATCAATACTTTACTAAAAGTGTGCTTCACCATTTGGAAAAATTCAACTATAAATTTTGCTGCATGCACTGATCATACTGTATTCGTCAACAAACAAAACAAAGGGTGTATCGAAGTAAATTGAATAGTCGTTGTTGCATTCCACAAAAAACGAAGCTTTTTTGTATCCGAGATCGCAAAACTTGCTCAATTCTTGTACCACTGTTTATATTTTGTCAAGATCAATCAGTGGCAAGAACTGCATGAATTTCAAATATTCGTAGTAACTAAATTTAGTCAACCGAATTAGGAGACTTGATAACGTCAAACCATTTGCTAGTCTCATCTGTCGACAAATATTTCACAATAGAATGTGTTGGGGGTCGTGTAAAAAACTGTATTTTTTCTTCGAGAAAAATATGCAATAATATAGATTTCCCACTACCGGCAGGACCATTTAACGTTATGTATTTATGTGTAGCCAAATAACTATCATTCTCATCGAGTCATATAAATAAAGTTGTTTTAACAAGTTCTTGTTCCATTGAAAGAGTTAACTTTGTCGAAGTAAAATTTGTCATTGTTTCCACAGCTTTCGGTTCGGAATTCGATGAATATACAAGAGTAATTAACTTGTCCTCGGGATTTTCACGTGGAATTTGTTGCGCTCAAAAACACATTTCATTACTACGTAACACATCTCTAAAACATAAACTCCAGTCTCGTTTAGCCGTAAGGCCATGCTTCACTCGTAATTTATACTTGACGATTTTTCCAAAGGTATTGATCCATGATATGGGTTTTTTAAAATGTTTGCTGAGGATATTTTCGAGAAACAACCAAAAAAAATAAAGGGACCATTGTGATATTTTAAACCTTTCACTATGGATGTTGCCGGTGTAATAAACAAAGTTACTTCCAAACTGAACCTTTTATAGCATATTTTTTATACATAAAAATACAAACCAATATTTTTTTTTAGTTCGATATAGTGTAAATAAAAAGGTTATGTGTTGCAAAAAAAAAGGTAATGTATTTTTTTGGTACATAAGACTCTTAATTTAAATATGGGAAGTTCGCAGAGTTTTCGAAAGAATAACAATTTAGGCAGTGCCAATGTAAAAAAAGGGCCTTCTACAATTTCAGAAAGTCTAACAAATGAATATTCGAAACAAAATTTATTAACGCAATAAAATGAACCAATTATAAAAACTTTGTTTACAGATTACAAAATTTACCATCATTGAATGACTATACGTTTTTTCTAAACTTTGAAGGAAAACTTCCGGATAATTTATATTAAGAAGAGGCGGGAAAAAAGAGATATGGGGTTAAGCGTATTAAACAAAAAAATTTAATTATATAATAATGTTTACATAATTTGGAAACAAGTTATGCGACTTTTAAACGTTCGCACATTGGCCTTTTGGCAAATGACCCACCCCTCATTATTTGTGCATTAAACAAAAATTCCGCTGAACCATTTGATTTGTTATATAATGCAGATACCGTTTCTTTCGAGAATATTATCGACTTCGCGGAAATCGAATCAGAAACTAGACAAATATTTCTAAATTTACCCGAATTCAAATCACTTAAAGTTTCTCAACATCATTTTAGATTTAATAATTCCGATATATTGGATATATACAATAATTACAGAATAGTTGCTAAATAGAATTCGTTTAAAGACCTGCCAAAATAAATAATAGTTTTGACAAAGTACTCGATACTAGTAAAACTGGATTCGTGATACTTGCGAAAAACTTACAACCTCGCAAGACTGTATATTTAACCAGGTTGATGCGGGATATTGGCTCCAAATCAGGTAAATGTGTAATACACTATTTTGAAGGATATATAGTTTTCGTGATGAACTACACGAGCGTAAATAATTCGATTACTAAATTAAAAAACGCTTGCACTTTATAATTATTGATGTCCACCATCAGCCAAATCGATAGTGATTTTACCTATGGGTTGGATGCTTAAGCTACGGCGGCGGTCAAGTCATATATCAAGGGTAAAATTCGAACACCAAATATAAAATTTACTAACAAAGCAATCGTGGCGAAAACGTTTGAATACACGGATAAAGAGATTCGCTTACATCCCAATACTGAATTGGGAAAATTGTAAATTTCCGTTCTCGATAAAGACAATGACTGGTTGGCCGCACAAATCATTAATAATTTACAACACCTATCAAACAAATGCGTGTTTTTCAAATGCATGTCTCAGTTTTATAAATCCGACACTAATTTGATAAACGTTCCAGTCGAGTATTTCAAGCTACAAAATAATTTCGTTTTCGTCGGGCCGAATAACTTAAAGAATAGTGTAGCGGTGACACCGAATAACGATTTGGTCAAAGTAGTGATCGATAGTTTTACATTACTAGCACTCAGCGTCGCTCAGATTCCCGTTCTCGATAAGTTAAAAGAAGAACACGTCATTGTTTATGTTCCATCTGGGAACAATTCGTACATTTATCCCTCTCGTAGTTATACTATTGATTCTTCTTTGAAATTCCACAATTACAATCGAATATCAGAAACTATCATAGTTAATGACGAAATTGAATATATTGATTTGAATACTAATAAATACCTGTATTTTGCACTCATTCGATCCGCTTCAAAGCTTTTAATAGGAGAGGCAATGGAATTGATCAAGTACAACATTAACTTTTTGTTTCAAACCGAAAGCAATTCAGTATCTCTGATGGACAATCCCAAGATCAAAAAGTGCATTTCAATTGTCCAATATCAGCACGAAATGTTTGTTACATCAAACACACATTATTTTATGATATGCCATCCTAAAAAGATGTCTGTTGCTAAGCGACTAAACGACGATCAAAGTTTCCGGTTTTCCTACCCGTCATCCTCGTCCTCCTCTTCTTCCTCCACTCCTTCCACTAATACATTAGTAATTGTTTTTTACAAATTAATTTTAAACAAGGCAAAAATTTTGGATTTGGATGTAAGTACGGCTAATGTTTATATTTTCGTTCGAACCAAATAACTACGAGCAAAATAGTCAAGAGGGGGTTTTTGAATCCTCGGGGGAAGCTGTTTATTCACCAGTAGATTTGAATTGGCACATAGTATACAACCACGATTTAAAGTTGGTGGATCGTAGGAAAGTTCGCGAATTACAAATTTCTAGCCAGGTCGTGAATAATTACTCCTGTATTTTTTGGATTGAGCATTTGTGACGTTAGATGATTGTTTCCATCGAGACGTGTCAACATTGGGGGTATGAAATATGTTTTGAAATCACATTTGTTGAGATGTTCTTCGTCAACTTGTTCAATGCGATTTTTGTGGTAATATTGAGATAAATTTTCCCACTATAGGTAATCGAGATCTTGAGAATTTAACATGTAAATAATATCACCCCATGTAGGATTTTTTTTGTTCTAAATGGCTGTATGCCACAAAATGCAAAACAGGATCTCTTATTATTGGGTACAATGGTATTGACTAATATTATGCAATCGGCATACAAATTTGCAGAAATGAAAATTTTCGGATATTGACAACTGCAAATCCACAAGTAATTATCGTTACCATCCGAGGTAAGCATCCATTGTCCGCCGTTCTTGGCCGTGCAAGTTCGCCAGCCTCTATCTTCCAAATACATGCAATACCCCTTTCATGGCTCTTTCTTGCGGGGAATTATTTTAATAAGACTGGTTTTGGAATCTATGAAAGTGATGTCGGTATGGCACATGGATCTATGGTCTTTACAGTTTAAGCAAGCAGTGAGTGATTTATAATCGCATTCGATCAAGTTATTACTTGTACATTCGTCATTTTTATTTTCAAATTTCAATGTATCTAAAACCAGTAATCTGAAATTTGAACGATGTCGTTTGAACTTTGCTCAGACTGAAGGTAAAGCACTTTCAAGTTGCAAGTACAAACAAATTATTACTAAAATAAAAACTACAATTACCAAAAAGTGAAATTTTTTACTTAAAATAAAATGAAGCAGTTGATCGAAAAAATCATTGAAAAAATACATCATATTCATTGCATGTAAACTTTCAATAACCCCCCCCCCCCCCAAATCCCAAACTGCCCACTTTCAAAAAATAATAATTGTGGTCTACTCTAATTGGTTGTTGATTTCCCCCACTCTTATCTTCAACAACCAATCATGTTGCAGCATTTCATTTCCCCCTACCTTCCCCTCGTTTTAGTTTGCCTATATAAATTATATATATATATATATATATATATATATATATATATATATATATATATATATATATATATATATATATATATAATAGTATATATATACAAACTTACCTTTTTATTCTTACCTTATTTTTCTTCTATTCTGGAGAGAAGGGGTGTTGATGTTACTCTGTCCAGCTCTCGCTGTCGACTGAAGTCTATTTTCCAGATATTTCCACCATATAGGCAAACTATAATGAGGGGCAGGGGGGAGGGAAAATGAAATGCTGCAATGTGATTGGTTGTTGGAATTAGGTCTGGCAAGGGGGGGATGCCAAACATGGAGTGCTCTGACAACATTACACAAAATTAAACAAACTTATTAATTAGTTTCTATAAAACTAATTAATATTCAAAGTTTGTCTTGTAACTGTAAAGTGAATAGTAGTGTAATTTAGGATAATGTAATGTCATAAACTTTACATCAACTTGGAACCAATACTGCATGATGTCATACCTATCCTACTCATCTGAAGGTTTGGACTCATGACTTCATCACTCATACATGGCTGTTGTTTTTTTGTACATAATTCTTTTATTTTTTCATTATTATTTTTGTATTTTTTAAATTCTTATATATAAAAGTGGGATATTTCCTTTATTCGAGTCATACACTTTGTGATGTTTGATACAACAACAATCTGAAATTCTCCGACTGGGTTGAGCAACAATGAAAAAGAAATAGTGTGCACAATCGACAAACTCATTAGTGTTTCGATATTCAACTATTTTATTTATTTAAATAAACAACAATACATCTTCATTATATTGTCAACAGAATACTATTTGTCTTTCCGATAATATTTTATTTTGGCTGTTGGATGTTAACTGATTTGATAACATTACCCATTAGTCATGAAATATTTTTTACTATCGCCAGATTTGGCAACTTGATTCCCATTGCTGGTATATTTCTGTAGTTTTTTTATTTTTATATATAGAGAGGGACATTTCCTTTATTTGAGTCATAAGATTTGCGGTGTTTGGTATGAAATGCGAGAGCAGCAACAATGACAATCGGGAAATATTCTCGAATGAATTTCCAGATGCCCTCGAAAGGTTAATCACGAAACTGAGTTTTTAATCCAACAGCCCATCACCCTCGCAAAATTTAATCAGTTTGTGGAAAATACCGAACTTACGCTGATTAAAACGTTGTACAAATTGTCATCATCGTCACCGAGCCACGATGAAGAAACTCGACTGCGAAATCATTTTCAAATCCCCTCAATCGGCAGAAATACAAATCCGGAGTTTAAATGAGTCTGGTATCATTACCTATCAACCCAAAATTTACTTTGGTCGGCGGGTCGAATAAAATTTTTATCAGGGCAAGATCGTGCCTGTAGGTTGGAGCGAAGCAGTGGAAATTGATCTGGATATTTGTGATTTGAAGCTCGTCACTTTGGGAAAAATATTGCGAATCGTTCGTTATGTATATTCCAATAGCGAGACGGGGAACCGAATTGCTTTTGATCGTGTATTTGACGAAACATTTTACTCAACACGTATCGAATCACTGTCGAAAACGAAATGTGTGATTCGATCGAAACATTCATTAGCCATCTTCCCAAAATGTTATTCGACGAATTGATTTACGAATATTGTAGCGAATACAAGAAAGTAACTGATTTCATCAATGGAATCTGGCCCGATCACGTGGAGAAGCGGCCCTTTATCGGAATGTGCCGCCGTAAGTGAAAGACCCGAATATTATGTCAATAAATGAGACGGCGAGTGTAAACTCACTTTTCTCACACGCGATTTACTTTTCGTCCCCTTTTCACCCGCTGTTAAGGTGCATAATTTAAAATTGAGTGGTTATTACGTCGCATTCGTCAAGGCATTGGAAAACAGCAATGTTTTCGTCTTCATCGATGTGTTGGGTAAAATCAACGTTTCGAGGGTAGATATGAAACGGGTATTACAAAATCATCAAAACCTTATTCCCGCCATCTACGAAATTGATATTCTCGAATCAATTCGATTCATAACATTCCTCGTGGAAAAAACACAGCCGTTTTGATCAATCGACCGGTTTTTACCCCTTGAACAAGGACAAATTATACACAAACATGTTCCATCGATCGGAATGCTCTCTCATGCCAATTTCACTTCCCACCAATGGCTTGTATTTCCACAAGGACAAGACCATTAAAGTAAAGAGTGAAAAAACAATCGATTTGAAGTTTGATTGGCAAACTTTTTTAAAGTATTTAAAGAGTAAAAAAATCCCTAAACTAAAGCTTAAACAAGGAGCGTCGTTGGCCGACATGACTGTGAAATATCTCGGTCGATATGCAGCGTATAACACCTCATGCCAATGGTCTTGGAAACTGAAGATGGGCATATCTTTGAAGAGATGTTTCCCGATTATTCCGTCGTAATTGACGAGAGTAAATCTAAAGAAATTCTTCCCGAGATGAGCAAACTTACGCCATCTGAAGACATTGTGGTTGATTGGTTTTTCATTTTGGAATTCAAGGTATGTTATGATAGTGGCGAAATTGTATTTTGGTAATTCCGCGAAAAAAAAAAAAAAAAAGTGCGAATCCAGCGAGTGTAATTGGAAATATTATATTGAATGGACATGTATCATAACCGTACGTTATTTTTAAAATTTCACAAAATGTTTGGTACGCCTATATTTATAAGTCTGGGAATTATTTTAGCGGGTTTCATTATTTTACTCTTAAAATATGCCATAAAAGTGATTGTGCAAATGAATAAAATAGAAACAGATGTTGTTCGTTTTGTAAAGATAATACAACGTTATCACAAACAATACTTGTCGACAAATGTTGATGATAGCAACGATCTCGTAATGAAAACGTTTGAAACTAACGATACGCCTTTACCTCGATATGACTGGCTACAAGACACCGGGAATTTTAGTAAAATGATTGAAGTTTTGGAGAAACTGATGATTAGTACAATGGACGAATGTTCAAAGTACTATAGATCAACGGATGTCTGGAATTGCATGAAATTTGCCATACATACCATTCACAGCAAGTTACTGATGCCACCAACAGACTATGCTCGGCCGTGGGGTACAAACTGGTATCAATTTTCAATTTCCTTTCCACGGTTTCTCGTCTTTTCAAGTTTTATGTACGCATATTTATTTGACGAAATTGATGAAACTTTACGAAATCAACTGGTTGGCACGATTAAAAATTATTTACCCACACCTACAACAAGTATAGGTTGGCCTATATCGGGAACAAACACAGTTATGATGGCGGTGCCATTCGTTGGCGCCCACGTTTTGATGGGTAATTTAAAAAATGAAATCGACACCAAAGCAATGCAACACGTATTATCGCAATTGAAATTCCAAGTGGTTACTTCGAATGAAGGTTTGTATCCCGACGGAGGGTATGTGTTTCACGAAACTCTCCGAGCCTACGGTTATATATATTCTTCGGCTCGGGATTTTATCGCCCTGCAAGAATTTTTCGAAATAGATTCAAAGGCGGTGATTGATAAAGTGAAACGGATGTTGGAGCATCCAACAATCTATTTACATTTTGGTCCCATGTTTACGAGCATGCCGAGTTTGGTATCTCAAGATAGTGGTGATATGGTTTCGTTAAAAGCAGTGACGGCCAAGACGGAAAAATGGATGTTGCAATTCAATGGCCAATGCTCCAAACTCCGTTTTTTACGAATCCGACCATACCTATAATAAATGGGGTCAATTTTGGGTCATGGCTCGTATGTTTATGTATGCGAATTCCGATAAGAAAATTCACCAAGAGTTTTGAATGTATTATCCCGGAGTCATTAGCATAAACAATAAATTAGTGTATATGCTGACCACGACAGAAACCACGACAACGTTTATGCCGCAATGTGCCGTTTCGTGCATTGCCCATTTGGATTCCGTCATCGGTGTGTATAATGCTTGGACGATAAACAATTTCCAACTAAAAGTGACTGAATTAATTTTAGTGAACGAAACGGGCTACACCGTTCCCTATAAAGTACAGTCTACTTCACGAACTAATCGCGATCCCATAAAAGTTTCAGTAAATTTGGGTAAATGCATCACATATTCCAATCGTTCTTTCAATGCGATGCCAAAGAACCAATTTCATTAAAACTATTCGTTTGTGCATGTGGGTACTCCAGAATTGACCAAAGTAGTTCGAACGGAAGATAACGGAAGTTTCGATTCGTTGCAGTGCACACCAAGTATTACCGACGTGGTTGCCTTCAGCACGGTTCACAATAATTCAGACAACGTACAAAACATCTCGGAGAATTCAATCTAAACCTATTATTATACTCTGTATTTTGAAAACGAGACATTATTTCTCGAGGATGTGAATACAAACAAAGTATCGATCGGTGTGAAATCCGACACTTCGATATCCATTTTAGAATTTGATGGCCCGATGACTAGGCGAAAATATGACGCTGGTGCGAAAATCGTAAACGGAATTTATTCCGAGGGAAAATACTTTACCTCCGCTTCGTACATGACGCTAAATGTGAAATTTGTAAATGTCAAGATTAGCCCACGGATAAAATAAGACAATGGATACAAGGATGCTTCAATGTGAAATTGCTCGTTTACCTAGACAACTTCGACGAGTTGTAATCAGTACGAACCTCCTTCAAAATTTCTACTCTATACATAAATTGGCCTTTATCGCAAAGAACCCTTACCTCGCCAACGAAATAAACAATGAATACGTTGATGTACGATATTATGATAATGTGGCTGAAATTTCACTGAAAACCATTCAAGCATCTACTTTGTTGACCGGCATGAGTACATTATTAAACAAATCGTTTGGCTACGATTTCAAGTACAAAGAAAAACCCTATCACATCGATTAGTTGAATGAAAGTTTTCTTTTTTCACCCGAACAGATAAAAAAAATCATTTCAAACACATTTCACTTGCCAGTCGCTCATACTTTTCAATACTTGAATTTGTGTAAAGTTTATTGATTTCCTTTTCCCGTCACTTTTACGATGCATCAGTTGAATAGTAATGATAATCAATTAATTATGGATTACGATGGTGACGACGGCTAAGTGTGATTTACTATAATAATCCCGAACATAATGATATAAAAGAAGAGGAATGATAAAAACCCAATATATCAGTGGACAGTTATTGGCACCATTTTAATATTAGGAATTCTGGCCTTTGTGATGTGAAAATTTAAAGTTAAACTTAAAACATCCATGACTACGCATTTTGGTACTAGTGGCGCATCGTAAAAAACAACTACCCCTGCGGGAACTAGTAAGACAACACAGAGTTAAATCGATGAAAACAAAATGTAAAATAAGAATTCAATATGGGATTCTTGTCGTTTTGGGGTGATGCTGACTACAATAAACATATATTATAGTTTTTTATTTCGATATTTATATTCAAATATGTAATCAAAAAATTGTATATGATGTGTATATTATCGACTACACGTGAATTGTGGAAACAAAAGAAAATAAATAAATAAGAAAAGTAAAGAATTAGAAAAAAATGTGTAATCATCTTTCTGGTGTATTGTTAGCTGTGACAATATTTGCATACATATTTCTTGTAAACCACTTGCATGTGATACACGAAGATGTGGACCACCTTAGGAGAGCAATAAACAACATGCATACCTTTTTACCTCGACCAAAATCACCTTTGCCAAAAATTTTCCAACATCTCTACCATGCGAAACCACGCTCAAAACAGACGAATATATATGTAATTTGGATTTTTACAAGAACGGTATGTTAACTGATAACGTGGAAATACGGATGCTGGAAAAAAAACCAAACTAGAATAAATTTACTAACGTTTCCTTTTACCAAATCGAAATTTACACCATAGAACAATAACTATTAGATATATGGATATATATATTTTTTTTAAGGAGCTATATAAGAATACTTTTTTTGTAAATAATCAATAATGTTTTCCTTAAATTATTTGTTAAACTCGAAATGTAATAATATTAAACAGCTAATAATATGTACATCAGTAGTAATACTAGTCATTAACATACTCTTGTTTACAGCACGTATTAAAACTTGTGTGGAACCAATCACCGGGTTGTTGATTATTTTTAATTGTATCTTGGCAGTCTATCTTACCGTCGTCGCCGTCAAACTTCCCAAACCTCTAACTTGCGAGTTATAACAAAAGTAAAATAAACCACATAACAATGTTGAAGGCTCTCGTTAAATTCGCCAGTAATGTTGACAAGGCGGGTGAACGTGCAATGATTCGACATTCACTAGTCCCGAATATACCAAAAGATTAAATTCTCAAAAATATTGTTAACATTCAATCTTTGTATAGCTTGAAAATGATTGCAAAAAAAAAACATTATGAATTGGCAACACCACGGTTGGCGAATTTACGAGCAAGATCAAAAAAGGCCAATTTGATGCCGCTTTCAGTCAATTCTAGTCGAGCATCAGTCTCAACGACAAAATACGTTAAGTTTTATTGTACAAAATAAAACATTTACCGGGTTATGTGCTGCATAAAATCCAGCTCGGATCCAAAAAACTAAACTCATTGAATCCGGCATTGAATAAAGCCACTAATTCTAACGATGTTGTAAAACTATTCATGACTGATCCCAAGCTCACGAAAGTAAAAAAAAAAAAAACCTTTTTTCTCTCAGAGAACAAAACTTGTCGGTTACACCCTTCTTTCTACCTTCGGTGTTTCGGGTCTGGCGGCCTACATCGATAGTTACAGGAAGGCGATAAGCGGATACATTCGCTACGAAAACGCCAATGGAAAACTCAAAGTGTGTAAAGTCAATCATCTCGGTTGTCGGACGTTTTCCAAACATAGTTACTTGGAGTTATGCGACGATAAAGTTTTATGCAATGAGGTAAAAAACGCCTGGTGTTTGGGGGCGGATGGTGACGTTGTGTGCGTTCATTGTGACAGTGTTCGAAACGATTCCCGAGTGACCGACATCAATGTGGAATATATTTCCTGTCGATGCCTCGTGGACGGATGCGATCGTCGATATATTGGGTAAAGACGTGGAGAATGTTGTGGCTTTTGGCGGTGACGTATTCGATTATACGAAAAACATATTTCAGTATTTGTATTACGGGCTAATTTTTATCGGTGGGGAAATTATTTTGGGTTTTGCTGCCTACCTAATAAATCATTTTCGGTTGTGGTTAAAGGGCAAAAGAAAGATAGGTGAAAATAACGAGCGCGGACTGGGAAGCTCATACTCAAGCTGTTTGAGGTGTACGAAATCTTGTCGCAAATACCCTATTTAACCGATCGGCATGTCAAATTACTCGCAAATATTTTGGCAACTTATCATATAATTGATCGCCCACTAAATTCCCTTACCGAACTTCCATTAACCGACTATTTAACCGTCTGTTTTGCAAATCACTTTCCACGCAATTTGAAAAACAAAAATGTTTTTACAATTGACGCACAAAATCAATCTCGAGCGGTTGTGGCTGCCGTGGACAAAAAATAATAATAATAATTCCACATTAACCAAACAGTTGGATATTATCTCGCAAGCGCATCGCTGGTACCGTAATTTTCCGCTAAATTTTGTGTACCCCATCTATTCTTTCGAATCGAACTCTGAGTTGGATTCTCTGCTCGGAGGAATCGATGATTTCAACGAGCGGTTTGCACGCATAATGCCAAATGGCAAACCGATACTTTCGCTCTTCACCAAGATTGATAAAGGGGTATTAAATCCCATTAATGTAAATTTATTGACCGATCTCGAATTGAACACGCCAGACTTTCAACACATTGTTGATACCTCACACTCAATGCTTGTTGACTAGTTTGCATATTCCCTGGTTTTTGCCGGTGACTTCGTCCCTAAGTTGTTTCATCAACGTTTACTCAGATTTAAAAAACTCGTGCAGTTTATCGCCAAAGTAATCATTACTAATCTCGTCGAATCTCTGAATGTAAACACTCATCAATTTCGATTTTAATTTTGTCCAGGAATCCACAATGTTGACATAATTGACGTATGTATGAGATGTGTCGAATATCTGCTTGCTTCGAATAATGTTGTCTGTCCCAATGCTCAACTCATCAAGTCGCTATTTGTTATCCACGCAAGTTATTAGAAGTTCAGCGAATTTCGATTTTATCCTATTCAAGTACTCTCTCTTCTTCGAAATTTATCGAAAAGATTTGGCCCATTTTGTAAAATATTATTTTGAAATAAAGAGTACGTATGATCAACTCAAGTTTAACAATCATAATCCATATTCTACAGACCGCATTTATTACGAGTATCAAGATGTTGCACGTATAAAAACCCTAGATTATTTTATTCGAAAGAAGCAGAGTAACGATGAGACCCGATTAGACCAGTTCCTCGACAATGACAAGAGGGAATTGTTACTCTATTTGAAAAATATCGACCAGACGTCCGATAGACACAGTACGGTCTTTAAAAAAGTCAACGAGTTGTACACTTTTAATTTAAAATCAAAGTTACTCTCGTTTTACAAACAGCTCGAAATTTACGAAAGTGTTCAAAGACCAATTTCTTTGGCACTGCGATTGAACGATGTTTGGAGTTCACTGCGAATGGAGATTGTGGAAACTTTTAACCATTTTAATATTTTTCCACATTCCTTTGTAAATGAGGAAAAGGATATTGTTTACACTTTGTTGCACTGAAAAAAAAAAATTATTACAAAAAAAAGAAAACGGGTATATAAAGAGACAAGAGTGCCTATTTGTTTCGGATTAATTGTTTTCCTTTCGTAAGAGAATAACATTGTTGGGGCATATAGAACTGGGAGATTTGTACGATTTGGTATCTCTAGAGGAAAAAAAAACACAAGTATTCGGTGCGCAATGATCCACGCAAAACCTTTATCACTGTTTCGACACGTGTTTCAAACACCTTTCCAAAATTTCAGTCAAAGAAAATGGCCTCTTACATCGTGAATTCACCCACGTTTTCCATCGGGCCATACGCTGATTTACGAACATATGACGATCTGGTAGCCGCAAACGAGGAAAAATGGGAAAAAATCAGTCGAGAAGCCATTAATTTGGGAGTTCAACTACATACAAATATCGAAAATTACTAAAAATCGAACGAGCAAAAACTACCCGATGTGATAGACGATACGTTTACACAATTTTTAGATTTCGACTGTGATGTTAGACAAGCTAATGGCTGAACACCTTATGCATCGGAGCTCAGAGTACGAGATGTTGATTTCCCTCTTTATGGAACCATCGACATGCTTTTCAAGTCCAAGCAGGGGGATTTGGTGATGGTCGATGGGAAACGTTCACCAAAGAATTCTGAAGAATCTCTCGGCGATTATGAACTTGGAGCTCTATGTAATGTATTAGCATCACAAGTAAACAAGTACTCGTTGTACAAACCATTTATCATTATATATTCAACAAGGAAAAAAATTATATTCTACCACATGCGGATGGAAAATCACCGAAATGTATCTGCTGCAAATGGACGCAAACCTGTCGAATTACATGTTACTTTCGGTAGTTGATTTAGACGAGAACGTGATTGAGAAATGTTTTTTTTTCACAATCGATAATCAATAAAATTGTTTGGTTTTTACTTCTTGTCATTTTTAAATATGTTATATTCTTCTTCATGCATTGTTCTTGTATTAGCAATTGATTTTTTGAAATAATCCAAGTTTGGCCTGAAGAAAATTCGATTATTTGTCAGGATGCTGTTCCGGCACAGTTCGTAGATGGTTTCGAGACGCAAAGTCAACACTGTTGTTTTGTTTGTATTTTCGAGTACTTTTAGTGCCGCTTCATACGAAATGTGTTGACTTGATCGCGAACGAGAATGACTCGTCTTTAAAGTTTTCCAATCTCGCCATATTATGTATGGCCATGACGTTTCGAAAAATGAGGTATTGTGGTAGAGAAATGTTGTCAATTACCCGATGTTGATTCTTCATCCCAGTCCTTAAGATGGTGATTCTTAAACAAATGCAAGAGACCAATTAATGCGCCGCGACATTCTTCCTCCGAGGGTAAGTTGATAAAGAAAAAGGTATGGGCTCGGTCGAGGATTATAGGTCTTATTGATTTTTTGTAATTGGTTGCAGCTACAATTAAAACATTATTTTTCATTTTAACACCTCCTTCGAGACCGGTTTATAGGGTAATTGCCACACTTCGTAAATGGGTGGAATTGCAAAATCTTGCAAAACTATCTCGTCGATTTCGTCCAGAAATTCCACGAATCGCTGGTTCTGGTTCTCGATAGTCATTTTGAACTAACTTGCTAATTTGCGTTCGATATCACCGATGGTAGGCGAGGATAACTGCCCAATATTGAGTTGGTATCGTTTGGCTTTCCATTCGGACGCGATTGTGGGCCAGTGTGCTCTTACCCGTACCCGGAGGACCGAAAAAAATTATAAATTTGAATCGTGTGTTAAACACCTGCGTATAAAGTAATATTTTGAGTTCTACTTTCAACTGGTCGCGGTCACGCACATCCCTGAAAGAAAATTGGTGTTCGATTCGCCAGGGGTGCAGCTCGGATAAAATCTCCGAATTTGATTCTCCTCCAAATAAATCTCTCACATTCTTGGGATTCCGAAAGTAATCCAGGAATAAATTTTTGAACTGGGCCATTGAATATTCGAGGTTATTTTTCGATAGTAGCGCGCATCTGAAAATTGCCAATTTTTGTATCAAGTACACACACGATTTGTAAATAGTGTATTGATTTTCAGCCAGTTTAGATTCCCGCTCCGTTAAAATTTTTGAAAATCCTTCACCTGAAACAAAGAGCGTAGTCTCTAAATCATTTAAAAGTTTGTCACCTTTCTGCGAAGTGATTTGGGTTTTTTCTAGTGAAGATTGCAAAAATTCCGCACGGTTCAGCATTTGAGATAATTTCTCCACGTTTGTGTGTTCGCCAAATGCAATTTTCGGCGCACATGTAAACTGAATCAGACCGGCTTCTACGATTGCGCGAATACATTCATTCATTGTTTTTTTTTTATCTGGGTTTTCCGCAGTATTTATAAGATTATTTTTTATCGCCATGCAACACCAACAAGAGCAACAGCAAAGAACATATTTTCCATTGTTGAAACTTCAACCACTCAGACCACAGTGCACCGACTCTGACATTCTCGTAACGAACCAGCAATCTTTTTCTCAGCTGCTAAACTCTTTTCCTTTCCCTCCACAACAACATCCATCCATGAGTGAAATGTCCATTCCTCGCATTGTCATGCGAATAGAGCCAGATGATGGTCATTAAGAATTGGCGCAAAAACTTAAAAATTACATGTCTCGATTCGTGGGAATTTTGACGGGAATCCATACGACTATCACGCAAACAAAAAAGGCGGTTGGTGATTCTTCTTGTGTGTTAAATACCTTGGTGGCTATGAAACGAGTGGCTATACATTTCGCCGAGCTCGGCCGACTATAATAGGAAGATGGAGGGGTTAGTCATCAGTACGTGGAAATTATAAAATCCATCCTCGATTCAAAATATGAAGACGCGCCGGAAAATATAACTTGGTTTGGTCTAATCCTCGAACAACACAATCTCCTAACCGCATATACTCTTGTTCAAATGTGGCTGAACGGATCCATTGAAGCACAGTCTGTAATCGACACCCACTCGTTTATCAAACACGTTAAATTTGGAATCTCCATTCGATGCATTTATGAACGCAGCTTTGGAAAACTGCATCAACAGAAAAAAATCGACTGTGAACTTTGTCGTATAATATCGGACAATTTGGAAAAGAACAAAACGTATGACGTCAGCGAACTCGGACACAAATTTTTACCACTGAGTGAATCTACGTTCAAGAATGCATCTTTCAACACCTTCGCGGAACAGTTCGATGGATTTCGTAAAAAGTCTTTATTTTTTCTCGAACTGATGAATGAAAAAACTTGCGATGTATCTAATGTATACGCAAACATTCAAGTTTTATAAAATAAAATATTAATAGAAAATATTTTTTATTACAAGTTTTTTTTTAGTGTATATATTTTGTATATGTATATAACCCATGAGTTTGAGTTCTGTGCTCTTGTCATCAGATATATTTTCCTCGTAATATTCGTTACACTCGACAAGTTCAAATATTTTCCGTTGGGATAACAAATTTTCAAAATTATAAGCTACCATAATACCTAAATATAAGAGCGAAAATCATGTCTAGCGAAATCGTCGGTGAAAGTGTTCTTTTTTGTAACGACCAGATCCGTATTCACAACTTTGATGTTGATTTAGCGATTCACAACATCCTTAAAACTTTCGATTTAAGCCTAATAATTTACCCTTCGGGGAAAAAAAGTGCGCAGATTAATCATTTTGCTAAAGAGGATAGTTGTAAATAAATTTTTTGTCCGGGTACCGTCTCATCGCCTCGAGCCAACTGGGAACACATTAAAAAGACTTTGAAAATTGTAGGTACAATTAAAAAACTTGTAGTGTATTTCTCGCAACAATAAAGTCAATTAAATAGCCATATTCCACCTTCTCGGCCAAATTTACATCTTTATATTTTCGCGTATATTTTTTGCTATAAAATTTTTTGTATTTTGTAAAGCCCTTGTATAAAATCGAAGAAAATTTCTTCTTGGTATCGATGATTTCCGTAAAATCCATCAAGAAAACATCTGCGAAAAAATGTCGCCAAATACAACTTTGATTCTACAGTGTATTTCCTATATTCCAATTTTAGCGTAGGTTTAACTAAAATTATACTTTCTTTGAAAGGAACTTTACCGAAATCAAATTCTTTTTCTATCGTGAATCAACATTCTTACACTACGATGCACTATTTTACCGTTTGTAAGAAAGCTTTTTGATTCTCAATGGCCGGTTGTAGTTGTTTATTCCTATCGCGTTGTGTGGATAAAATCAATTCGTTTGTATCCGGCACTATTTTAAACCTTAACTGCAGTGATGGGTATTCGGGAAAATGACAGGGAACGGGAAGGACATCTAGGGTGGGATTTTCACATCTACTGGTGTCTACATTGAAAACTTTATCGACATAGGGATAAGTCAGGCGACATCTATCGCATTCCTAATACAAACATTTAAATTTTTGATCACATTCTTTAAAATTTTCGACTTCTCCATTTCGGCAAAAATAGGCATTGATCTTATATAGATGCACAATATAACCATTTTCGTTTTACAAAACATTCGGGTTGTAGACAGTTTAATCGGTTTTAGAAAGTCCGTGCTCACATTTGACGATTTCTGGTATTCCGTAATTACAAACGATGTAGGCATCGTCCGCGTAAGGCAATCTCATTTTGTTCAATTTGTCGAGACAAACGTTGCCAATATCCCGTTCCATCCTTATCACATCATTATTCGTACGGCATACGGTGCCATCAAAAATCATATTCTTTGAGCATACTTCCAAAATCCATTTACGATCGCACCCGCATCTCATATTCATATCCTCGAGTTTTTTGTTTTTGTTTGTGGATTCGGAACCATCGATGTTCATCAAGTTGCAATACTGTTCGTATGTTATGTAATCGACTTGGTTCGGATTGCTACACCCACTGCACATCAAATGCAGGCCTTCGTAAATGCTCAGTTTCGGGGAGATCGACACAAGTTTAAGGGATTTAAATCACCGCGTAGATGGATTTTATAATCCATCCCGACTTTGATGAGTTTCGGTGAAAATGTTTGCATGTTTCCATTCCTGTTCGTGAAGTGTTTTGTTTGATTCGCCTATTAAATTCACCTCGATTTTCGAGCTTTCTGCATTCTCTGCGCCCGTCGCAAAAACTTCGTACTCGCAATACGTATTCGTTTTACACAACGTGACAAATTTAAGCTTTTCATTTTGACTGGATTCAACCTAAACAAATCTTTACCCAATTTCACGGGATCGTATTTTGGAGTTTTCGTATTTAAAAATAACAAATACACCAGCAATATTACAAGCGATAATGCAGCCAGAACGATGATGCTAATCGCGTAGGAATCCATCAATGCATTTATTTCTTTCTCTCACTCTCACACACACACTTTCTCTAGAAAAAAAAATTATAATCAAAGGATTACTTTCAAAGCCAATGTATTTTAAATATACCCGCAAATATCGGCTGCTTCAACATAAATAAAATCGTCAAAATAACCACCAATGCAATAAGGTAGAAATAATCAAAAGTATTTTTGAAAATATTTACCAAAATTTGATTTTGTAGTTCAGACTCGATGGCTTCCAGTTCCGATGGTAGTTGGACCATTTTGCCAAATTCATCCACGTAAATGAACCATGACAAATCGATGGAAAGGAGCAGATCGACTAGTCTAGATAAATTAAATTTATATTTGAGATATGTATCAAACCTTTTCAAAATAATCAATTTCCATACTATTTTATTCATGTTTTTATCCAGCGTGTATAAAACTTGGCCATCGAATGTGTAAGTTTGAATCAAAGGCGTTATACCATATAACACATAATTCAAATGCTCGATATTGAGCGAAGGTTTTTTTTTTTTTACCGAGCATCTTATTTTTTTATAATTATCGGTCAAAATCATCAAAGAATCGAATCACTTCCACTCTAGAAGAAGGTGCATGATCTCCGTAAAACCAGACGTTTTCGCATAAACCGAGCGCCGCTTGAACCATGAGTTCTGTGAAACGTTCGACGATCGTCAGTTGACGATCGTGGGGGATGTGGAAATGACATTCGAGGTATGGTACGCTGCTGCCAAAAATATTTTTTGCGATATGTTGAAGTTGATCGAAGGCAAGTGTCTCGCGCCGGTTAAATTCCAACAACTTGTACCTACATTCCAACAACCTAACAATTTCCACGCGCATGAAATTCATTTCGAGAAATGGAGGGAAAAAAAAACACGATCGTCGTTGATAAACATGTTCGTTTGGCCGAAATTCACTACCGCCTTGGCAAACATCAGGTAACACAAGGGTCCCGATACACACGGACGAGCATTTCTCAAGGTTTTGACATTGTTCAACAATCCCAGCAAAATGTGCGCAAAAATCTGATCGGTAGTATCCAATGACAACAATCTTGATAATTGCCGATCGATCGATAATACTTTGGACATTATATTTTGTGCAAATAATCCCCGTGTTTCCTTATTTGTTTTTTCCTGTTAAATGTAAGAGACATAACTCTGCTTTACAAATCAGAAGCGATGGCAAAGATTCCGATGTGGTTGGCGATTCCAGATATTGCGGTATGAGAAAAGGATGTCGCAATCAGAGATTCGCCAGCGGAGACGAAGACGATCGCGAACTGGCCAATAAAAGAGAAACAAAAAAAAAAAAAAAAAGTTTCACAAAGAAAATGCAATCGCAAGGCATCGCAGTCATCGATTTAGACGGCATTTTAATAGACAAACGTAAAAACGAATTCCATGGAGGCAATCATTTCATAGCAACCTTGGCAAAATACATTAAAATGGTGCCGTGGACAGCGAGCAACGAGGTGCACGCGAAAAAGTTTATCGAACAGTTTCCGCAAGCCAATAAATTTGCAAAAGTTTTGTACGGGTTGTACAGAAAAACTAAATCGATATCTATCGTTCGCCAACAACTTCCGATAATGACGGGCCCGTAGATTTTAATAGACGATTCGGTGCATAATTTGAATACGGGTGGTTACGACATATTGGTCGATATTAAAAAATACTATTACGTACCAAACACGAGAAATTAAAAAAAAAATTAATTTATTAATTACAACTCATTACTGAGTGATTTATACGATCTGGTAGATGCTTGGCACGAATCTATCAGTTAACTCACTCGCCCATCGTGGTCGCATTTTTTTTCATAATCGTGCAACAGATTAATTGAAAATGCTTCTTGAAGAGTGCTCAGATGCAATGGCAGTGTCCAAGTATGCAATAATTTTGTAATCAACTCCATGTATTCGTCAATGTTTCTATTCGAGTTGCTTCTACACATCCAGTTCGTCTTGTAGTGAGAATAAACAAATTTTTGAACTCTAGAGTGTCCATTCTGTTATGCTCCCTGGGAGGGAATAGACCTTATTTATACATGGTTTCACACCCAATACTTTTTTAAAAATGTATTTGCATTTTGTAGTTGCAACATTTTTTTTCGTATCAAGAGAAACATCAGCAAGCCATAATAAATAAAAACGAATGTGTATGAGAAATAAAAAGAGACAACACGTGGCCAAAAATAACGATGTAGTTTCCCAATAATAACCGATTATTAATTCGCAGTTGCTGGTAAAAATATTAAAAACTTTATCTTGTTCAAACAAATTTTTAACGTAATGATATGTGAAAAACTTGCAAAATTCCTTAATTTCCACTACAATACAATACGCGTCGGAAGAATAAAAAAAAAAATTGGCAACTTTGTGAGTACTGGGATGCCATTCGCGGTTATTTACGATGATGAACCATTGTCGTAGAAAGTTCATGTTTAGAAAATTTACCGGGCAGTGTTTCACCAACAGAAAATCGGTATTCTGTTGGTCACTATCGTAAAATCTAGATTCAATGGAGTTAACTTTTGGCTCTGTCTTGCAAAATGATTCCCAATCGTCTAAAGCATTACTAACAGCAACATCGGAATATTTTTCATATATATCTTTCATGTCGGAAAAAAATAAATGATGAATGATCTTATGTCATTGTTTTTTTCAATGAAACTCTTTTTTTCAGTTAGTTATGCAAGACAACCACCGAGGCATTAAAAAAAAAAAAACAAATCACGACCACGGTGGGTATATGTACGATGGCATCGGCCAAGACAAATCACGCACTTCATAGCCAGCACTTGATACACTCGCAACTATCAACATACAACATGTTTTGTAATCTGCAAGACTCCCGTGATAACAGTGGCGAATATGTGCTGAAAGAACTGGCAGTCACCAACATTGATGGTTTCACCGAAAGGCGACTCTTCAGATCTCCGTATCCGTGGAAATCATTGGGTGATGTAAGTAAAAAGACAAACCATTGGCTGAAGGAAAATATTCACCAAGTGGCATGGTAAGATGGCGAAATTTCCTATGACAAAATTGAAAGTGAAGTATTTCAATTGATAAGGAGCCATTACAACAAATATATAATATTTGTTGCGGGTTCACATAAAATACAATGGCTAAAGAAGTTGTACAAATTCGATCACTATCTCGAAATTGTGGATTTGCAAAAACCTTACAAATGTCCATCATTTAAGACTCTGGTAGCTATGTATGGGAATGCAGGCCATTATGATTGTTGGAGACACTTTTGTGGATTTATGTGTGCAAATAGAAATTCGAAATTATTGCGTTTGTGGTTCCGCGATAATGTAGTGGAAAAATGGGAAGATTTCCAAAAACAACAACGAAATTGAAATAAAATGTATCAAAGACTTTACATTTAAAGTTTTTGGTACGGGTTCACAACAGAAGAGATAGTTCGACTGGATTGCTGCAGGTCAAATCTCCACATCCGTGGGCCAACTGAAGAAAAGTTTCTGTGGATTGGAGTGGCAAGATGGAGAAATTTCCTTCAATAAAATTGAAGATGACTGGCAAAAAACATCACAGTGTCTATAACTATATTATATATTTCACAAATGTATTTTTTAAATAAATTTTTTTTATATTTTGTTTGTAAATTTTATATATATATATATATATATATATATATATATATATATATATATATATATATATATAACATTTACTCGAGATGTAGTAATTGGTTAAATAAATTTCCCACACCTATCAAAACAAAACCAGATTTTACTCTTATGTTTGTCAAATTATCAGAGTAGGCCAACATTAATCCAAAAACTGTAAAAATAACATTTAGGCCTATCAAATAAGTTTTTTTTTGTTTGCATTCTCTTATCCCTTTACGGCATAATTGTCGTATTATGGTAATGGTAAACTAGTTAGAATTCAACTACAGTTTTTAATTAAAAAATATAAAAGTTGAATTTTGAAAGGGTACAAATCACAGGTTACCAGTCAAAAGTCAATTATTTTTATTTTATTTATTTTTTGTGTATATAAGTCGTTGGGCTTTTCACAAAACCATTACAACTGCAACATCGTTGGACAGGAGATCTCTTCGGTTGTCGAATTATTTAACAGATATTGTAAAAACTGCTCAAAAAATTCAACATTAAAATAATAACACATGGGGAATAATACAAGCAGTTTGGAAAAGAGCTGGATTCTATATTCTAACGAATACGAACTCACGAAATATAACATCCAGAATACAGAACTTTATAATAAAAATGTATTGAATTGAGGGAAATGGCAAAACAATTAAATATCAGAGGATAATCCTATAAAATAAAATGAGAACTTATAGAGAGGATTGACAAAGTTGACACTAATCATCAAGATCTAAAAACAATAACTTATCAAAAAAACTGAAATTGAAGCATTAATTAAAAAAAATAAAAGCTATTGGAAAAGTACTAAAAATAAAAAATAAATAATCTAAACAGAGATACTTTGGTGGAACAAATAGTTAATTATAAATTTATTGCAGAAAAAAATTCCAAAGAATTTAGAAGACTTGAAAGTTTCAGAATTGAAGCAAATTGCTAAATAATTCAGAATTAAAGGTTATGCATACATGAATGAAAATAAAATCATCAAAAATAATTTGATATGGCTCATATTAAATGAAAGGGAGAAGTTGCTGAAAATTCAAGAATTTTACTTTAGTACAAATAATTTCGAAAATATCTGTATTCTAAAATCGTTGTCAAATACCAACTGATATAAAATTTCCTGTTTTTTTTATAGGGTATTGAACATAATTTCATAAAACCATTTCAAGCGAAATGCCATTGATTAGAAGGACTCTTCAGTTGTCGAGAAACAAGAATTTTTACTTTTGGATTTTTGTGGTCGTCGGTAATAACGGCAATGAGAAGTTATGATTCAAAGGGAAATATATAGTTTCATTTCTCGGATATAAAAAACCACATAATACAATTTTAAATTTGGTCAAATTAAAATGGAAAAGAACATGGGTAGACATGAAGGGATTTTTTCCTCACCCGTGAAACCACCTCTAATTGGCCACAGAATATGATGTTCATTTATAAAAAAGGATTGAATTTATTGATACAAAATTCGAAAATACCCACATCGAAATACCTGCTACGAAAACTGATCAAACAATTCGACTTGAAACTGAATCTCGTTTCGAGAACAAAGGGACAAGATAACATCAGCGTAATTGCGAATTGTTTCAAACATCTGAACTGCAAGTTACAATATACAATAAATAATTACCGGATAGATTTGTACTTTTTAGATTACAAAATTGCAGTTGAATGCGACGAATATAATCACAAATACAGAAACATTGAACATGAAATCGAACGACAAAAACACATCGAGAAAAAGCTAAATTGCACATTTATCAGATTCGATACAGAGGCTGAGAATTTCTATTTGCATGATGTTATAAACACTATCGTTCAATTGATAGAACAAAGGAATTTAAATTTATACAATGTTATCAACAGTTTCATTAGAATGACTGAACGGAAAAATAAATAATTTAAAAAAATAAACCTTAGTTCATTACATAATTGTATAACAGTTTTTTTGTAAACAATTTGCCTATAAGCAACAACCATTGTATCTACAATGTCATTGGATAGGAGATCATTTTAGGGATAGGAGATCATTTTAGCTTTCAAATTTCGAAAACTTTGACTGTTGGATTTTTACACTAATAGACCCTTTAAAGGCGAGAGTCCTTATACAAAACATACCTCCTTTTTAAATTCAATTTTTGGTCCGGAAAATAGGTATAATGCCAAAATTAGATTTCGGCGTTCACGAAAAGTCCCCCCATTTTAAAATTCGATTTTTTATATTTCCAACATAACGCTTATCTGATTCCCCTTAACCCCCAATTATCACCCTCACTACGAACAAACATCACATGTTACTTTGAAGGAAGATTGTGGGTGAGGGTCCTTATACAAAATGGATGGCCCCCCATTTACAAATTAAATTGATTTATTATTACATAAAATTAATATATATATATATAAGTAACCGAACATCATTTCACTCACAATGTCGTCGGTTAAACTGTCTTTTCCATTGCCAAACTTCCAAAGTTTGTAATGTTGGATTTTCGTGCTGATCGACCATCATGGAATCGAACAATTTTTGTTCAAAGGGAAAAGTTATAGCATAATTTATTGGATATAAGAACTCACGTTAAGTAATTTTAGACAGTGTAAAAAATAAACGGATGAGAACGTGGTCGAATTTGAAAGGTATTTTGACATCCATTCCAACTAACACCTTCACTCTAAAAAAGGGGCTCTTTCCAAAATTCAATTTGGGTGTGCACGAAAAGTTCCCCCCAATTAAAATTCAATTTTTATATTTTATTATAATAAAAATTAAAACTTATTATGGAACAAAAAGAATCACAACAAATATTAGATATTATTATTATTATCATTTGTCTATATATAAGCAACTGACATCATTTCATTCACAATGTCATTGGTTGAGCGGTCTTTTCCGTTATCAAATTTTGAGAATTTCAAGTGTTGGATTTTCGTGATGGTCGACCATAATGGAATCGGACAATTTTGGTTCAAAGGGAAAGATATTGTATTGTTTCTTAAGTACGATAACCCACGTAAAGCAACTTCAAAATTTATCAAACCAAATTAGAAAAAAACATGGGCAAAATTAAAGGGTATATCTCAATATACCATTAACATTCTATCCAACTGGCAATCACATAGCATTTTCATCTCTGAGCCTGGCCTATATGCTCTGGTAACACGTTCAAAATTACCAAAGGCTGAAAGGTTCACTGATTGGGTCTATGAAGATGTGCTACCTTCCTTGAGAAAGAATGGTCAATACAAAATTGATATGACTAAAAAAAGATGAAGTGTTAAAAGATGTAAACCACAGCAGCTTACTCGAGGTGATGAAATCATTTATACTAACCAATGAAGAATTGATACTTGCCAGACAAGATTCTGAAAAAGCTAGACGAGATGCCGAAAAAGCTAGACAAGATGCAGTGGTGCTTTTTCATCGGATAGTCGACATTGCTCAAGATGAGATCGTCAAACCCAAATCTGATAGTTTGTTACACACATTGTCCATGCATGTGCGGGATGAAACAAACCGAGAAATATCCTTCACCCGATTCCAACATCCACCGCTCACCAAATCTCTGAAATGGCTCAACGACAAAAACCCAAATGCCAGGGAACTGTACAGGAATGGGTACTTCCTGAATGGCGTGACCATTTTGAATTACGTGAAAGATTGGCTGAAGGAATCAAAAATACTGTACACTGACCATGATAACATTGTGCGCATTTTGGATGCCATGGACTCGGAGCAAGTTGTATCATTTGTATGTAACATAATCACATCACTGAAAGTCTTGAATAAAATGTAATTGGGGTAAAATAAAAATAATAAAACAAAAAAATTACAATAAAAAAATTACATAATTTTTTTGCTTGTCACTCACAGTGTCGTTGGTTGAACAGTATTTTCCACTGTCAAACTTCCAAAATTTCAACTGTTGAATTTTCATACCAGTCGACCATAATGGAATCGAACAATTTTGATTCAAGGGGACAGTTATAGCATAATTTATTGGATGTAAAAACTCATGTAAAGTAATTCTAGACTGTGTAAAAAATAAATGGATGAGAATGTGATTGAATTTTGAAGGGAGTGGCTGTAATTGTTCCCTTTCCAAAATTCAATTTGGGGTCCCCAAAAATGATATAATGCCGAAATTAAATTTGTTGTATTAATTATTAATAAAAAGTTTATCTGACTCCCCTTACCCACCCCACTAACACCTTCATTACAAACCAACATTATAATAACATTACTTAAAATGGACATTGAGGGTTTCAGTCCCGCAAATGCTCCCTTTAAAATTCGATTTCCCACGAGATTTCACCAGAGGGCTCCACGAGCGACATTCATTTCCCCACTCCTACTTCCAGCAACCAATCACATTGCAGTATTTCACTTCCCCCTACCTCTTCCCCTTTTTTCAGTTTGTCCTGTATGGCGGCGAAATCTGGAAAAAAAAAAAGATCCGTCGTGGCCGAGAGCTAAATGTGGAAACACCATTCCTCCTCCCAGAGCAGAAGACGAATCTGGTAAATTGTTGAAAGTAGGTGATTTGGAGGGGGGGGGGGGTAATGTTGATTACAACACACACACAAGCGGGTTATCTCGAAACTAATCCATTTTTTATAAAAATTATTTTTTTATAAATCATTACCGATTGGCATCTTCTTAGCATAAACAATTTATATAATCGCACTCGAAAGGAGAGTAATTTCGTTCCCTTTCAACAGCCATCGCGGCGATATTCGATGACATTTGGGGAACGGATCTCTCGTGATTGGACACAAAAACATTGTCTACAAATTCCACGAGTTTCTCTTTTCGTCCTGTGTCCCAACTGTTCGTGAGGTAGATTTCGATTTTTTGCACGATAGGCTCGGAAACATCTCTCGGTAAAACATTTTTTGAAAGGTAATAGTAATACGAATTTAATTGCAGCTGCAAGTACATGTTCTGTGGTGGTGGGCTCGTGTTTTTTCACGGACAAAACAAGCTGTGTAGTTCAAAGTAATTGATGAATTTAGTCTTGTAGCCGACGTTTGTGCCTTTTGTTTCGTAGAGAACATCGAGTCCTTTTACCGCTTTATTAGAATGCTCCGATTCTATCTGGAACTCCGTCACTTGATTATCATAATACCAGTCGTTTAAAATATGTTTTGCACCCAAGAATTTTACACTCTTCGAAATCGTCCACTCCGGTGTAGTACCAAGGCCCAAGACATACCACCAAGTCGTTAAATTTATTCTCTGCAAGTTTGATGGTGATGTAATCACACAATTTTTTTACGTTCAACATTCCCGTATCGTTAATACTTTTTTCATAGGTGTGTGTTTTTTGTATTACCTTATATATAGTTCTTGAAAAAAGACCATGCTTTGAATATATACAAATTTATGCAGCGATAGAAACGACGAAGACGAAAGCACGTTGTTGTTGGCTCACTTGTCGGAAATTGTACAAAGAGAATCCCTCTTTTTTTGAAATTTCAAAATATGTCGATACCCTTCCCCTCGAAACAATTTTCGACGTTACTCAGACGTCGTGTTTGTCAACTGCAATTTTGCAGAACTCGAGCCGCATTCACACAGAGCACGTTATTACTTGTGTAATTACATTGACGAATCAAACTTGGAAATTCTACTCTCTCTACACACATCTCGAACCCTGATACTAAACAAGAGTTCGTTTTACAATTCGAGTGTCTTGTGCAGGTGTTTCACACCCTACGACACCCACTGTCATTTCGATTCGATGGAGTTAATTTCCTAGATACGAAAATCCATAATCACGTTTGTTCCCTTTGACAGCGACATGCACGACGTAGAACAAATTAACCTCGAAATGTTGAAACATTTTTACCAGCGCATCAATAAAACGGCCAATTTCGAGTTGAGGGATGATTACTCTGTTCTGCCCCAGATTTCATACTCGTGCTCAAACAGGAATTTGAGCACTACTTAAATCTACTCTGTCGCGAAGAGGACTTGGTCAACACCCTATTTGAAAATCAAGAAAGCGAAAATGCAATTTATTCACTCATCTTTACGACAAAACCCAAATGTCTTTACCCAAATATCCATCTTGTCGAAAGGACGCCGGCCGATTCCATGCCCCATCGAGAATTGGCCAAGTTGACGACCGATCACGATGGGATATCCACCACCGGCACCTACGAAAATTTGTACCTAAAACACAATGATGAAATTTCTTCCTTTCTATGAAGGGGTAAAAAAAAAAGGTGAAAACAAAAAAGTGGGAAAAAAGATTTTTTTTTTTTTCAATATGTACTTGTATATAAGTAAACATGCAACAACTAACTCCAAATATTGGTTATCTGTCGAAAATAGATCTCGATAACCTAGAACACAAAGTCGTTAAAATGGACCGATGTTTGAGTAAACTACGAAATCTGTTTCTGGAAATTGTAAAGATTACCATGTCGAAAGAGACGATGGCAACCGCGTCAGAGACGAAAGAGCCAACATCGACTACGGAGGCTTCTGCGGAGGAAACGGCTAGAGAGGTTCAAGTTCCAACCGCCGTCGTTGGCGAACCCGTAAAAAAATAAAATAAAAAATTACAAACAAAAACATCCTGTAAAAAAATTAGGGGTCGTCGCCATCAACAACCCAACCATCATCGCCGGAAGATTCCACCCAGGCCCATCATAGCGGTGAGGAAAATGGTTCCTGCAAACAAAAAAGAAAAAAAATCTTTGAAAGATGTGTTTCTATCGAGAAAAAAAAAAACAACAAAAAACGAGTAGAAATGAAAAGTTAGAAAACCAGGATGATCTTTCGACCGTTCTCGCAGATGGATCTATCGTGTTGAACGCATCGGAGCGCTCGAGTAAAAGCAAAGCCGTCGATTCGGAATTGGTCAAACAGTTACTTACTCCGAAAATTCCTATAGATTTACACATAAAGTGTAATTATCAGTACATAAACGTCGCTGCTCAAACTAAGAGGGGAGACGAGATTGAAACCAACACACTCATATTTAAATGATGGAATCATCAAAAATAAAAACCAAGCCACGAAATTATCAAAGGTGAAGACACTCGAACGAAGCGGTCCATTCGTCATCGAATTACTTAAACACACATATTTAATTTCTTGTAAATATCCGTATAAAAATAGCGAATCTAGGCTGGTTGAATTCCTTCATATTCTACGAGGATGTGTTGAAAAAAAGGAAAGTAGTTTTTTGCCGCCTGTCATGAATTCTTCGAGTAAACACACAGTGTTCCGTGCGGCGAATGCTCGGTCGACTCTAACGGATTCGACCTGTTATGGTACGATAACGGTACTTGTTGGAAATATCACATTTTCGTTATATTTACAGACAAGGTGAGACCCGTGAAGAACTGTTTTAGTTTGATGTCTGCGGTCGGGTGGAAAAATCAGTTACAAATTCCTTTAATAAACATCCTAAAAAAATTACAATAAAATCCTCAAAACAATGGCGATGATAAAGGAAATAATGGCGGCGGTAGTCTCACGGACCTCTTAACAGTGAAAAAAAAAAAACCAACTTGGAATTACCAGTGTGTCGAGCCAACGAATTGAACATCTACACCATCCCGCAAATGTTTTTACAAAATGATTTCGAGCGTAATAGGGTGTTGAGACTATCTGTGAAAGAGTACGCAAAGTGGATGTTGAACTTTCAATTGCACGGATACAATGACAATAACTATTACTTTGATTTCTTTGTTTATGTACAAAACTTGTTGAAAACAGATCGTTGTAACTAGACAAAGATTTTTGTAAACTTGCACAAAAATACTTTGTAGATGAAAAACCAATTAACGTTGTCAAGGAAAAAAGGAGATGTAAAAAAAAAATCTATAAATACCGAATAAAAAGAAGTATACACAAAAAAGGATTTTTTTAATTTATTATTTTACCTCATATATTTTAGTAACTTTTTATTATTCATAACAAAGGGTTAATTGTGTTTGTAAATATCTTAATATATATAAAGATGTAAAACAAATACCAAAGATGCCCAGGTTATAAATTTCGTATCTCGAGCATTTCATTGTATATTTGCATACTTATACAAGAATTGTGTTTCCATCTGGAATCGTGTGCAAGGGGAGCTTTTCGAAAAGCTCTGCGAGCCCGAAATTTTTCAGTTGATGAAAGATATACTTTCCAATATCGAAAAGGGCAGAATAGAAGAATTTATCGATAGATTTAACAATGAGCTCAAACTCGCTTCCCTACATGAATAGTGCAATGAATTTATTTCACAAATGTCTGATTTACCATACGACCCTTTAGCGAAATTCCTTGAGATTTTCAACGATTCCGATGTTCAGGGAGCAATCAAAACACTTTTCGCAATTTTACGTCAATTGCAAAATGGAAAGATGAAGATGAATTGTAATGATGATTTTGGTGAGTCTCAACTCGAATAGAGTATATAAATAAGCTTTAAAAAAAAGAGAGAAATCACCCGATGTGGACAATCACTCGGTAAATGTATGCAAACTAATTTCCATACATCAATCTCGGGGTAATATCGACGATGTAACCCTGTACTAGTTTTACAACGAATCCGGTTTGAAATCCTTTGTAACATGGAATGAGGACAAAAAAAAATTTACGGAAATCTTCAACAACTCTATCGTCCAATAAGAGATTTAAAAATCTATCCCAAACATTGCCTTAATCAAGAGTAAAATTAGAGAATTTTTATATTTAAAAAAAAAGGGGGGGGGGGAATTCCAATACCCCTTTTTTCACTCTTTGGTGTTTTTTTTTTTTTTTTTTTTGCTTTGGCGAGCACGTATAAATTGTCGGTGTAGAAACAATTTGTCTCACACCATGGCGCTCATCGTTCCTGCATGGTTCAAACATCAATTGATCCATGGTAGTGAAGTAGCGGCTGTGTATGACTTGAAGACGACTCATGACATTGAAATTCTACCAGGCCAAGTGGCCAATGTCGATGTCGGCCTGGCATGCAAAATACCCTAACGCTATTTCGGTTTTGTTACGAGTCGTTCGGGGTTGGCATTCAACAATCGAATATACGCCTATAATGGAATTATAGATTCAGATTACAGAGGAGATATCTTTGTGCAGCTGGAAAATCGAAGAAAGTCGATATTCAACGCCGAGAAAGGATCGTTTATAGCTCAACAACTCATAATGCCGCACATGATAGTATTGTTTGTACCGACAGATGAAAATGATGATGAATTTTACAATACATGGCGAGGCACCTCGGGATTTGGATCTTCTTCATCACTACCACTACCATCATCACCGTTACCTACACCGACGCATACTATCAAACTGAATCCTGCAGTCCATCGAGAAGAACCCATCTGGATGCCATTTTCCTTTCCCGAGCGGCATCACTTGTCGCTGGCCGAAATTCAAGAGTATTTGTTGAAATCAAAATCAAAATTAATAAAAAAAGGGTATGTGTTTGATAAAATAAAATAAAGATTAAATTAAACTAGTTACTTACTTTTTTCATTCAACCCATTCTCTCTCTCTCTCTCTCTCTATATATATATATATATATATATATATATATATATATATATATATATATGGAATTTACCCGCACACATATAAGAAAATGTGGAATATTTATTATATACTGATGAAAACTTTCACTTGTTTTAGACAAGGATAATAAACAGTGGTTTCGAGGAAAGGATGTGGCAAAAATTTTGGAATACAAGGATACTTGCGATGCCGTTCGGAGACACGTTCCCGTAGATGAACGGGCAAAGTACATACAACTCGTAGAATCAAATAGTTTACCATCATCGAGCTATCATGGAAATTCGAGAACCATTGTCATCACAGAAATAGACCTATATGGTTTGATTATGAAATCGCGATTGTCGAATGGAAAATATTTTAAAGATTGGGTAGTGTGCCAGATTCTACCAACCGTTGGCAAAACTAGCACCAACATGTCGGCAGAGGAATCGAAATACGATCGCGAACGACTGGAGGGTGAAATCAGACGATTGACAAATGTACTTCAGTTTCAAAAGGAAAAATGTTTGCAATTGGGGGAAAAAAAACGATAGTATAATCATAAGCTTTTTGCAAAATTATGCAGAGAAAAGATAAATCGGTATTTATAATTTTTTAATTTGCTTTCGTACTATTCATCGTTCAAGTTCCTGTTTGCATATCGTTGGTGTACAGGCAATCCAATTTCTCGCAAAAATACGTAGAATCTGATAAGAATTACATACACGGGGTGACGGGTTTCGAAAAACTACCGACTGTCGTGTTGAAGGAGAGTGTGAGTGCAGATGACGGCGAAAATGGCGACGAGTTGTTTCTGCAAAATAAATGCCGATTCGGCCATTACTTGGGCGAGAAAAACAAGCCGGTATCTTGCACTTCGATTTGTAACGACAGCAATGGCGAATTCGAATACAAGTTTTCTGACCGAAACAATCATCAATCACATGTCGTATCGAGGTTCCTACTATACGCCTTCGGAAGCAGCCGCTTGTAATCCCCATCTGGGTAAAATAAATTACGTGGATGACAAATACATTTGCCTTCCGCGCTATCCGCACTTGTTTGGAGCGATCGGTTCCAACCTGATTGTCGGTTGTAATGGATAGAGAGATGAATACAACGTACACCGATATAGTACCCAGCACATTTTTGATAGAGAATGTGGACGAAAAGTTGGATGATGGAGATTACCATATTGTGTGCGCCGAGCAATCAGACACTTTACAAAATCGATTGATTCCATTGAATAATGGATCGCGGTTCGAGTGCATATCAAATAAATGCACTTCGAAGATATTCAATGCACCGGAAAACGTAATGCCCGATTACTCCAATGGTAATTGTTACTGTGGCCTGCAAATTTTAAACTTGAATTCCGACCCCAAACTTCCGTGTACGAAATGTGTTTCGAAATGGGCTGGAAGTGACCCGGCCATACAGGAGCCCAATATGCATTCAGTATATCACGCCCGTGTATAAACCTAAATACCGATAGTTCTTTGTACACGCAATTAAAAATACCTTGCTCTTTCGACACGATTAAAGAACCTGCAAAAAATTCATGCCAACGTGCAATTTTACTCGTAACTAATACCTACAGTCCATTGGCTTTAGAAAAAATATTAAAACAAAATTAAAAAAGAAAAAAAATATTGAAATAAATATATAAAAGTATTTTTTTTTTTTTTTGCTTGAGATCGCGGTTATAAAAGAGGATATTAATTGTTTTTACTTTACCAGTCGCTCAGAAGAAACTCGGCACGATGGATACCCCTAAGTAAAACTACTGAACAACAACAGCAGCAGCCCGAACCACAGCTGTTTCAACTCGACAATAGTGCTAATACTTTTACTAATCTCATGGGGGAAGATCGCAAATCAGTCAAGCGATAAAATTACGAATGTCGTGATGATGACGAAGAAGCTCAAAACATTGAATCATATATTCAAGTATCAATCAACCAACAACCAGAGGGGAAAATAGCTGTGAAATATCAACGGGTCGAAAACAAAACATGTCTACTGTGCATTGTTGTAGATAATTCCGAAGTAAAGTTTGTTTCAATGTTGGGTGAAATTGATGGCAACTACTTCAAGTTTTATTGCAGCGATCAAATAAAGGTGAACGCGAGTAGTTATCGCCCCGAAGATGATGAAATTACCAACTTTATCCGACTGTTGGCAAAATACCTTCAGTTGTTTGACCTACTCGGTTCAAACATTAACCTCGTCAATTTAAAGTATGTCGACGAGATAAAGATAAGTTCTCAAATTCCGTTTGTTGGAAATGAACTGTTGAGAAAATATGCCTTTTTCACGATAGATCGCAATTTACTGAAGAAGATTGTTCGCAAAAATCATACTGCGGGAAGTTTCAATTCGTGGTACTTGATCACAGACAAGGCGACCCAATACACTCTTTCCACTGAGGAAGAAGAAAACATGGACCGTGTCGACCAGATGATTGAACTAAAATAAAGATCTCCCTTCCTGCTACTCCAGAACAGAAATGGCAAGTTTCTGAATAATAAAATCATGGATCCTGCCGGTTTAGAAATTCTATGTAAATGCCAGGATGAAATCCCAACAGTATTTGCCATTTTTCGGTATCTAAACAGCAGTAATGTGCAGTATTTAAAGTTTGAGCTCGCTGCATTATGTATAAATATAAAATAAATGGAACAACAAATGTGAAAAAAAAATATATTTTTTGTAATTTATTTATATATGTGTATTTTTTGTAATTTATTTATATATGTGTATTTTTTGTAATTTATATGTAAATAATTTTCAAAAAATTATATATAGACCTATTTTTGTTTATTTTTTTAAGTACACTATCTACAAAGGTGATTGTTAACCAAATGAAGACATTTTTCTCCTCCGAGCACATGTTTTAAGTGCGCATTTTAAGAGTGCCATACACATACCTAGAATTGTGCCCCAAATAACCAAACACACACTTTGAACAATGGCTTCATTTTTTATGCGATCAAAAGAGAGAGATGTTTTATTTGTAGCTTCACTATTCGCCTCTTGAAACATTTCTACAATTTTTTCGATCATCTTTTCATGTTCTTCCATTTTTGACAACATATCAGGACCAAAACTGTCGATAAACCACGGGGAAACATAATCTGCATCTGAAACTGTTTATTTTACTGTCGGTGTAGTTGTTTTCCTAATAACATCTTCAATTTTACTGATAATTCCATTACCCCTAGTCTCGTTTCGAGTAACAATACTTGCAGCTCCATCAGTTACAACATCTTCAGTTGTATCACCGACACTTGGTTTCACGCTAGAATTTGAAACATTTTCACGTTCAATAGAATCGTACGAGTTTGTATCCGCATCTCGCCCCAATAAATCATCATTATAATCACTTTCCACATTTCCCTCTATCAGTGTATTAAAAAGTGTTAAATTTTTCTGATTTAAACTATAAAAATCATAAAGTTCTGTGTTATTGCATTCGGGTAGTAAAGGTAATGAAAAGACATGGTTGTTTATCGTGCATAGATATAAAATACAAGGTAGTTTTTTACAATCTTTTTTTTTATGTTCTTACATACACATATTCATTACTTAATTTCCACGCCGCAATGTTCGCCTTGGATTCCGCTGAAATTGGGCGTGTTTAATATTGTGGCCAAATCCGATGCGTTTGTTGTCTGAAACTCTCGATTGGTTATACTCGCATCTGCCGTTGATTTAATTCCACTTTCGGTGATGACGTTCACCAGAGGCCCCGAGATTTTCGAAGATATGTGAAATAAATCAGTTTTTTTTTTTTGTATAAGACATGTATGTTTTCAACAGTCTGATAAAGGTGACGACGCAAAAAGTCTCTTCGTGTAAATCTTCTGAAAGGGGAATAATCTTGTAATTTTGCACAAAGAGCAAAGCTAGGTGATTGTACAAGTACAAATCTTCGTGCGAATACAAGAGTTTTGTGTTGCTCGTGTATATCGACTGAGTCTGTGGTCGTTTGGCCAAGACCGATTTCGGATTGGGCCACATGGATGGGATTTCCAATCATTTGTGTAGGATCTTGTACAATCTCGACTCGAGAAAATTCCGTACGTAAAAATGAACGTAGAAAAAAGATTGGTCGCTGAAGAAAGTGGTTGCAACAACAGAGAACTGAAGTTGAATATCTCGAAAAATGTCCAATAATGCATTTTCCGAAATGACAGCATACACATCCTCAACACTGCCGTGTTTATAATTATACGTTACGTGGCGCGATCTCAACCACTGTACAGTCGTCGTCTTTTCCGATTCATCGACGGATATTTCGTTGGCCTCATCTTTTCGAGTAATGCATAATTGCAGTCGCGGTGTACATAAATCACCGCCGACACCGAACTCGAAGGACGTTTCGAGTCCAACTCGTAGGCCATGATATATTGCCGATGGATAAATTTGTCAAACACGTCGTTGCGTATACACACTCGGTACTTGAAACACGTGTACGAAGCAGTTGCGTTTACACACATTGCATTGCGTGTGTAAACCAAATCGTCGGTTGTCCAGTCAAACAGTTCTACGCCGTTAGTATTTTCAGAAATTATCATGTTTGAATGTTTAATGTTGAGTGCTCCCTGTTGCCTAGGCTCCAAGTAATTGGCGACGATGATGTTTAGAGACGAACTCGGGTCAATGTCGGACAGTAAGTAATACTGGTTGATCATCCGAACCCAGTTTTCATCCATCTTTGCAAACTTGGCGGCGATTTCGTCCAAATCTCGCGGAGTTTGTGGTGGATGCGTCAAGAATCGAACACATTCATCAATCGTAGCTTCACACGATTGGATCGTCCCCTCGTCGACCTGTTTTGACTGTAAACTATGCAGTATTTTCTCTTTCAAGTTTTCGCCATCGCATTGATTTTCGTATACGTTTGTCAACAGAGTGAGAAATTTTTCTGTCAAAATCGGATCCAATCCCTTGGACATTAACATTTTAGGGAGATGGTGATTCATTAAGTCGTAAAATTCAATCTCAAATTCACTTGTCGGGTAGTGTACGAACCTTTCCTTTGCCAGTAAATATGCCATTTCGAAATTTACATTACACTCGTATCCTTACAATCGTGAAATTGATTACTTATTTGATGATATAACACCCACGCAATACTCAGCAGTGCAAATCGTCAACAGACTACTCGAACTGGGTATAATAAGAATCTGAGTTTGAGTATTTATAGTGTTTTTTTTTTTTAGTTTAGCAGTAACAAAAAAATACATTTTTGATAGTGCCGTGGTTTTTTTTATAAGTAGAGAAAACATTGGAGTGCTGTACAATAGTCATTCATCACAAAGTGACTTGGTTGTTATGGTGATGATACCAACAACGATAGTGATGACGGTAACATCAGCGATGGTTATGATGGGAATGTTGTTACTATCAACAATGATAACGACGATTGGAATATGACATTTGTTATAAAATAATTCTACATAAAAAATAAACAAATGTGCATGTACATTAAATAAAAAAAATATGGAAGGAAACTGCAAATCTTATTGTTAGTTCCACGAAATTTAGACAGAGTGTGTCGACATCAACATCCACCCCCACCCATTCCAAATTTGATGTATCAATAACGTTGCCGCATTTCGTCCCCCTCCCCCCCCCCCCAATTTACAGTTTGCCTATATAGCAGAGAGATCCGGAAGAAAGACTTCACTCGACGGCGAGCGATGGACAGATAAACATCAAACTTACTCCTCCCCCAGAACAGAAGAGTAATAAGGTATGAACAAAAATAATAAGTTATTTAATAAATATAGCTTACATATAGTATATATTAATTAACTTACCTTTTAATACTTGTCCTATTCCTTTTGCTCTAGAATAGAGGAAGGTTGATGTTTCTCGGTCCATCTCTCGCCGTCGACTGACATTTTTTCCAGATTTCTCCACCATATAGACAAACTGAAACGAGAGATGTAGGGAGGGGAGTGAAACACTGTTATCTGATAGGTTGTTGAAAGTTGGAGTGGGAGGAATGTTGTAATCCCTTTGATGTAGTTCCGAGAAAATTTGCAGGTGTGTGTTGCAATCGCTGTGTGTTGTAATCACATGGGTGTAGTTCCGAGAAAACCTACAACTGTCTATTGTAATCACATCGGTGTAGTTCCGAGGAAACCTACAAATGAATGTTGTAATCACATCGGTGTAGTTGCGAGAAAACCTACAAATGTGTGTCTTGTAATTGCTTCGGTGCTATTCCGACAATACATGCAGCTGTGTGTTGCAATCGACCCCCCCCCCCCTTTTTTTTTGCCATACTGACGTCATAACCACAGTCGACGAACGAGTGTGGCGTCATAATCGCAGTTGACGAACGAGTGTGACGTCATGCCCACTGTCGACAGCGAGAGGTGGACAGAGAAACGACAAGCTTACTCCTCTCCCAGAACAGAAGAGAGATAAGGTAAGAACAAAAAATTGTAAATTATTTAATAAATATAGCTTATATATAGTATATATTAATTAACTTACCTTTTTGTACTTGCATTATTCCTTTTGCTCTGGAATAGAGGAATGTTGATGTTTCTCGGTCCATCTCTCGTGTCGACTGATTTGTTTTTTCCACGTTTATCCACCATATAGACAAACTGATTGGAGGGGTGTAGGGAGGGGAATGAAACACTGTTCTCTGATTGGTTGTTGAAAGTTGGAGTGGGGGGGAAAGTTGTAATCGCTTTGATGTAGTTCCGAGAAAAATTGTAGGGGTGTGTTGCAATAGCTGTGTGTTGTAATCACATCGAACGTGATTGGTTGTCCAAATTAGGGGGGGGGGGGGTAAAATTCAACTTCATTTATCTCGTAAGGTGTGGGCGACAGTGTAAAGTATGTTTAGTTCGCAGAAAACTTGCAAACTGAATGGAGGGAAGGGAGGGATGGTAAATGGTGTACTCTGATTGATTGTTGATCCCACCCCCCCCCCCACTCTTTTAATTTCACCAGATAATCACGTTGCAGCATTACACTTGCAGAGCTCGCAGCCATATAGGCAAACCGAAAGGAGGGGAAAGGGAGGGAGGGTAAATGTTGTACTCTGATTGGTTGTTGAAAGTGATGAGAGTGAGAGGAGGAAGGAGGGATGAAGGAATGTCAATCGTAGAGCATTCTGGTAAAGTCTCGCGGAACTAGATAAACTTGTCCATAGGTCCCTAGATGGGTAATTTGTATTCAAAATTTGTCTTGCACATAAGATGGAATTATAAACGAGATATTTGCTATCCAATTCCAAAGGTCCGTTCCTCATGTAGCTGCCGAGATTACCGCGGTGACTGACGAAAAAAAAAACCCATTAATTTCCGTAAATGTGAATGCAGTCAAAGAGTCCACTATCACCTTTGAAAAAAAAAAATGTGATGTGTTTTGCTAAAAATCAACTACATTATATTGTTTGTAAACTGTCAAATAAAAAATCAAACGTTAAAAAAGTTTTTAGGTGTCCTTTCCGTATTTTTTATTTTATTTATTTATTTTTATTTTTTCCATTTATTCACCTTCTTGGTTCTCGTGTTTGAGCTCACCGTATTTGTTCATCAAACCAACAAGTTTTTCATCAAACACATTTTCCCTCGTGAGCCAAAATTAATCGTGCCATACCAAGGAGACGCGATATTAATTTGCCTGTTATGCATCGTATTTATAGCCTGATCTAAAGATCTCACGTACGATTGTTGGGAGAAGGGTGTGGATAATAAAATATTAATGGCTTCCTCGAAGCCTGGTAACATATTTACAATTACCGTTGTTGTTATTTCGAGTCCTTTTTTTTTTCTCCAGTTTGTCACCGTTGCCATTTACAAGCGAATCCATGAAAGTAATGCGATAGTTTGCAACTACATAGTTTAATTGAAACGAGTTTGTCTAATTTTGAAATTATTCAAATTGTTTACCAAATCATTAAAAATTTCAAGCCATTGTTGTGAAGTCTGTAATAAATCGACACTTATTTTTACAATTTTTACATTATCTATATTTTGTATAGTTTAGTAAATTGTGTTGCACAAAATTATAAAATTAGTAGACTTGTCAAAAGCATCGCCACTATTTCCGTACTAATTTTTTTTAAAAGTGATTATTTTTTCCATTGACCCTTTTATTTTCTTATCCCTTGACTTATAAGATGTTGTGAAATGGAAAAGGAAACATTTTTTTTTCAAGTCTTATTAGTATTGGTATACCTTATCGTTTTGAAAATATTGACCAATATAATTATAAGTAAACGACTAACATACGAAAAAAAACGTATACAATATCCCGAAATGCATGAAAATTCTATCTATTAGTAATTTAAAAAATGGCAACCTTCGTCAATGCAGCTTCATTCGCGTCCAACGATTCGCCGACTTTGAACACTTCGTTTGATTTTTCGCAAGATGCTCACGAAGAGTGTTTGAATATGAAACGTTAAAACGATGCGGCAGAAACTTACAAGGATTTGACCAGGATCATTTCAATCATATACAATTCGCCAAAGACCTCGGCGACTAATTTGTGGGACGGTTTCTTATGCACCGATCCGCAAAACATTCTAAACAGCATCTGCAACAATTTTTCAGCAATAACAAAAAAATATTTCGCGAGTAAAATAAACGCATGTGTAAAATCTTACATTCATCGCCGAAGGGTATATGAGTGGATTTGTAATTGTGCCTTATCTGAACGACCAGAATTTAGTGTTGAACATTGTTGTAGACGGGGCTGTGCAGTTATTGCATCGTTCTCTCACTTGCTTCGCTCTCATCCAACTGAAAATCTCCATTCACCATTCGCTGGACATATCTTCATCCCGATCTTATCTTTTCGAGCTGAATTGTAAAATCCAAACGGTCCAACATCTGCGACGAGATACCGTAAAATATAATTCCTACAATCTATTTAATCTGCAAGAATTTGGATCGTCGGTGTTGCAGCAGCAGTATTTTCAACGAAACGCCGTCGTGGACGAATCGCTCTACAACATTCAAAATAACATTGGCGACATTTAGAGGAATAAGCAAACCACATACACCTGTTCCTGCTAACTCTAATGTATTCGATTTTAAATACGGGATTCAATCTCATCTACGTGGACTTTTCAGCCGACTCGCAAGATTTGTGCATCCCGAAACTCTTTGTGAAATACAGTGCGGCCGATGCAAGGATAAATAACCGGCCCAATATCGGAATATCTGTGAAAATATGAACATTACACCAAAAGTCTTGAAATTGGGTAAAACCTCTTCTTCTCTCGTCTCATCTTCCCGCGATAAAAAGACTTGTAGTTTTGCAACGAGTGGAAATGCAAAAAAAAAAAAAAAAAAAAAAAAATGGCAATCAAGGAAATGCTGCTCCAAATGGAAACCCACGACTGTTATAAAGGGGTGTTCGATTTTTTAAATCAGTTTTTAAACTATGATGTTTCAAACGAACCTGATACCTGCAATGGCGATAGGGCCGATTCGGATGATGACGATGATGGTAACGACTATATTTCGTCTCTATCGGCGGGAAAACCCACGTACGAAGAAACTATACAACAACTGATGAATAATTTCAATGTGTTTCTCAGGTTCATGTGTCATTCGTACACAGACACCATACATTCATCGGTAATTACCTACTCTTTGGTAAAATTATGGAGATCGTGTCCAAATCAGGTAAACAAATGTATCACAATCATCAAAAATAAAAAACAAAAAAATTTAACAATAGGCACGACTTTTTCGTTGAACAAAGAACTGAAGAAATGTGTCTGTTTCGTAGATTACGATAAAATTAGAAATATCGATCGAAAACATGCCAATTTTATTACATCTCTGACGATATTAGGCTACATTTGGTCAGAGAAACATTTCGTGCCGGTGAAAATAATTCATCCACTCTTTAAACGATACTATGATACTCTTCCCGAAAACATTGTCCATCAAGTGATAAAAATATATTCTTTATAAATCATTGTATGATAAGAATGTTGATAAGAATTGTATGATAAGAGGACGTAAACGATGCATCAGGTCCTATTTAAAGTACATGAATTTAATGAAAAATGGCGGTACTTTGGCAGATTTCCAAGATTTAGTTTCATATTTAATTTTTGGGTATTTACCAAAACTCGAGCATATTGCACCGTTGTTTCCAACACGTTGGTGAGCGAACTGAAACGTCTAGATCTCTCCTACCAAAAACCCTTTAAAATGTCGATGATCACTTCGGCTTATCGGCGAGCGGCTAATCTGAACCACTACGATGCACAGATCTTGTATTTAAGTGGCGGAAGTCCCATCATCAATCGAAGGAAAAAAGAATAATAATCTACAAACTGACCAAAGTCCAAAAGCCTTACCTTGGAATAACGCAAAGAAAATACACAAGTATGTGGAAAATGCACTTACCGAGTTTCTAAATGACTCGAACACTCCCTACTCATCGGAAGTGGAATTGATTATTTTAATTGATTTCCTGTACAAAACGCGTAGGCGAAAAAACGAAATTTTGTCCCTGATGATGAGTCAACTTAACGAACTGATTGAAAGTGAAAAAACTGAAATTAAAACAAAAAACAACAATAATGTGTATTCCTTCTCAGTTTATGCATACACTGAACGCGTTTGTGAATCATCCATCACGTTTTATTTACAAGAAACTTGAATAGACTCTTTGTCACCCGATACGAAAAACTCCGTTTGATTTACATTGCCTTGTACAAAAAAAAAAAAAAAACAGGAGTGAGGCCCGATCGGGGCATGTTGTTTCGTGCTTGGCGAAATAATTCTTCGGGCCATGCAAGTGCAGTCGATCCGAGATTTGCTCAAAATGCACTTGGGTACGGTAAAAAAATGTCCACATTGAATTACGCAAATAAAAAAATGTTGAACGATACCGACCTTCAGCAATTTTACTCAACCAACTCACATATAATTAAAAAATAATAATAATAAATAAAATAATTTTCTCTTATTGTCAATTCGGTGGTTTATAACTGCAGGAACGCATCGAACCTCATCAATTAATTTCTGTCGTCGAGAAGGGCATCATGTCGACGAGGTGTGATAAACATGGAGCATGTGCCCACCAACCAGCATTCTGTCAATGTTTTATTTGTGGATACAATGCTCAGTGTCTCTACATATATAATTTGCCTTCGCATACATCAGAGACTGAGAAATCGTCTTGGCCAAATTCCTCGATGGAGATCGGCGGACGTCGAGAGGGTGAAAATGGTGATGCGACGGAAATCGGTGGACGGTAAGAGAGTGAAGATAGTGATGATGCAGCTGCTGCCATCAATGTTTCTGTTTCTGTTGTAGATGATGAAGTTCACTCGATTTGCATCGTTGACTTTCAAGGTTTTGAAATTCATCAAACATTTTACATAAAGGAGTTGGCTATTTTCGACATTGAAACGAATCGCATACAAAACTACATTTTTGGACCTCCGTGTAAGCTAACTTGTTTCAGCGACGAGACCAAATCAGCCATCCGAAATTCGATTTTACATGTGCATGGAATACGCTGGTATGAAGGGTGGGTACCTTACAAGCGTGCGTTGAAAAAAGTGTAAAAAATTCTGAGGAATTACAAACATATCTACGTTTCAAGTATGGAAAAATACCATATTTTGCGCAGTCAATTTCTACCCCTATACCTATTCACCAAATCGATCCACGACCTCGAAAACCATATACTAAATTTTCTAGATGAGGTGAAGGATGCAGTTGACTCGGTACTTTTCTCAAGATTTATCACCCACTGTGGACTTTGTCTGATGAAAAATGTGTGTATTTTTAAATATGTTTTATTTAAAAAATATATACATTTGTAAAGTGTGTTTTTGTATGTAATTATGTATGTTTTTTTTGTAAATAAAGTCTAATCATGGCCCTAAATAAAGAAAAAATATACAAATACATCAATACTATTTTGGATTCTCAAAAAAAAATCCTATCTTAAACGATAATTCCTATTCCATTGAAATATTTTATAAACTTTTGCATCATACGCAAGACGGAAAAATATTTAATAGTCGTTATATACCAAAATCGACAAAAAAATGGCATATTCAATGTAAAAAACCACATGAAAAGTACGTGATTTTAAAGTAGGTAATCAATCAAAACTCGTTTATAGATTTTGTCATTTTTCTCTTGCGTAAAATTATAGACCAAGTGGTTCTCGACGATCGGGATAAACACCCGTTCATAATAAACCGGTTTATTTAGGCAGTGACTCAATTTCTATACAATTTCCCAAGGACAGAAACGTTGTTTCGACTAACACTGATAAACCTTCGTCGTGGAGGAGGAGATTTTGACTTAATTGATGACACTTCGAATAATTCGCCCATTTATGTGTTTATCATTTATCACTTTACAAAATCCATTCTCGAAGTGTTTATACAAGGTTTAAAGAATATTGACGAAACTTTTGACGATGCGGAAAAATTGAGATTATTAGACGAGATGGTCAACCCTAATGATTATTTCGAAGTTTCGAAAAATACTGCTACGATCGGGGAGATCGAGTGTGACAAAACTAGAGACGAGTTTCACGCAGAAAACGACCAAGTGTTGGATCTGCTCGATCCGAACACGGCTGCGATAGAAGCAAATTATGGCAATAATGGTCAAGATTATGGCAATTACGATAGCGAAGATGAATGCAAGTTACATAACATAGATAATGATTGGGAGAATTTTAGCAAAGTCACAGTATTGGCCATTGTTCACCGCGAAGATCATGTCGATGAGAACGAGCCGCTCGAAATTAGCGAAGTAAATGAACCTGAAACCGAAGTCATTCTTTTGATGAACTGGTTATAACACAGACTGATTTAAATTTCAGCGAAAATGGAACAGAAATCGAACTTGTAAATACTGCTGATGAATCCACAACAGTACCAATGAAACCGAATTCCTACATAACCGAGCCTGAAACCACATTCTTGGAAATTGAAAAACCAACAACCATACCCGTCGAAATATATTTCAGTGAAAGCGAATCGGAAACTGAAATCAAATGCGAGGAAATAGTAGCGCGGCAATTACTCGAAGAAAGTACTTTATAAGAGCTTGTGTTGAAGGAATTGAGCGAAATGGAAATCAACCTCAAAGAACCTAACGTATCGATGGGGGTCGACACGGATTCGGGCGTAATTAAAACTGAAAACGAGCTTTTCGAAGAAGGCGAAAATAATAATAGTCGAAAATTATATAGGGATAAATTTCCGCTATATTTAGTATGTTTGATGGAAAACGACTTGTTTGACTGAGTGGGAAAAAAATAAGCTTTAATGAAAAAATTTATTTAAATTTGCTGTGTTTGTATTTCCCTTACAGTGTCTATGCTTTGCATACACGCAATGCATTGGATGATTCCCGAAAACTATGGCAATCGAATCGAGTATAAAATAATTACAAATAATGGCATGTTTCACAAGACGATCGATTGTCTATCACTAGCATTTCACTCTATCGATTCATCAGATTGCCAAGTTTTATGTGATCTATCAAAGTTGAGTTTCGATTGCAATAAAAACAAATTCACCCCACAAATAAAAACACCTCCCGCAGTAACAACAACAGCAGTAACAACAACAACAATAACTTAACAATCGCCCACAACCTCTTCCCATCGTGCAAGCATTGTTCCATGTCATTCCAAGCAGAGTGTTGAAAAGCACCGACCCTTTGAAAATTGAATGGGCATGTATCTCGACTTACCCATTCGTGTGGAATGATGATGGAACTCCGACTCCGTACACATGCAAGGATGGAATCGTCACGAGTTATCTGACAATGTCTAGTTTTAAATTAAACGATTGTAAATGCAGGGCCGATATGATATTGGGTGTTTTCGAATTTCAACCACATGTACCGAGATGTTTCCCATCGAACCCGCGTTTATTTCCTGGCAAACTTTCATGAAATTCAAAATATCAACGATGATAATAATTCATAAGATGCGTGTATTTATATTTATTATTATTATTATTATTATGGATAACCGGGGTCGTCGTAGTTTTAATTTATTTTTCCGCAGAGATGTGATACTTTATTCCGAAATTTACAAGAGAAGCGAAAATGAATTTCCTATTAAATTTCGAATATTATTTCCCACAATACATTTTGTATCTCAATAAAAAATCAGTTTTGAAAAGCACACAATATATTTTCCAAGTGTTAAATCGACAATTTGAAACTGAAATTTTTATGTACACGAATAGAAACGATTCCAACGTCGGCATTAATCAACTCGCCAGCCGCGACCACGGAGATGGAGACCCGTTCGATGGCAAAGGTCCAATATGAACACATGCATCCCTGCCTCCCTACAAAGGCATATGTTTTGACAAAGATAATAAATGGTCCTATATCTTTTACCAACAGGTACTCATTCACGAAATAAGTCACTAGTTGAGTTTACACGATAATAAAAGAAAAGATAGTGGGATGAACGATCCAACAAAAACCAATAAATTTACGAGCTTTGATGTGTACAACATTATTTCAAAGTATCCGTTATTAAAAAAAAGAGTAAAGTAAGGTTATATATATATATATAACATTTTTTTCGAGTGTAAAAAAAGGAGGGGGGAGGTAGGGCAATATATATGCGGCTGCATTTGAAACAGAGATCAGAACGCGAGAACTCACGATGAACAGTGCATCTGTAAAGTGCTCTTACCAACAAGAACTAAAAAAAATGGATAAGTTATTGGATTTCTTGTACAAGAACTACAAAATTGTTTATCTTTTGGATAGATAAAATAATAATGGTTTAAAGCAAAAACCGTTGCCGGGTTATTGGGATACGAAAACAACAGGAAAGCTATTACGAATAATGTGAAAGAGAAATATAGAAAAACTTTCAACGAACTGGCAACAAATGCAACTTCAGTTGTGATTGTCAACGAGCAGCCCCACACCACCTTGATCAACGAACCGGGTATTTACAGATTGATTATGTATTTCAAAATGCCCTTTGCGGAAAATTTTCAAGATTTTATTTACGAACACATTCTCCCGTGCATTCGCGAGTGTAAACAACGCATGTTTCAGAATCACATCGAGTATTTGACAAAACAACTTGGAGAAAGAACCAGCGACGTGGAAGTTATGAAGAGACAATTATTGGCTCGAGCTGCAAAAGAGGTTCTAGTCGCTAATGACACCAAAGAAAGTACAGAAAAATAAGCAACTGTTTAAAACCAAATTTCTTGGTGTTGAAATTGAATGAAAACAATTTCGATTTTCCGTATTATGTAATTTGCGTACAAAAAATAAATTTGAAGAGGCGACTCACTTGCTTTGAAAGAATCATCCCAACCGCAAGGAAGTGCTGCATTTAGAGAATAATTCACCGTCTCGAAACATGTACGGCCGTGTCAAGAATGCAAGCGCCCATTTGAAATTTTTCGAGAATTACTTTATGATTAAAAATACTGAATTTACAAAAAATGTAATGTTGATTCAAATCGGTAATATGGAATAATAAAGTGTATGTATATATATATATATATATATATATATATATATATATATATATATATATATATATGCTTGATTGTAAAGAAAAATAAATAACAATAATTAGTCGAATTATTTTTTTTATTATTAATTTTGCTCCATTTATTGAAATTATTTTACCCATACCTAGTATGTAGTAACCATTTCCGACTACTTGACCCACTCTATGTTTTTTAAACTTGTTTAACTTTTTACTCAAACTAATAATTCGTTTTCTCCATCGATGTCGAATGAGTGACCAAGATCTTCTATGCAAAGGACGCGGAGATCTACTCCTGCTACGGCTACGCCATCTTCGTCTCCTATGTTTTGGCATGATCAAGTTCTTATATATATATATATGTGTGTGTGTGTGTGTTTTTTTGAGTGTGTGTGTGTGTTTTTTTTTAAATTATTTATTTAGTAAACGTTCGACAATATTACCCAAAATGCATACTGCGAGCGTGTACTTGTATTTATCATGGACATTTGATAAAAATTTACCCTGTTATGTATACGCATTACACAACAAATTTAGTTCTTGTAAATAATGCTCGGAGTTTAGCGAATTCAAAACGTTTTCTTGAATCTTTTCAAAAACTCTGTCATTTTGTTCGGGATATAGATTGAGTTTCAAAAAGTTTAAATATTTACCATATACACCCGGTCTCCTATTTTCAGCTTCAAGAAATAAATTATTTGCGAAAATCCTAAACTCATTTTTTTCTGGATAACCGAGTTGGATGATTAAAGTATCGGGAAATAAGTCGTTATTAAATGCCATCGTGTCCATCTTACCGTTTGGCATAATTGACAAATCCTGCAAACCCCGATATATACTTCAGCCTAGAGTAGGTATAGGCCCGGCGGCGGAAGAAGATGAAGTCGACCTCTTATGCACAAAATTATCGTTGAAAATGCGATTTTCCCCATGTTCGTCGCCAATTTTATAAACGTTTTGATTTTCGGGTGCTGCCATCACCTGATCACCATCACATTTATTTTAGGCATTGTCATTTTGGGAGATGTAGACATCTCATCGCTGTGGTAACTATCAACGTCGCTGAGCGAAATTCGACGACTTAAAAGTCTACGTTCTTGGTATTACTCTCTGAGTTTTTGTTTGATTGATTTAACAGTACGATTGTGTTTGAATGGTTTGCGTAAATTATTTTTAGAGTTGCCGTCGATTGTTTTAGAACGGGGTGGTATTTGACGATCGATTAAAGGTAATCCCACCCTTTCTTCTTTATCGAAACCTTCAGATTGTAAGTAATTACTCTCGTCCCTTCTGGTTTCGTCATCAGCCAGGCAGCCATCATCGTCATGACCGTGATTCGACTCTTCGCCAATGCGAGTTTGTGGAACAGACTCGAATACGTTTGTTGTCGAGACACGATGATGATGCGGGGATTGTGGGCGAGGTGCGGGAGTATCGGGAAAGGTTGGTTGAGGCCCCAGTGTATGTGTTTGGTTGGAATATTGCGATTGTGGGCATCTTAGTGATGATCGGGGTGGAGTTGGGGGTCTGGAATGAGATTGTGACGAAAACAGAACATTTTTCATAAATATTCGTGAAAATGCGACATATGCAAAACGTATTTTAACATCATTTTGATATACTTCATTTCTTTCCTTAGGATTAAACACCAAAATATCCCCCTCGTCATCGTTTTCAAATTTTAAACTAGTCGATAAACTCATATCGACATAAAACAAGTTGGCCACTTTGCGAATCACCATGTTGAATATAACGGTACTAAAAGTAGGTAAATCCATAAATATTTGTGGAGGTAATTTATGTGGGTCGTTGTAACGAATTCTTAAATTACAATATTTAGATTCGTATGAAAACTGTCCATTTTTCAAATAATTGAAATCTGAAATTTTTTTTCTCGTGGCTAAAATGTGTAATGTTTAACTGAGATGAGTAATCATTCATTTTTTTAGATGGGTTATAATTTATAATGAAAAAAAAATTAAGCCATTTAATTTATATTATTATATATATATATATATATATATATATATATATATATATATATATATATATATATATATATATATATATTGATTCATTTATGACATACAAAATATTTATTTACATATATACATACAAAAACAGATTTATTTACACAATACCATTATTCCTTTTTTACACAAGCGTTGCTATACCGAGAATTAAATTTTCTGACAAGATAGTTCCAAATAAAATCTACTTTTACAAGAGAACATCTTTATTGATATGCACTTGGGTTATGAAAACCACAGTTGCCACATTCGATGGGAAATTTCCTCGTAGCTATTACGAGTTTCTCGGCAGGCACTCCCAACTGCATCAGAAAGTGTATTTTTTGAGCGTCTCTCATGACGATGTGCCGGATCCAACTTTCGTTTACGATCTTGCGAATTGTTTCAATGTTCGTTACATGGAAGGTTCCAAGGTATGCCGTGTATTTTCTGGTAAAGGTACACATTTTGCCCAAAATCATCCAACATACTTGTACGTAGGTGTGATAATGGAACTGGTCTTTGAACACGAGCCATGTAAATATCCTTTCTATGTAGCATATCCAAATTCTAGGGGAACGTTTTCACCAGCATAAACGCCAAATTGAATATCGATGACCATCGTTTTATACAGATCCAAATCCACTTCATCCGTAGATGATATTTTGATGTAGTTTAATTGTGGAATTTCGTTCAAAGTTGTTGCTTGATTGAATTTTTCGAGAAATTTCGGCGATGACAAATTTTCTATTGTAGCTTCTTTCCAGAAGCTCGTCTCGTCATAGTCCTCGGCCCACTCCTAGGTAGATTGGGTTTGTTCAATGTCCATTTCGATACGAAATTAGTTTTTGTATTTTCCTTATATATGCACACTTGTTTATGCACAGAAAAAAATTATTTATTGCAATCTTCCATTGCCCTTTTCACATCTTTAGTAATTAGACCCCAAATCAACCGAACTATGGGTAGGGCACAGTCCCAAGCCATTTTTTTTTAGAATTGCATTTGTAAATTTTTCCAAGTCCGTTTGAACCACTCATGTGGCAAATTATTATTTTCTTTGTGGGCACTCTCATTTTTTTTTCGTAAATATCTAGCTTGCTCTTCAGTTGCTACAATTATAAATTTGATCCATGCTTCCTTCAAAATTGAACGAACTGTTTTAGTTAGTTAAATTTTTTTCATTAATTTCCCACGGTATTCCATGCTCTTTCATGTACAAATTGCGTTTTTGTTCGAGATTGTTAGACATACACTTTACCAAGTGTATGTATGGAACGGGTCTAGCTATATACAAAATGTTTGACCCTCGTTGTGTAGCATATCCAAACTCCAATGATATTTTTTCCAATGATATCTGCCGAATTTAAAATCAATAACTAGAACAGGAGCTAGATTAATATTTTCCAACAGCTTATGTTTTTCTTCTGGCCTTTTTCTACTCATATTAGGTTTTTAGTCCTCTTCACTGGAGTCGCTTGAAGATCCTGAACACCCATCACTACTGTTGCTACTACTTTGTCGTTTCCTTTTTAAACTAAATGTTCGCACTTCCTTTGTATCAAAGTCTTGTTCTTCTCTGATATCAAACTTTTTATCTTACTTTTTTTTTTTTTTTTTTTTTTTTTTTTTTTTTAAACGGATACATTGAAATAATGTTGTAGACATCAAAGCTCGTAAATTTATTATGTTTTGTCTGATCGTACATCACACTACCTTTTCTTTTATTGTCGTGTGTCACTATCAGTATTCCATGTTGAACTCCTTACTTGTTGTTTATAATGTCTCCAGTCGTCTCTCGAAGAGCATTGTATGTGTTAAGCTTTAAGTTTACCATTCAAAGGCTGTAGTTGATGCACTTTAGGTTCAGCTCCACGTTCACTAAACATCTTGTTGAGATACTACCTAGTCGCTGCAAATAGTCAATAACTTGGAAACTTCTCGCAGTCACTGCAACTGCACGAATGACTGCTGTGTGATATCCGACGCCTATATATATGAGAGTGTGAAAAAAATAACAAGTTTTTTTATAAGACAAAAAAATCACCAACCTTATCGTGTATAGAATTACTCATTTATTTTTTTCGCCGTTTCTAAAACCCGCGTTTGCCAAAGAGCTCGTGACATCGCCAAAAATAATTTTGATATTTTTCAGCACTATACACATTATGCAACACTGCGTTTTTATTGCAACACATTGGAGATTCAGATGAAATGTTTTTATTGCCAATTGAATGTTTATTACATTCGTTGCGAAGTAAACGAAAAAAAAACTAATATCGATGGAAATTTTAAACTTAATTGAAGATGAATACTTTCGCCATACAAACGACGTGCGAAAAAACATCTCTATGGTGATGGATGTTCACAACAAGCTGTCGGCCTTCGATGTGACCGTACCCGAATATGGTGAAACTTTAATGACTCCCGAAATGCATAGGGGATGGAGAGATTCGAGCTCGGCTTTGATGTGGATATGGTTGCATTTAATGTTGTCCGGCGAAAATAATTGCCATGGAAATGATAATTACACCAATCTTTATCAGAGTTTACTCGAAAAATTGGATTTTTTATTCTGTATTCCACGTGTTTCGATGGATACAGAAACAAAAAAAAAATCAATGCTTAAATATTCGCGGAAAATAACTTCCCGCTATATTATATAATGGTATTAATTCATTCGAGTATCGAAGATGACAAAAATATTTCACAGATATATAACCCCGCGGTTATAGTTTTGCTAACGCTCGAGTATCGGCAGTTGAAATTACACATATTGGGCCGAGAGGAAAAACAAAAAACACTTATTTCGGTAAACAAAACCACTTGGCGGTGGGTAATTGAAACCAACAACGACGACGAGGGTGGCGAGGGGGATGATATCAGTGGTGAATTTGGTAAATGTAAGCAACATTCGAGACATGAGAAACTAGGCAAGTTTATCAAAATGTATAAAAGTGTTTTTTCAAACAGTTAATTATGTACATTTACATTTTATTCGTGAAAATTTCGTTTAAGGAAACATGTCTGGATTTTTTGCAACGATGGACAAAATCAACCTCGTATAAACACATAAAAAGTTATTTACACATTTCAATCAGAAACGATCGGTTACAATTACAAGGATTAATGCACGAAAAAAGACTAGGGTTATTTCATTTTTGGCAGGACAATGCGAAAAGACTGTTTTCGAAAAAAGAACATCGAGATGAATCGCTGATGAGATTCATACTCGGAATGCGAAAATGAAACTATGAGAATTGGCGACAAATGACCCAGGATAATAGAGAACGTTTATCATCGCTCGGACTGTATTATTTTGGAACAGGTTCGTTTCTCAGCTGCATAAAATGTCGCAATGTAATATGCTTATATGATGACAATTGTAATCACGAATGTATTTTCAATAAATAAATAAAAATCTCCCTTTTTTCATGACACATAGTTGTTTAATTTCCTCCCCCACCTCTCCACCTTTCGTAAAAAAAAAAAACAATTTAAAAAAGTATTTTTTTTAACCAAGGTAACATTGTATATAAGACGAAAAATAAATTGTTTTCCTTCCAGTAAAACACAAGTCAATGTTGTAGGACGAGACCAACGAATACTTGCGGAATAATCTCGACTGTTTGTATTCTGCATTTCTGGCGAAAGAATACGGCACAAATTTTTCCTGTATACCGCTTCGATCAACATCTTTGTTTCGTTCTTGTTTGTAAGTATTCTGATATACGGCTTACTTCGCGAAAAAGATTATTGACTCGAGTAAAATGGACGAGGAGTGGGAACATATTGGGAAAATTATCAAACACATTGAGGAAATTCGCCGAGTAACCGTCGATGCGAATCTGGATCGCATAATAATGCAACTCGTCGGCCGATATGACGCCAAATACGATCGAAACAAAATCATTTCCATTGTCGGAACCAGTGAACTCGGTAAAATCACTCCGCAGGTAATTTCGCCCTTTGGTTATGATCTTTTGTTAAAGTGTAAGTTTGCTCATTGGTCGGCAAAAAATCAACGCGTGGTAGAGTACAATTGTGGGCTCGTTGTGGAAAAAAAAAGTTTGGCTTACCAACGCATAATCTTGGACTTTGACATCGACAAGGAACACAATTTCGACTCGTACGAAGAGAACCTCGTTTGTCGCGATCGTGTGATTGAGTTTGTCGAGAACATTACTGCAGCCACGTTCCCATTTTTCGTCAAGGGGTCTTGTCTGGTGACACATCAGCCCGAAAAGGGCAACTTTCACCTAATTCTACCCATAGTGATGGATTTTGTTAGTGCGCATGAATTTTTTTTGCCATCTTTCTCACATCTACTCGCAATCGAGCGAGGGGTTGGCATTCAAGATTGTGTTGGACAAACCGGCTCAGTGTTCCTTGCCCACCGTCCGAGATCACGTTCCCGAATGGCTGAGCATGTATGATCATTTCAAAAAACTAAGTCCCATCAGTATATGGACTCTAAAGGATGAGCTCGTGTCTTTCGTTCCCTTTTACGATCCGTTCAAGGAGGAGGAAGCCATCGTAGTTTCCATAACTTGCGGTTCATCGCGAGAAGTTTTTTCTTTAAAACTCGCTCGGACTGATAAATACGTCAGACGATACACGTTCATCGATCAGGCAATCAGGCAAATGCGAAATGACGAGGAATCGATTGCGGCAAATAATTGTCGGGTGCAAACGGGAAACGACGTTGGTGGTTATTGCGAGGAAGGTTGGGTAAAGTCAGCCATTGGATCGACCGAGTACTGGTTTGGATTTGAATATATCGTTGTGTATTTCGTCGTGTGTGTTGATGGAGAAATTACTGACAAAATTTAAAGTCTAAGTGGAAGTGACGATGAGAGTGTAATTATCGAGATGTACGAATTGTATAGAGTCAGCACAAGCGAGACAAATTTTCAGTTTGAGACTAACCAGTTGGAGAACACTTTGTTTAACATGGAAAAACTGGACATTTCATCCGACGTCATCTTTCCCGAGTACGCATTGGGAAGTGCTGAACATCAGGTTCCTTTTTACGATTGTGAATTTTACCCCTTTGGTAAAAATCAATTGTATGCGATTGATCGTTTCGAGGAGGCGATACGGCAACCCGACATTGACTTTGATCATTACAAAGGAAAATTTCATGCATGCACTCATAGACGGTTTATTGGCTGAAGATTTAAACTTTTTTTTTACGTGGCCTACTCTTTCTACTCTTGTTATTGCAAAGCAAATATTATCGAAATTCAAAACATTAACATCATTGTTGGCGTAAATGAATGGTGGAACAAGTGGATTTTGGGTAAACAACAACGGCGATGGCAAGATCAGCATAAACATAAATATTCCAAAAATGGTTCGAAACAAAGTAGAGACGAAGAATATGGTGATGAATGTGAATACGGCGGAGATGAAGACTATCCTCCAAGAAGACGGTTATGTGGACCTGCATCATCGGATACGTTTACAGAAAATTACGACTGGTTCGTCTTTGTTTTATCGGAGATGGTGAATCGCGGTTACGTGACGAGCATGTTGTCATTGCTCGTTCACTACATCGACAATAAAAATTTAATAAAGTTGATCGGATTTGTGTTCAAGTTTTTCAACCCAGACCGGTATGCAAAGTTCATCTTGAGTGGTTGGTGCACCCACAAAAATGTAATAAATCACTTGTACGCAGGATTCTACAAGACCGACGTTCTTTACTTTTTGCTTTGTCTTTATGCGAAGGACCTCTCGACTAGACAAACCTGTTCAACGTGTACAAATACGTCATATTTGGTGAATTCAATGGTCGAGACGGTGGTGGTGATAATGGGGATTCGTCCTTGAATAAAAAAAAAGAAATTGTCATCAGCAACAGCTTCTAAGGTGACTAATTTCTTCTTTTCGGACATTTTATTGATGAGGCGATGTGGCAACTTGGTGTTGTACGGAAATGGAACATTTTCGATCGTTCGCGAAAGTGAGCTGTCCTTTAGTCTCGAAATACAAGAGTACGAGGCTGTTCTCGACCATCTAGGTTACCAAGTCTTTCGTGATGGGTTTGTTTAACAGATTACTAAATATATTTGAAACAGCTTCACCTTCCCTGACATGTCTAGTTTCTATCAAGCACCGTTACGACATTTCAAAACCGATAATCACCCTGGTCCATTTCCCTCATGTACAAGACCTGTGTTTCGACATCTACCTTAAATTACCACATTTCTTATTGTGGTTGCAATACAACAAGTTGATGGTGATAGTACTCTGCCCGATATTTTCAAACATAGTGACAAAGCAGTATGCATTAATCGAACCTGATTTCAAACCCCTCGACTACATCGATGAAAATTTTGTGGTTACATTAAATGATTTGACTCTAAATTACAAATGACCTCCAACACTCATAGAAAATTTAAAGCTTAATACCAGCACCAAATTGGCTATTGCCTTCAAGATGTTTGCGTACTTGATGTATATTTTAACTCACAAATACACAGTGAACCTGAAACGAGTTACTCCATTTATACATTCCATTTTTGGACAACACATGCCGAAACTATCCAGTTTGGCCAACTTTATTTTCGACTCGAATAACATTTTTCAGTTTTGTGATTTGTTAAAGAATGTCATAATTATCAGAAGTTTGGTTGATGGTAGAGAAGAAGACTCGGATGATGAACATGATCGTGGTACTGAAATTGATGATGACGATGAAAGAACGACCACACTGTTCAACATTTCACAACCTATGAATTCTTTTTATGCAACGATTGAGAAATTTTTGTGTGCAAAGCTAAAACAACTCATTGCCGAGGATAATGCCAAACAAACTGAAAAAATTGTGGCTACAGCTTCCTTGCCAATAGATGCTGTGTTGTCACAGCCAGATCGTCCCGAGTCCAGTTTTCGAATATCGCCATTGTCAAATTCAATGTCCGCAATAGGTGATGGAAACGAGCCGCTAAGTGAGGATAATTTTGGCTTTGTGGTGCAAAACTTGAAGTTTGGAGTTGAAGGGCAAGTCGAATCGTCCATTTAGTTGACCGAGTTCAAGGATGGATTCGTATGTAATATGTTAATACGTTCGTCATCGTTTTGTGGTTTTCGCGTATGTTGTTTCACAATTCCTATGCAGATGGACCTTTTTTTTTCGATATTTACGTGAAAATCGCTTTTAAATTGACGATGATATGAAACAACTTGATATCGAACACGTTGGCCAAACCGTGTACATGAATCACATAAAGAACTTTTCTAATTTACTACGACCATTTTGTGAAAATTCGCTAGTTCACCTTTCTGTTCACATTGAGCCAAAGAGTGAGTGGCGCCATCTCAAAAAACTTTACGATCGGTAGAAGCACTTGAACGTCTACCCAAGAAAGTACGAAACCTGAAGAGGACTTGTTACTCACTGAGTACTTGGATCATATGTGTATTGTATTTGCATCCATGATATTATATGGCGAATTCGACATGGATTTGATAGTCACTCTAATGAAGTTTATAGCATCTTTAAATTTCCGAGGTAATCAGTTGCGGAATTCCCTGGTACTTTACAGTAAAACTGGTGTGGGAAAAAATCATACTTTCAGATACTCTTTTGAAGCTACACAACACGGGCATCCCAAGCCATCTCGCGTTGAATTTGGCCAAGATCCCACACAATGATCACGATCCCCTATCTGTTGCCCTGAGTCACAACACATGTGTATGGATCGACGAGTTGGACTCATTTAACGCCAGCCACTTCAAAGTGTTTTGTAACATGGGATATATGCTCATGAGGTGCATGTACTCAAACAAGTCGGTCCAAGTACCAATAACTGCTAAACCTATAATTACCTGATAGAAAATGCTTTTGGTCGTGGACATGACTATGATGGGTCGATTACTTCCCATCATGAAAAGTTTTACAATATGTTTAGTTCAATCCCAATAACCTTCTAGTCGTCCGCTTGCTCGACAAGTTGGAACTTGGTAATCACAGCAAAGCGACCCCTCTATTAGGTGGGATATTATTGACTCGACATGTACCAGAATTTACACCAGGACAAGATATTTAGGAAATTCACCTTCTCAATACAATATTACTAATCAATTTGATTTTTTACAAAACAAACAGGCCCGTTTCCATGGCCAAGCCTTCGTACATCGATGCAAAATATCAAGAATGCATGCTGAATTCACACATCACTTCGAAATTCTTTTCGATGATAAAGGTACGCGTGGCCAATGAAAGTTGTCAGAAAGGCGATTAAGGAATTTACGCAAATGTGGTACAAAAATAATTAAAGTTTGTTTCCCAAAACCAAATTTAATGATTTTTACCAGGAAGTTTGCGACAAATTAGACAAGCATTTTGATAAATGTGATAGAACCTACAATATTCTATTAAATATTCCAAAAATGTAATGCTTTTGTAAATAAAAAAATAAAAATTTGAGTTCATAATATTCCAATTTCCTATATATTCTTGCCAATGAGTAGCTAGTTATTGGCAGAACTCTGTTAAACACAAACACATATACATATATATTTTATTTATTCATTTATTTATTTGCCCGACACCAAGCAATGTAAATAACATACATTATTTTTTATCCTGTTAACCAGGATTTCATAGCAAACTTTTATTATGTTTTAAAATCAAGCCAAAAATAGCCAAAGATCGATTCAAGGTTAATGTGCTAATATACCTAGATTGTTGACACCAACAACCTTTGTAGAGGTGAATTACCAATACCAACATTTGGTACAAATACCATCATCGAAATGATGGTGAGTGTACAAAGCGATCTACTCAAGCTTAACGTACTGATATACCTCGACTTTCTTTTGACACAACAACCTTTGTAGAGTTGGATAACTTGTCAAGTCTGGTACATGTACCCTCGCAATGGTAGACGGGCATACAAAGTGAGAGTTTCTTCAGCAGCATCATGCTTAACATACTGGTATACCTAGACATTTTTTGACACAACGACCTTTGCAGAGTCGGATAACATTTCCAGTCGGGTACAAGTACCATCATAATGGTAAATGGGCATACGAAGCAAGATGTTCTTCAATGAGTATCTTTTGTCAAACAAATATATAAATGAAGTGTTGCTTTAGTTATATATTTGTGGGAGATAAAAAAAATACCGCAAATGTTTACATTATTTGGAGCACGAGTTAAAATAAAACAATATTTATTATTATACTTACCCCCTTTTTTTTCCTGCTGTCCTGGGATGAAGAGTGATGTTTCCACATTCAGCTCTTGTTGTTGACTGGTGTTTTTTTTTTCTTTTCAGATTCTGCCCCCATATAAACTAAACTGATGGGAGAGAAAGTTTGGGGAAATTAAATACTGTACTCTGATTGGCTGTTGCCGAAAAAGGGCAGGGGTTTATTCAATTACTGGCTTGGATTATGACATCACACAAAAGTGTATGTTGCAACCACAGTTGTTTACTTTCGAGAAATAACGACAATTGTGTGTGTTGTAACAACAGTTGTTTACTTTCGAGAAAAACTACAAGTGTGTGTGTTGTAATCACTGTTGTTTGATCCCAAGAAAATTTATTATAATTTAATTCCAATCAGAGTGCACTATTTCATTTCCCCTTCCTCCCCTCTTCAAAGTTTGCCTTCATGGCAGAGAAATCTGGAAAAAAGACTTCAGTCAATGCCGAGAGCTGGACAGAAACACACACACACACACACACACACACACATACATATATATATATACACCTTATGTTTTTCTGTCCAGCTCTTGGCATTGACTGAACTCTTTTTTCCAGATTTCTCTGCCATGAAAGCAAACTTTGAAGATGGAAAGGAAGGGGAAATTAAATAATGCACTCTGATAGGTTTTTGAAAGTCTGTGTGGAGGTGGAGGAGGGGAGAATTATCGATGGTGGAGTATTCTGGTATAATTGCATGGAACTAAACAAATTTAACCATGGTCCCTATATACCTTATTAATATTCAAACTTTGTCATACAAGATCAACTTTGAATACTAATTACCTGTACAGGGCCCAATGGATATGTTTGTTTAGTTCTATGAGATTTTACAAGAGTAATCCACAATCGACTATTCTTCCCCTTTTTTCACTTTATTGATCAACCAATCAGAGTACACAACAATCTCACTGGTGTTAGTTACTGTGCACTAAAAGACTGACCTAAAAAAAGTCCCATGCCACCTTTGTGTTGAAGACTGTCACTGTATTTGGCTGGAAATGTCCGGTGCAGGTGCATGTCTTGTTTGCACTGTCGTTTTCCTTGAAGAGAAACACCTCGTGATTCATGTTACTGGCGTATGTTTGCACAATTACCCCTGGTGTTAGTTGGTGATGAGGGTACCAGCACATTATGTTTCTTACAATAACAGAGTAAGTGGAACTTTGTAAACATAAAATATTTGTATGATGTACTGATGTCCAGACACATGGGTATTTTTAAGTGCAAAAATACTGCGAAAATACAAATATTCAAGTTTGCAAGTTCCCATATGGACCTCATTAATTATAAATGTTCAAGCTTACTGATGTTCCAACGTGTGGGTAATTTTCAAGTGTACAAATATTTTAAGTCCCATGTGGACCACTTTAAATAATGTTATCCATGAGGGAGTATAAAACATTTAATTAATTTACTTTTACAAATTAAACTGTACCTAAACTTAATAACAAGATATCAAGTACTGCTACTTACCTTCAACATGATGTTGTGCCCGAACCCAAAAGCTATAATGGCTGACCTGCTTTCTTGAGGAGAGATGTTAAGGTATACAAATCCGAACATTTATTGTATACTATAGATAAACTTTGTGGTCAAAAAATTCGAACATATTGAGATACATGAATTATTAAAAATGAATTCACGCCCAAGAAGGAAAGCTTCTCTCTGCATTTAATATTAATAATTGCCTTCATTGTCTGTATAACAACAGGAATATATTACTCTTACTATTACAACAACCACCGACACTTATATGCCACCGGAATGACACGTGTGTCGTGAGACCGGGAGCCGCAGCTCCCATAATTCACTGGGTGTTTGTAAAAACAATTGCCACCCGACACTTGGACTAATCATAGGGTCCACAAGTGGGGGGGGGGGGGGTGGATGTCAGTGTAAGTCTAGGGCATCGGGCCCACATTTAGGCTGTTTTTGTTTTGGTGCCTATTATTATGTGATTTTACATGTTAATGTTGTCGGTGGGGGAGTGAAGCTCCCCTCCAGCCTCCCGGCTGGAGTGAATGTATGTGTCGTGATGTCTGTCTAACATATTATGTTGTATACAAGTGTGCTATTTAATCTCGCATGTAGTGTGTCAGTGAGTCCCTAATCACATGGGAGCAACCCTCGGGGTAGGTTTTATCGTTTCAGAGTGTTGTGACATACGAAAGAAATCCAGTTTTAGTAACAAAAACAATAGGGTGGGACTCTTGGGACCAGAGTCTGCCAGGCTTTGCCAGAGCCTGCCAGGCCCTAGTCAAAGCAGACCACCCCCCGCCCCCTCTTCCACTCTTCAACGAGGATTGTTTTCAATCGTCGATATGACAATCTCTCTGGAAACTAATTCAAACTCGTTGCTGGAAATTTTGACCCAACCAGTAGTTGGCACATTTTGTATTTTATGTTTTCAGCAATTAGAAAGTATATCGAGAGGGGGTAAGACAAGATTTATTGATGCCTCTTCATCGTTTTAACATAGATGCCTACCATATTTATCTGATTGTTGTAGATGAAAGACCTCAATATAAATATTTTATTTTGTAGATTTAAAGAATGTGGAGAGCTAAGAATTTTTGTTATATAAGAACCGTTAATCATGGCTAACAAACTAAGTTTTACAATGACCAGAGTATTGGAAATATTCAAAAATATCTACAACGACCTAGAACTGAAAACTTTGGACGAATTTAAACAGTTTTACACGCATTTTGGCAATGATCTCTTGGAATGCATTTACACTCGCGAAAAATGACGATGACAAAGACTCTAACGAAGATTTCGAAGAGGAATTTGACACTGATCTTAATAACAATACTTACATTCCATTAAAGTTTTAATATTTTTGGGCCAAGTTTCCAAACACCACACTCGAAGACTATATATACGTCAAAAAACTGCCGTCCTCTCGTACTTTCGAAATTAACTCGAAAGATCAACTAATCTTGCTATAACTGCTACTTTCACAATAAGACCATCGAGGGAACAGCGACTCTTTATATACCTAGTTGTAAACTAAAAAACAATAATTAATCATGTTTCCTTTGCAGAAAAAAACTAAATTGACGACCAACATAGGCTTTCGCTCACGTGCAAGTACAAAAATGCCATTCATGAGTCATTGCACAACTGCCCCCTGATTTATTATTCCAATCAAACCTCGATGTAAAACGAATATCATTCGACGGAAATGACAAGGAACAAGGACGGCACTCCTCTATTCACGAAATTGAAATTACACAATATGTTTGTATACGAATGTAATCTCAACTATATCCGAGGATCGGTCAAAGTCTCAAAACCGCCTAATGCTCTATATTTAAACGAATACTTGACATCACCGTTGAGATTTATCCATTTAGTAGATAGCCTACTCCAATCGGGAGAGTACATATACAACCAGTTTAAAGAGTACATTAGTGCAAAAATTTAGCCGATGTATATTTTGTACCTAAATTGGAAAACTTTGATACTCTGTTTTTCAGACCGACTTTTTTCACTCCTGCTGTAGAAGAATATGCCTCTAGCTGGATAAGTGTATTCTTTCACTTGCTCGATATTTATGCGGGAAATATGAAAACTGAGTTTACAACTTCTGTAAAAACAAAAACTGCTACGTCGTGCGGCATAAGACATTTTGTCAAACGACCAGCTCACAATTTGGCATGTTCAATCAAGAGTAACCGTGCACACACTTTACCAAATGCAAGTGACTTTCAATGTGTTCACGTTACCATAAATTCAGATACAACGGGACAAATAATCACTTCTCCAAATTCACTAATCATGAATGCGATTTGCAATCGCCTTTTACAAGCTCAGATAGAAAAGATTGGATAAAAGGATACGGCCAAAATATACGCTCAAGCTGCTGCTGGGCGAGGGACAGCTGGGCGAGAGACTCCTGTGGCTGAACGAGGGACAGACGCTGTAGTTGCAAGAGGAGCTAGTGTATCACTGATAAAGTTGCTTTCCGGCTCCTCTTTTTCGCCCTTTCCCCCAACATTGGCTGGCGAGCGTGCTGTGAAAAAAAAAGAAACATGTTACAATCTGTTTTATCCTAAAATTAAACAAAAAAAAACACTCTAAAGTCAAACCAAAATTTACTGTATATTTTTCTAATAGTAATTGTATTTCCTTTTTTTGTACTACGGTGCATCGAAAACCTATCATAAATATTTATAAATTTATCCCACATTCCTTCAAATAACCCGTCTAACTCTACCTTATTCGCATCCAACAACCTTATCCATTATTGCAAATATAAAAAATTGGCGACAGCTATCTTTACAGTCCTATACTTGCTATCCCTAGCACATTGACTCTAGAGCAAAGTGCGTGGTGTTTATATACGCACCGAGTAAATTTTTTATTTCGTATTTCAGGGTAGTGGGGAGGGATTACTCTATAAATGAGTTTTTTCTTTTTTATTTCACGCACTCGTATATTCATGTTTTTTTTCTCATCGGTGTATCTGATATGCGCTCGCTCGATCAGTCATGACTAGTGTTCGTGCATGGGCCGGTGAGGCGACTGGCATATATTAATCAACTTGGCCTCATTATTATGCGAGAATTATCTCGGGGCAGAAATAATTATTTTTTACGGTAGAAAAAGGAGGTTCCCCTCACGTTTCCCCCACCCCCTCTACCGACTAACTTTTATTTTTTCTCTTAGTATCTTGGTAAGAGCCAGAGTATTTTTTTTTTCTCCAAGTGTTCCAGTCGAAGCCAGAGTATAGAAGCAGTAAACTTTGCGACAAACAACATCAACCATCAGCCGATGGCTAACCGACGGTGCATTGTATGTAGTGGTTACCAGTGGCCGAGTTGCCAATCTTTGACGCCAATGATGTGATATCCTTCGACACCGAAGAGGCCATCAACATCGGTGACGAAGAGGCCATCGAGAGGGCGAACACCTTCGACGTTGAAGAGGCAAACGCCTTCAATTTGGAAGAATTTGGCATCCTCAACTTTGAAGACCTCATCGCCCTTGATGCCGAAGATGCCAACTTCTTCAATGTCGAGAATGTCATGCTCGAGACCATCCCCTTCGACTCCAAAGAGGTAATCCCTTTTGACGCAGAAGAGGTCATAGCCCTTGGCGCTGAAGAGGATATCCCCTTCAACGCCGATGACGTCATCACCTTCGACGTCAAGGATGCCGTCTACTTCAACATCAAGGATATCATCTACTTCTCAGAGGAGGAGGATGAGGCGTGATAAAAGAAGGAATCCACCTTCGGCACCATTGGCACTGTCGGTACCTATGGCACCAACACCCTCTGCTGGTGCGCATGTAATGGGAACGGCACCTCTCGCACCAACTATGATGCTGCCTGGAGGGTTTATGCAGATACCATTACGGGTACCTTTGCCCCCTCCAGGCATTTCATTATGTTTTAAGACTGTTTATTTTAACCATAGGACTGTCAATACAGTAACAATTACTAATAAAAATAAATATTAATAATTATTTTTTCAATAGTGTTTCATTTATATATTCCATAATAAGATGTATTTAGTTCTGTTACAGCTAATATTATTGATTGTTGTAGTCGTGTTGTTGGTTTAAATAACTGAAAAGTTTTTTAATACGCCCAAACATGAACATTTTGTAAAACCTCTAGAGATATCTAATCAATCTCCACCACCACTGCCACCTCCATCACTTCAGTCGTCGCCGACAACCGAATATAATTCCAGCCATAAAATATATATTTATTTTGGTTTCAGAAATAACTTTGTAACCCATCAATCTGTCAATTTTTGTTTCTATTGTAATGCAAAATCTGTTGACAAATTTAAATGGACAGAGCTTTCGCGAAACTTGTACGTAAATTTTAATTTTACCAGTACAAAACACGACATGCTGTCTTTTGTATCTGATGGTATTTCGGTAAAGCTATTCAATTTATACAAAAATGACTACGTTATGTACTTTGCTCTAATAAACATTGGTGATGAGTCTAAATAGACTTTGAATTCTGCATTTACGATAGTTCAAAATATTGCCAAACAACTCGCAATGGATGTGGTTCGAGACTCGGCGATTCTTCTCTTCAAGAGCGCCGTGTTTTTCGCTATGGAAAAACAAAACAATACGGATATTTTGATGGAAATTTTACGAGTGAATAACATATTTACACATTTCGACTATAAGAAATACGATAGCTTGGTGAACGTACACTCGACTTTCGGCCACTTTAAAGACTCCGTCGACGAGAACGGCGTGTTGTTTCAGTTTTGTGGCGGCGACCGAGTCTTGCTGGAAACTGTAATCATAAAACCTTCGGCTGCCCCCTACGACGAAAGTGATGAGAGTGGCGATGTGGAGGATGGTACCCTTATTTTATTCGATAATGATTCCGAGATTGGCATACAAGACAAAAGAACAAACAATGAAATTATTTCTAAGAAGCAAAACCCTCTGAGAAAAATCTTTAATTTATAACTAAGGTAAAAGACAAATGTATATGGATAAAATAAAAACGAACAGTGTCGAAAAACTCGCAATGATGGTAGGCCACAGTCAAAAGAATGATATTTCGTCAATTTTTTCGAATTTGAATATTACAAACAGGTGATGAAAAGACTGGACGGTATGAACGAGTCTGTAGATTTCGCCTTAAATAACTTGTACTCTCACGAATTTATGAAAAAATATTTAATTCAAGACGAGTTTACAGATTTGGAAATTGATACCTTTCTAAATCAAGCCCAGCGAAACAAACAAACTTTGCACGAACTCGTCAAACTAAATGCAAAAGTGGAAAACAAATCATTTCAACTGGCATTTCTTCAGAAATCGTACCAATTGACTCAGATGCAAGCATTAATCCCGCAGAGTTTTACTCGAAATTACTAAACATTGTTCACATAAACAATATACACACGGGCATTTCGTCAGAAGTCGTACTCTATAAGATTTTTGCGATGTTTACCTACATGCCTACGGAAATTCCCAATATACCTAATTATACGCTGGCAGACATTATACGAGTCATCAACGGCATTGCACTGAATGGGTGAAACAGTCCATTACCGTGGAAAAAAAATTATAATACCTACCAAAAATTAACGAAATTATGCTCTCCAGCTATGTACCAAACAACATCAACGTGGTCAATTGTCTAAAAAAAACGAATTGAGATGGTGCAACATTGAATATGTACCCAAATACAATTTCATCAAATTACTGAATTCTGATTACAATGACTTACTAATTGAAAAATTAAAACGTTTGGTAGAAATGACAATAAACTATCGTTATGTAAGATGTAAAAACGTACATTTTATGAGAGATGATTGAATCACCCTCCAAATTGCCCTAATTTTTTAGGGGGGAACGAAAGTGCCCCATTCTAAAATTCGGTTTATTTGGAAGGTGATTCAGTCCCCACATTATGTAGTAAAGGTTTAAAATAAAATGTAGACTTAATTCCCCCGCGTGCCGTGGTTACAAAAAAATATTTTTGCAATGATTTCTACTTATACGCTGACAGACATTATGCGAATCGTCAACGGCATTGCACTAAATGATTAAAACAGACCAATTAAACTTGTTTTTTATAGACGACTATATGAATATTTATCACAAACAAAAACAAAAAATTACATGTATTACATTGTTTAAAACAAAAGGGAGATTAAACCACCTTCCAAATCAAATGTAGAACCCCCCCCCCCCCCCGCCAATGGTTACAAAAAAAAAACCTTTTTGCAACGATTCCTATACATTGAATGGCAGACATTATGCGAATTGTCAGTAATATGGTAACCACGGGGTTTGTAATACGTTATTACTACGAAGCCCACAACTTGATCAGTATTTCAACTAAACCTTTCGATCGAAACATTGTAATGTACGGTGTGAATCAGGAACATCAATAATTGGCTTCGGAACTTCCTTGTGGGGTTCCGAATAATTATCGGTGTTGCCTAAACTCGTACTATACTCACGAGTTGGAGAATCATGTACAACACTGCAACGGATCTGAACATTTTACGTATTGTAAACGTCCGGCGAGGTGCATCTTCAGCGTTTTAGCGTCCCCTGCAACACCAAATGCAAAACGTATTTGAAGAATGCCAAATGGGAAGAGTTACATTATTATAATTTTTATTGGTAAGTTATCGAAACTATGTACATTAAAATTGACCGAAAGAAAGAATTGCCATGTGGTTATACGTATATGAACTGCGCGACTCCTGGGGATTCGGAAAATTGCGTTATAGTAATTGAAATCATGGAACGACACGAAAGAGAAGAGCACGTGACAAATTGCGATCAACTTAGGCACATTACGGTATGTAAGGATCCAGTACGTCCCGCCAGATGTTTGTGGAGTGAACATGCAAATTGCCAACACGAATTAAAACAACTATGTAATTTATCGAGTAATAAACACGAGTTGATGAAAATTATAAAATATCACCAATTAAAAAAAAAAGTGTGTATTTTTTTACCAATATATATTGCCACTTTGTTATGTGTGTTTTTCTCATTTATCCAATTCTCATTCAGTGTTTTTGTTTGGTGAGTGACTATCTAAAAGTTTATCACTCGTAAAAAAAATCAAAACTTCTTATTACAAATGTTTTGTTTTTGGTTGGCCTGTTATGGTACCGAGCAACTTACTGTTAGACTTTAAATTCTTTCCAAATTGTTTCCATAAACTGTTCATTTCCCTTTAATTGTTCTATAATTACCTCCATTATAGAGTAGTGCTCGCGAATTATCGTAAAAAAGTCTTGCATAAACGAATAACTAGGTAAATGAACTTTGAGAATATTTTCAAACACCTATCTCATTAGATATATGCACTCTGATGTTTTAATTTTTTTTTGCGCTCATCGTTCGAAGACCGAAGGCGAGTAAATAACCATAAACGATCGCCAGCTTCTGACACCGGTCATTTTTCCCACAGAAAATGAACGGGAACATTCGTTGATTGAAATCGTCATATGGTAGTTTTTCATTGACGGCTTCGATTAGGAGCAGTAAATAATTTATTTTTCTACAAACAGATTTGTGCACAAGCAGTGTACTTGGTCTGCTGTAATTGACTCTTTGGCCCGAGGTCCGAATAGTTTCCGGTAAACACCATTGGACCGTTGGTAAAAGAATTTCTGTACGTTTAGCTTGGATGCTTCACTGTCGTGTCCGAGCAGAGGTGGAACGTAATGCTCAAAGATGGCGTGGGGTTTGAAGATGTTTTTTCAAAAACTTGAACTACAAATTGCACAAAACATCGTCCGATCCAGGTGTATATTGTGTTTCGGGACTAGCATGTAGATCATTTTGCTTTTGCACCTCTACGCATGTATGTTCGGCAAGTGCGAACACTAGGCAGAAACCCATCACTGGTACAAACAATATACGCAATAGCGAGCTTACCTGATCAAATTCAGTCACTTAGAATCGAAAAATTAATTTGGCCAGGGAAACCATGTTTACTTGATTGCGTTTTTCCACGAGCCTGAATACATCTCGACTAAAGTCTTCGATAATTTTCAGCGATTTATTCGTCAGGTAACTCGCAAAAATTTGGTTTTGGTGGTTGACTATCGCCGAATATTCACCCATCCATTTTGGAACAATTTTTAACATGTAAATGTAACTTTTTGTAGAATTGTTTGGATCTTGAACTATGGATAAAATGGAATCGATTTTGAGTTTCGGGTTGTGTTTCAACAGAGCTTCGTAGTTGATTATACCATCGAGTAGAAACATGTTGATTTTGACAATTTTATTAACTTTTTACATCGTACGTGAAAATGATATTGACATATGAAAGTTTATATTCTCGAATATCCAGCAGTTTAATTTATTCGTCGTATAATTTATCGTATTTTTTACTTGCTGTATTTGAATCGACTGGTGCCTTCAAAGTGTAAAATTTATAAAAATCATTCAAGGCAATGTCGATAGTAGGAGCCATTTGGGCTGCTGTGTCCGATTATTTAATTGATCTTATATATATACACACACCTTGCGTGATTCCATTTGTAATTTTTTTTATAAACTCGCTGTTTAGTAAAAAAAAAAAAAAAAAAGTGTGGCCGAGTGGAGAGTGGTAGTTTATTTGAAGAGTGTTTTTAGTTTTTAGAGAGCTATTCAAACACGAATCTCGTATGGAGACCACCCCGTCGCCATAGTCGAAAAACTAAAATTGGAAGCACGAAGCAACCCCGTCTGAATTATTTTTCTCACGAATGGCGGGCCATCTCGCATCTAGTGGCAGGGAATTGTTTGCCGCGCAATTAATTTCGAGATTGGTGATTGCAGCATAATATGAATTTGTAATGACTACATACCGACGGAATATTCCCCATTTAGCGCAATTGAATAATCTTTCGACCATCCAGTGATATTTATTTACTGTCGTCGACGACTCGTGTTTTATTAGAGCAGTTTTAAAAAATTCGTACCGTAACAACACAAAATTATTTCTAAATTGCCCGTAGAGCAGTAGTAATTGATCTTGGGAAAAGAAATTGTATTTTGACTTGGTTGTATCTTCTACCAACAAGGGTAAAAGCGAATAGTCAAAAACATTTTTGAGATTTTGCAAACCGAATAAAGGAGCGCCTACGAAAAATACACATTTCACATATTTGTAAAATTCAGCCTCGTCGTGAATTTCCAATATTATTCGCACCAGTAAACCGCCCAAAGAATGGCCCGCTAAGAAAATTTCCAAAGGAAATGAGTATTTCAAGTACTTTTCCATCGAAAGTTTTACCGAATATGCAGACTGCAATATATCTTTACACCAATCGTACGCTATTCCTTCAATTTTAACTTTAGGAACCTTTCGATATAAATGAGAAATGAAACTCGAATATACAGATTTTCCACACACGGAACATAGCACTTTGCCGGGTCGTAATGAAACGTCATTTAATAGTCGCTGAAAATCTTTATCGGATATTTTTCTGAAAGGAAACAATTTGTTTGGAAAAATTGTAGTTTTAAATTTATTGTCTGTAACTAGCAAAGATCCGTATAATCCCGGAACTAGAAATAAAAATTTTGCTAGACATTGTTTTTCACAAACAAATACACAATCACGAGAAATGAGTTTTTAAAAATATTATGTTTAAATACTTACATGTACCTACTGATGAAGTAATGCATGGATACTTACATGTAGTTGCCGTATCGTGGTCTGCACAGAATGCATCATCATTTTTCTTCTGCCTTCTAGATCGATGACAAATATAATAAATTCTTTGCACGTAACAGTGCAGAAAGTAATAATGTTGTTCTCACTGCAATGGGAAGAAATAAAGTGAGTGAGTTAAAATGTTGGAACTCGGAGCAGAGGTGAGTGTGGCGATGATGTGATATCACGTGTGTCGACGATGGAGGGGGGAAATTGGAGAAGGGTAATTGGGAAGAGGAGACAAGCACCAAGCACGCCGATTGGGTGAGGGATTAGATTAAAAAAAAAAAAAAGAAAGATAAATGGAAGTCACACTCCAAATAGGGAAATGAAATAAACCAAGCGTGCTGATTGGGTGAGGAAATAGTTTTTTTTTAACAACAGTGTGGAGAGAGGGAAGGTCACTCTCCAAATATGGTGATGAAATAAAACAAGCGTGAGTTGTTGGTGGAAGGAGAAGTAGGAGAATAAACCCAGTGATCCAGGCAGTTACGACTCTTTCTCGGTGTTTCATAAGACCACCGCAGAACCGCTTAGGTAATTATTCCGTATTGCGTATTGTAATGGGAAAACCATACAAACATTCAGTGTGTACTATAAAGTATCCATCCCAATTGTTTACTTTGCAGTCTAGTCCCGCATCGCGTATCCGGCCTAGTTCCTTTTAACGTATCCAAATTCGGCAACTATTGTTCCATATCGCATATCCAAGCATTTTTTTCCGCAAATTTTCTCTCGCGAAGCAAGATGGTATGCGCGGGATGTAAAATCACAATGTTGAACACCAGGCAAGTTATTCATACCTCGCCGGACATAAATACGTTTCTCATCGAGCACGACAATCTTAAATCGACGATGCGGTGCGAAAAATGTGGGGAAGGCGAAGTGAAATCGGTGGAAAACAGGGGCTTGTTTTACTGGTGCCGGCAGCGACTGGAGGACGATACCAAATGCAACTTTAAAGTATCGGCAAGACAGGGCAGTTTCGTGGGCGATTCAAACTCCGGGCAAGATAGTACATTTGTGTTTACTCTGGTACATGATCAAATACCCTCGACAGCAGACTATAGAGAACGAACTTTTGTGCTCGGGAAAGATGATCGTCGCCTGGTCGAGTTTCTGCCGCTAAGTGTGCATAGACTGGGTGTTGATGCACCGGAAACGCATCGGCAGGCCCGGAAAAGTGCTCGAGATCGACGAGTCGAAGCTGGGCAAACGCAAGAACTGCTAAGGACGTAAAGTTCACGGCCAGTGGGTTTTCGGCGTAGTGCAGCGGGACGATCCGACGAAATTCATCCTGGTGTAAAGTGGAAAAGAGGAACGCTGCGACCCTGACCAAAATCATTCGCAAGTAGATCGCTCCAGGCACTACGATAATTTCAGACCGCTGGCGCAGTTACAGCAACTTGGACATTCACGGCTACCGTCACATGCAGGTGAATCACAGGCGGGAATTTGTATGCAGCAAAGAGAGCGGAATGGCAAACACTCGAAACATACTAAAGATGAAGAGGGGTGAGACGTCGAGGGTGCACACTCAAAACATCGAGCGAAGTTGGTGTTCTGTGCGATACAGCATTCCCTGCTTTGGCCAACAGAAAAAATCTTGGGTCAGCTACCTTGTCGAGTACGTCTGGAAAAAGAATCATCGGTATGGAGAACGACTGCACGCTTTGCTGATTCACGCCACCGACATGCACCATCGTATTGGCGTAGAGGAGACGGCGGCGAAGGCTATCCCAATTTCGACAGGTATCTGTTTGTTACGGTTGTTTTTTAATTTGCAGGCACGAGCGAGATTGAGTTGCTGTTGCAGTTAAAGTTTTAAGACAGTTCGTCGAGTTTCTGTTGCCATTGCAGTATAAAATTAAAGTGTGATTGAGTTGCTGTATCTTTCAGTTTAAAGTGTGATTGACCTGCTGTTTGATTCAAATTAAAACTAATGTTTAATTGAGTTGTTGTTTGAGCTAATTTACAGGTTCTAGTGAGACATTGTAGCCGTTTGATTCAAGTTTAAATTAATGTTTAATTGAGTAGCTCTTTCATTCAAATTAAAATTAATGTTTAATTGAGTAGCTGTTTGATTCGAATTTAAATTAATGTTTAATTGAGTTGCTGTTTGATTTAATTTGCAGGTGCAAGTGAGACAGTGTAGCTGTTTGTTTCAGTTAATAAAAAGTTTGATTAATATGCCGTTTGTTTTGGTTAAAAAAAAGTTTAATCGATTTGCTGTTTGTGTAAGCATTCATTCGCAATCTGATAAAAAGGCCAAAATTATCAAGTGGGTCGTGATGGGTCCGCCCGGTGACGATGGGTGTACTTGCATCAATTGCATCCGCAAAACTTGGATCTGCCAGTTTCAATTATTGAGGTAAATTGATTTTTTTTTTTAATTACAGTTATTCGCGATCCCAAAAAGGCATAGCGCGGTCGTGTATGTCATGGCCAGTTCGGACAGCGGCGGATGCAATCGCATACGCTGTTACTTTCATAGACTTTGGACCTGCCAGTTTTGAGTGTTGAGGTAATTTATAAAAAAAAAATTTTTTTTTAAATATTAAAAAAATGGTGTATATATAAAACTTAAAAATCTATACGGTTAAATTGATAAAAAGTAGAATTTTTAACTGTACATTCTTTTACCATACCCTTTTAGCGATTGCTTATGTGTGATACTTTATATAATAAATGGTTAAAATTAGAAAAAAAATGTTAATAATTATTAAATATTCTCTTTAAAATAAATAAAAAAATTATGCATCGTGAATCGCGTGTATTTAAACAGGGACGATAAAAAGGCGGAGAAAAAATATTTTTTGGATATGTGATAGGAAATTTTTAGCAATAGTTACTTTTGGCACCTGGATACGCTCCGGGAAACAAATGGGGTCTTTTGCCCTAAATTCCGTTGTTGGTTTTGATTCGCTATAGGAAATAATTGGGTGTAGGTCAGAATTTCTCTCCCCGACTCGGCTGGATACACAATCCAAAACAAGTGGGGTGTGGCACCAATTTTCCCCCTTCCCGCTTGGATACACAATGTCGTCCTTTTCGGTCCTGCGAGTTTTGTCACCTGGATACGCAAAGGGAAACTTTTGGTAAAAACCAGCCTTTTCAAGGTGCGCTGGATATGCTAGGGGAAACTTTGGATTTTATTTGGGGTTTTTCCCGGTTGTAGTTGGATAGGTATTTGGCGGGTTTTTTGTCTCGACTTTTTGTATCATTGGATACGCAATACAGTGATTTTTGAGCTATTTAGATACGCAATACGGAACAATCGCCTATATATGTATGTGCATTTTTATGTTTTAACTAACCACTTTAAGTGCACAGTTTATAAGAATAGCTTTACTTTAATCGTACATTATAGCAGGCACAGCGTGTGGTTGCATTCGTCACGTTGCCTGCCTGAACACCAGCAGGGAGGGGAGCAAGTTGTGGTGGGGTGGTCGGTAAAACCCGAGCATTGCCGAAGTAGTGAGGTCTCGAGCCGATAGTGCCCTTAAAATAACTATTTGGGCACATTTTTCTCCCGATCGTTTCGAACGGCTTGTCTCGATCGGTAGGAAGCTAACTGTCGAGATCGACATCGAGATATGCTGATAGATTTCCCCAGAAACTTAGAATAAACGCTCTGTTCTGGGTGTTTATTCTGTTTCTCGGGAAATCTATCGGCAGTATTTTTCACTGACCAATTATCATTTGTAATAAGATATATCGATGAAAATGGATTACCAGTTGAGGACTTCTTACTGTTTTTTTCTAACCCCAGACATAAATCAGAGAATTTGGCTGATACTGTCATGCGTGTTTCAGAATCACAATTCATTGATATACAAGATTTCCGAGGGCAATCGTATGGCAATGCGAGCAATATGTCTGGAGTTTTCTCTGGCTTATATGCTCGGTTAAAGGAAATTGATTCAAGTGCACTTTATATTCTTTGTGCTGCACATTCTTTCAACTTAGTAGCTACATGTGCTGCAAGTTGCTGCCAGGAGGCATGTACGTTTTTTAACTTATTGTAAACTGTGTATAATTTCTTCACAGACACTACAAAACGGTGGGAAAAGCTAATGTAGTTTATCTGAAACGAGGTTGTATGCACGTGAAGAGGCCTGCAGATGGCTTTGTGAAAACTGGGATAGTGTAATAGAGGACCTTCAGTTTTACCAGAGCGACCCCTGCGAAAAACCTCTAGTATGAAATGAGGCATGGGGAATTTTTAATTGTTTGCACAGCCTGGAAACTGCATTGGTGTTGGAAATTTGGACAGATATCTTAGAAAGGTTTCCAAAATTGAGTGGATCTCTTCAAAGTGTGGAAACGTCCGTTGAAAAAGTGAATAGGTTGTATGACTCACTTGTACAGTATATGGAAACCCTTCGTGAAATGTTTGATGACTATGAAAAAAAAAGCGATCGAACGATGTGAGTATGGCTATGAAACGTCCATCAAGTGTCCTTAAAAAATAAATCTTTGTCTAGATGATGATACAAAAAAAGGGGGGAGTGGGAGAGGAGGTTATTCTTACAGGGAGAGAAAAAAGTTTCGAGTGGAAACTTTTTTTTGTAATCATTGATCGGCTGTGAACTGAGCTGTTAAGGAGAAAGGAAGCATACTGTGTTGTTGCAAGTACTTTTCCAGTTTTCTCCAACCTGTCAAGTTCGTCTCCGTCAGAAATTTCCGAACGTGCAGCAAAACTTCAAGTGTTGTATGAAAATGATTGTTCCATTGTTCCACAACGAGTGTGTTCAATTTTCAAATCTGATAAAAGTGCTCCAAAGTTACAGACACGCCCCTAAGTATGAGTAAGTTCCTCAAACAAGAAAATCTTCAGCAAATGTTTCCAAATGTAGGTATTGCTCTCAGGATGTACCTCTGCACAGCTGTTAGTAATTGTTCCGCTGAGAGATCATTTTCTGCTTTAAAGAGAGTCAAATCATATCTTCGGTCTACCATGAAAGAACAAAAGTTGAACTCCCTCGCAATCCTTCACATTGAGGCTGATATTTTAAATTGCGAGGGGTTTGAGTATGAAGACCTGATTGATGAATTTGCCACGATGAAAGTGAGACATCGATGTTCTTTAATAATGACAGTATTTTGTTTGTGTTGCATTGTTTAAATTTATTTCATTTTAAAATGAAAAAAAAAAAGACTATAACAGAATTTCAAAATGTGTATTTAATTTTTTTTTTATTGAATTAATCATATGTAGCCAAGTTGGTGTACAAATTCATTAGTTGCAGATGACATTCTAAGAACAGAGACAGTTAATCTATTGACATTCGTAGTCGAAGAATGGGTCATGGTCTCCACGATTAATTAAATACAATATATTGCATTGTTTTAAATTTGTGTTATCTTAAGACTGAATAAATATTTATAACATTATTTGATATTGTGTGTTTTGTTTTGTATTTATTGTGTATTTGATATTGTGTATTAATCATATGTTGCCAAGAAAGAATGCAAATTCATTGAAAGCAAGTGACATTCTAAGAAAAGAGACAGTTAAGCTGTTGACATTCGTCGCCAAAGACGGGATTGTGGATGTGGACTCAAAAGTTATGATTTTTTCTTTATTGATTAAAGGGGGGTGGGGGGATGCGACAAAAATTATGCCCAGGAGCGCCAAACTGTGAAAGCCGGCCCTGGTCGCGTTGTTGTTGCTCTGTAAGTGGGCATGGCCGCTGTCTCGGAGCGGGCAGAGGCGCCGTGCTAGTTGCGGCGGTTGTAGGTGCAAGACTGCACGTCACGCACGTGGCTCGGCAGGCTTGATGCACACTTGTCGAGCGGCGGGGACGTGAGGAGAGTACCTCTGCTCCCGACTCGTCGCTCCTTCTCTCTTCCATCATTGGATGTCTGCGTCCCAATAGAGTCGCGACGCTATCAGGGGAACCCTCGCCTGGCGATTCTGGCCGTCCTCAGGTGGTCCCCCTGCCTTGCTGTCATATATGTCACTGCATTCTGGCATCTCGATAACTACATGTTCCTGACAGAAACCGGACGTGAGCATGTCTTCTGCTGGAGCTCTTGTGGGCACAGAATCGTCGAGCATTGTGGCATCGGGCGTACTCGGCATGGCAGTGTCATTGTTTACTGAAGTCTCTGCTTCAGTGAGCAGCACGGGGAAGGTTACATTTGCCATGGAGTGTTCTGCCATAGGCAATTGGGCGTCGGGAATCGCGGCATCATCTCTCATGAGGCGCAGGACGTCATGGTATAATGTTGCGGTGTAGTGATTGTTCAGTTGAACATCGTAGCATGAATCGCCTTTGGCTCTGACGATCATGTGCGGTCCTGTTCATTTCACCGTGAAACCCGCACATAAGCCCTTCTGTCCTGCGACAAGGGGTGAACTCGTGCGTAGACTCGTTGTCCGGGCCATAGGTGGGGGGGGGGGCGAGCAGAGGTCAGCACCCACGTGGTCAGGTAGCGTCTTTGCTGTTCTTGCACCTTCCTTATCGCCCTCTCTCTCCTCCTCCTCCTCTCGGCTCTTCCCTGCATTGGTGTCAGTGGCACACTCCCTCGTCCTGCTGTAGAACTCTCCCAGGAGCAAAGGTCACGTCTCTGGAACAGCTGGACTGGTGTTTTGCCGGTTGCTTCGTTCACCCTTCGGCGGAGCATAAACAAAGCCGCAGGTAAGTGTTCGGCCCAGGAAGCATGATTTTCACCCACGCACAAATGTAGTTTGGTCTCTAAGTACCGATTCCTATGCTCAGTAGGGTTGGCACATGGATTATAAATAGCTGTTGTGTGATGCGTTATGCCCCATCTTGTGCATACATCTCTCTATGCACATTCACGGGAACAATGTGGCTGGAGGCCATCTTGTCATCTGCTCTTGTAATTATTATCTTCTCCTGCCATGTGCTGCACTTCGAAATCAAAATATTGTAGAAATAAGGCCCAGCGGGCGAGTTTGCTGCGGCTTTCCTGGGTATTGTGGGGTCACAACAAAAGCGATTATCAGTTTGGAGAGTGAAACGCTGGTACTCAAGCAGGTGTCGGTTCTTTTTCAGAATCCGAACAATAGCGAGACATTCGCACTCGTTCACATCGTATCTGTGTTCCACTGCTCCGAACTTGGCGCTCCTTAAATCAATAATTCGAATTGTTCCGTAATCTGCCATTTGGAACAGCGCTGCCCCAAGTTCCTTTCCACCCGTGTCCATCTGTACATAAAATGCCTTGCAGGGTCGTAGTGGGCAATTCCAGAGCATTGCCGGAAGTGACGTTTGAGCTCGTCGAAGCTGTCCTGTTGTTTTGTGGTCCATCAGAACCAGACATTTGGGGACATCAGTTCAGTGAGGGGAGCAGTCACAATGGCGAATTCTGGCACGTATTCGTACAACCAATTTGCGAGCCCACCCCAAAAACTTGCAAAGTTGTTTGCATGTTGTTGGTGCGATGTAGTCTTCAATAAGCTTGAGTTGTTCGGCTGTAGGGTCGGCTTCCATGCTCGTCGACGATGTGACTGAGGAACTGAATGCTGGCTTTCCCTAAGTGACACTTTTTGTTGTCGCAGGTGAGCTTATTGATTGCGAGGCACTCTAGGACCAGCGATAAATTATGTATGTGGTCTTCCCAGGACTCGAGCCAGATAAGCACATTGTGTAAGTAAGCCAAAACAAAGTCGCCAATGTAGCCATCCAGGACACGTATCATCATAGCCTGGAAGGTGGAAGGGGCACACTTCAGGCCGAATGACATGGCACAGAATTGGAAATATTTGCCATCTGGTGCCATAAAAGTGGTCTGACAATCGGAAGGTTTGACTGATATTTGCCAGTATCCACTTCTTAGGTCAATCATGGTCATTACCCTTGCGCAGCCCAAGCTGTTCAGGGCATCCCTCACGTTAATGTATGGGGGTAGGGTACTTTCAGTGATGAAGTTGAGGCACCTGAAGTCGATACAGAATCGCCACGAGCCATCCTTCTTCAGGGCCAGTGTGATGACGGCATTGTAGTGGCTTTCCGACGGCTCGATCATGCCTTCCTGTAACATCTCGTCGATTTACTCACTAATTACTTTCCTTTGATGAGGATAATACCATCTGGGCGCATCAAATACAGGTTTGTTAGTAGATAGCGGAATACATTGTTCGGTTACAGTCGTCCGGTGCAATGAGTCGGCTGCAGTGAAGACGTATCATCGCTCATCCAGTAGGCATTGTACTACCTCCCGGATTTCAGGTGGTATGGAGAGATCCAGCTCGTCGAGCAGCATGGGAGGGACTTGTCCAGTTGTTCGTGGATCAAGGTTATAGACAGTTCGTCGTTCCTTCGTTCTAAAGTGAATACATCGGGCCGCAGGTTCGACGACAGCGTTTTGTTTGGTCAACCAGGGCACACCAAGGATGATTTCTTCCCTCAAGTCATCCAACACGCAGGCCGTGGTCGTCGTATTGATGTCCCATATTTCTACAACGATCGCGATTTATCCTGCGATTCACATTGTCTGCTGATGGGTAGCCAATTGAATTACTTGTTGCGCTGGTTGCACATCTATGGTGGTGATGACGTCGGATCTAACAAAGTTGTGGGAGGCTGCCATATCAATAAGTGGTCGACATGGATGGTTATTGACACAAACTTTTATTCCGGTGAAACTGTTCTGAGGTCCTATAGTTTGTGTAAGTAACCCTTGTTGCGGAGACTGTTCCAGGGCACTTGATTTAGCCCTGGAATAAGCAGCGTCGGAGAGCTTCACCCCGCTCTTTAGTTTCCCGAGTGAGGTTGATTGTGTTGTTGTGTCTGGAAGTGTGCCCATGTCAGGCACCTGTTGTCCCAGTGCAGGTCTCCACACCATTGGCACGGTCTCTATGGTTGATTGTTTTCTCTGTGGGCTTAAGGTGTTGTTGTCTGTTGTGTTACATTGAATGTAAGTGGTGCAGGTTGCATCCTGATTATGATTCAACGTATTATGTGGAACATTTGCTGTGCGGATTGCATCTGGCCTGCATTTCTTCGCAGGTGCAGTGGTTGTGGTCTCTTCAGTCTTCTCTTCTTCCTTCACAGTGACCGAATCGCGACACGGCTGGGCTGGAACACATTCGCGGGTCACTTTTGCATCTAGTAATAGCAATGTCTGAATAAATTCATATTTGGTGGTGTGAATAACCGGAGCGAGGGCTGCACAGTACTCGGGGCTAGCGGTGCTGGCGACAACTTCGAGTGTTTCTCTCAAAGATATGCTTGATAACAGGCGCAGACCAGACTGATATTACATGTGGCAGACTGCACAGCGACTCATCGCCCTGTTACTCCAAGATGATACTACTGCGGGCTTGCATTGATGTAAAGAAGCTCGCGAACCAACAAAGGAAGGCCTCGCTGAACTCCTCCCACGTAATACTATACTTGTTGACAACACACCACCATAACCTGCAGCAGGATCATGGTTCTTTTACATGATACTTTCACAGTTATGACGACAGCAACGTGGTGACGGCCGCACCAAAATGCGAGCACGGATCGTGTTGTCATAACTCTCCTGTCATTAACTAAGGCGTCGTGATTATGACAGCTCGGGAGTGTAAATATGCAGATGTTGGTATTGAAACTGCACAAGAGACGTGTTGTTTTTTGATGTTATATAACCTGTCTGCAATTGTCAGCCAATACGAAACGCCCGCCAAAAATAAGCAAATTAAATCGATAACATTGTTGTGTTGTAGTTCAGACTTTTCCCCAGCGCAACAGATTTGAAGGAATGTCCACAGACAAAGTATTTATTGTATTTACACTGTAAATCTGAATAAGTGAGAATTTCACAGTTTCAATCAGTCAAGCGTATCTGACTGATAAAACAGTCACTTCAGTCTTCATATCTAGCAACTTGCTTCGTCTCTAATGATTTTCAAAATAGAATGATGGCAGTTAACGCGTATTACGTAAAGTGACAACGAATAAATTAACAAACCCAATTCAAAATACTTTGTAAAATATGTCTCTGCTTTCCAAACACCATTTTACGAGGTAACACAAATACTCAGCCTTCCATTTCATTTGTACGTCTTTCATTTTGTTTTCATGTAATCATCACAATGCTCTGTTTGAATGTTTATACTGTGTATAATGTGGCGACGAGAGTTCACTCATATACTCTTCGATTTAACAATCCTAACGGTACCCATTTATGTCAAAAACCAAAAGTAAGTATATAAAACTTAAATCTTCAAGATTTCGCAGCAAAATAATAAGTTGTAAATTTTCCTTCTATTATTTCAACTTAGCTTAGGAGTGCAGATGGTAAGTTAACGGCCTAGAGTCGAAGGGTATGAAGCAGTTCAATCCCAATCCCTGTGATTTTTTTTTTTACTTTTAAAAATTACAGTAAATTGCACAATATAAGTAGTAAATTGTCGTAAATATGTTTATTTCATGTAATTATAAAAACAATATTTGATTCGCTGCTGTAATCAGCTTATTTACTTTTTTCAAAAGTAGGGTAAGTATTAGCATTGCCGTAATTTTAGTTATTTTATGTGATACATTATTGTTGTTTATCATTTATGTTATTGTCAGGAAATGTTTATTTCTATAATTACTTTGTATAAAAGCAATAATACACAAGTAACTGTGCTGTGCGATCGGCGGCCTATGTTTTTTATTTAGCCTTGGTTTTATTATTGCTTTTAGACAAAGATATTCTAGAAATAAGTGTTTTCTGCCAATAAGATAAATTATAAACAACAATAAAGCATGACATAAAATATCTAAACAAATTTTTGTCACACTGAGATTTTACCTCTAAAACCTAAAACTCACGCGACACGAACCCGCACACTAACCCACTGAGCTACACACGTAATTTGTAACCCGTGCTGTGTAAAAGGGTATCTATATTAAGAAGCCAACAGTTATCACATTTTTTTTTTTAAGTTGAGTTTATTGTTTATTATGGCAGTGGGGGCAAATCGAAGCATTTCTCATTACTTATGCTTAGATTAAGTTTCAATTTGTCCACTCCATATCTACGCAGACGACTCTCGCAATCTTGCAGGAATGCCATGGGCTCTTCTCCCGCGACACCAGCATAAACAGGCAGTAATTAAAATCTGGTGGGTGTGGCGCTGGGTTAGTTAATTATGAATAGATTTCCGATCATGTAATGTCCTTGTGCTGCCATAGGGAAAACTGTAGATCGGCCTGCCAGTGTTGAATGCATCGATTGTGTTAGCAGTGTTGTCAGTCACAGATGCCAAGCTTGCTGTTGTTGCGATAATGTTATAGTTGATATGTGCTGCTGTTGGTCACTGACGAGTACACACCTGGGTTAAAAAAGTCCACTTATGTATGACGTCTAGGTGGTTTTTAGGCTGGATCATTGAGGAAAGAGGTTATGTGGACTGGGATAAAAATATTACCTTGATGATTCCGGGTAGGTGCAAGCATTCTCAGTGGAGAGCACGATTACTGATGGAGTCATGTGGCCGACGGCCTTAAGTGGCCCTTTCGATGTCCGACGTCTCAACTGGAAAATATAGTAGAACTATAGAGAGCATGGAATCCTTCCTTGTAATATCATAACACCCTGAACTAGTGAAGGTTATGATGCATTGTTGATCTGGGCATCAGGGAATTACCAACCATGTAGTATGCACAACTGCAGATTGCAGCACGGTTGGGTGTGCGGCTGGACTGATGGTTTCTACAGCAGTAGATCATGCTGTACTCGTACTTTGAGATAAAGTTCCGCGAAAGTTATCGCAAACAGTGCGGACAGAGAAATTCCGGTGTGTTGTCATCTGTGTGTTGTCATCTGTCCAGCCAACCATGGTTAGTTTTGTTTGCACAATCGCAAAATCACGGATGCGGAAGTACTGCATTGCCCTGAGTGGAAATGTGGCATGGCTGTGTTGGCGCAAGAGAATACGGCTGTCCTGCACGGTGGGAGCAGGTTTTTTACAGACGTCGGACGCTCAGCTGACCGCTGGCATGCGGTGAACTGATAGCTTGGGAGGAGGACATTTTCTTTTCCTCCTTCCTACCATTCTTTTCCCCCTTGTACTCCTCGCAGCAAGTTTGATGCGGGTGAAGGGGGAGGTTGGCGCGACTCACCCTGAGTCTTTCTCCTTGAGGGTGGTGGGGTGGCAGCTGACGACACCACGACACTCCAAATTGGCTGCCTCGCTCGTCCTTCTTCCTTACGCTGTACAATGGCGATGCCTTGGTTTCTCCCCACATTTTCTAGTGCGAAACCACATGCTGAAATCTCCTGGCGTCTACAGGCATTGGAACGGTGTCCCAAGACTGCTGTTGAACTGATATGAAGCTTCCTGTTGATCCCACGTTGCAAGTAGTTGATGAAACACCCAGGAACGTTTTACGAGGAAATTGAAATTTTCGAAATTTTGCTGGAATTTTTGCAGACTTTTTCTCATGGTCAAATGAATCAGGATAGTTAGCGGAAGGATACACCACTACGTTGGGTGCATTTGATGGTAGTCAGGTTGCCATGAAGGGGTTACTGAGGTTTTCAGGGGCTGCATATAAATTGCCAGGAAAAATGTTGGTTAGGATTATACAATACCCGGGTACCAAACATTGTCCAGTGACAATGCAGTGATGTGGTAGAGCTGACTCTGTTTCTCTGAGCCGTGTGCCGACTACCAAAGGCGGTAATCCTTCCGGGGTTGAAGATCCTAAGTGGTTATAATTAAAACATACGTGTTGCGCAGACGATTCTGGGCGATCCACACACCATAATTCAAGTAAACAAAGACAAAACCCTAAATGCACACGTAAACACTTGAAATACACTTGCTTGATAAAACACTTTGGCGGGAAGGTGGAGGCCCATGCCCCTAAGTGCCCGAAAGCGACCCGAATAAAATTGCATAGCGACACCCACCTTCCAATGGGTTTAATACAGTTTCTCTACTGGAAATAACTTGCAATTACAGTGTCGGACTTAGCGCACCTACAGGGTAGCACTGTTAGAAAATGGCGCGAAGCCGATAAATCTTACTGGTACTATAAGCTTTCCCTGGCGATACAAACAAAGGGAAATTGAGAGGTGGCGAGTCCCAGGCAGCTGTTACAAAAGGTTCCTGTTAATTAAAAGTCTATTGAAGTGAAGTGATTGAACAAAAGTTAAAGACCACCAGGGCGCGCGGGAAATCGTGGAGATGGTGGACTGTTCATCCACACTCCCATGAACCGGGACAATTACTGACTTTGTAATGTGGCATGCCAGCCGAGTTGGCGGCAGGCGGGCCGCTATACTACTTTCTTACACTTGCTAAATACTGCATCAACACATGCACTCACCTTACGTGATCAGTACTTGCATTAAAATAAGCATGCTTGCAAAGCACAAACATATAACATAACATATACTATGGTGGATGATGTGAACATGATAAACATGTGAGTGGAAAATAACAAAAACACTGGAACTTGACTATTAAGGACTCTAAGGCATAATGGAGAGTTTCTTAAAGTGTTGCTTATGCATACATTAGTTGCGAAGCATTCTCCTTTAGTTTATTTATGTATCCATCCTGGACAGCTCACAAATAATCTTTCCTCAGATTCGTGTGCGGAAGCGCACTCGGCCACATAGCCTCCCTACACTTTACTACCTAGCATTTCCTTGCTCACACAGGTCACTGTGATTCAACTCCGCACATTGATGCGGTGTGTTCGACTTTAGTTCGAACACGCCGCCGAACTACACTAGTGCACATGAATACATCGGTAGAGTCCAGTGTTGGCTGTGTTGCACTGGATTCTATGGCGGTCAAACAATCTTAAGGGCTCAGTCGACGTCAAAATATTAATGCTGGATGAATGATTGTGATGTGAAACACAGTCTGAACTCTTACATAATACTTGGAAAACATTTAAAGCTACCTCCTTGTCGGCTGCTGTTGACGTTATGTCTTGGGCTGTCCTCTTGCTACTGGTATCAGTCGCATAATGATGGTTGCGCTGGGTACATGAGAGTACGTGAAATTGGTGCATGTTGCGATCCGAAGGGGACGAGGTCGCTTGGAGTGCCGGTGAGAGGAAGAATTCTTCTCTGACCCCGACGCATCGCTGCTAATGCTGTTTGCGATACAATATTGGCGACATCGGCTTGGTGTATAGGCATCCCTAATATGTCCCATTGGCATGCCTCCTTACTGGTCCAGTGGCCGTAGGGCATAATGGCATCGCGATGCCATCAGGTGGGGTCGGCACCTGGCGATCCTGGCTGTCCTCGGGTAACCCCCTTGGCTCATCACTCCTGACGTCATAAGTCAATGATGGCTGCAAATTGTGTAGAGATGCATTGCTATCAGCTGCACTGTCACATGTCGGTGCACCTGTAAACTTGGCTGTGTCGGGTGTCCTGGTAGTGGGCGGGGCTAGTACAGCATAATTTTTAGGATGGATGACAGCTATGTTATTGTTGACATCGGCTAGGGCGGCATGACTTTTAGGATGGGTGACCACAATGTTATTGTTTAAATTATTTGGCTGTCTTGCCTCCTCACTGTTGACATCAGAGATGGGCTCAGTGCACGTGATTGTCACGCGGAGTGCATCCCGATGGACGACTGCTGCTGTACACGATCTAATGCGGAATTTGTAGCATCCACCTTCGATGGCTTGTGTGATGGTGTGTGGTCAGCTCCATTTTTTCAGCAAATCTTGCACAGAGCTATTTTTGCCCAATGGATTGCGGATGCGAGCGTACATAAACATATTGGCCCACATGAAGTGGAGGTCGAGACCATGAAGTGCTTGGTAACCAGTGTGCTGTGTAGTGCCGTTGTTCTTGTGCCTCTTGTATCGTGCGCTCCCTCCTTTCTTCCCCATTGTTGTTATTCTCCTCTCTCACTCCGCATGTGAATTCTCCCGGCAGGGGCAGGTCATGGCCTTGGAGTAATTGTGCAGGGGTTTTCCCGGTCGCTTTATTGGTCCTTGTTCTCAATATTATTAATGCGGCTGGCAGTTATTCAGTCCAGGAGCTGTGTTGTTCACCAACACACAAACACAGCTGAGTTTTGAGCTCCGGATTGTGGCTCTCATTGGGGTTGGCACATTGACGGTAATTAGCAGTGGTGTGATGCCTGACTACCCATGTAGTGGAAAATTCCCACCATACACTGCTGGTGAATTGAGTCCCATTATCTATGAGCAGGTCCTGTGGTACCCCTAGTGGGAGAAGAACTCATTCTCTAGGGCTTTTCCCACTGTTCCTGCCCTGGCACTTGACACTGGATAGGCTTCCGTCCAATGGCAAAAATATTGGTCACGACCACAATAAATCTTTTTCCTGTTGCTGTCCATGAGTACGGGCCCGTAAAATCGAGCACGTCCGCCTCGAACTGCTCGTTTGGTAGACATGGTTGTTGTTGTTGGTTGCCGTCGCTGTGTCTGCTCTTATTCCTGTTGCACATGACACATTCACTCACGTATTTTCACACGTGCGCTGACATACCAGCCAATAGAACTATCGTAGGATGTTGCGTTTGGTCTGAGCGGTCTGAAGGTGTCCTGTGAGGTTATTTGAATGTGCATGATTTAGGACATTTTTCCGCATGGTAGCCCACACAAACACATGCCATGTGTCACTGTTTACATCTGCTCGGGATTCGGCACAATTGTCAACAACCCACCATCTGTCCACTGCTTGTTCGCACAACTGTTTCCATTTTGACACAATAGGTCATTCTGTTTGCTTTTCTACCAGAAATGCATACACCTGATCAAGCAGGGGTATTGCTGGAAGCGCCATGATATTGGAACACTGGATGTTCGATGATGCAGTTGTTCTAGCAGGTTGAGCATGAGGAAGGATGTTTTCCCACTCCTCATCGTCCCATGCTATGATGTTCCCCTCGTGCGCAGGAGAGGTGGTCGGCCAGTTGGTTGTCTTCTCCGGTTATGTGCTGCACTTCGAAATCATACGACTTTAGTAACAGCGACCAGCAGGTCAATTTGCTGTGGCTCTCTTTCATTGAATGGAACCACAGTAGGCAGCGATTATCCGTGTGGAGCATGAAGGGCAGGTACTCCAGGAGTGCTCTGTACCTCTTGAAGCTCCACACTACTGCCAGACATTTTCTCTTGTTGGTATCATATCGCTGCTCTACCGGGCCGAACTTTTTGCTGCTAAAGTCCAGGATGCGGCGGGTCTCGTCATCTGCGAGCTGAAACAACACTACATCCAGGTCTTTCTGTTGGTGACTGTCTGAATATACAGTTGTCGGGTCGGGTCGTGCCTGGTGAGTGATGTGCATTGTTTGAAGGCGATTTTGATTTGTTAAAAGTTGGTCTGTTCGGCTTACCATTTTAATCTGATGTTCGAAACATGAGTGTGGCGAGCGGTGCTGTGATGACAGCAAATTCTGGAATATATTCCCGCATCAGTTCACAAGGCCGATAAACTTCCTCACTTGTTTGTGGGTTGTGGGTGTTGGATATTCGTCAATCAATTTCAGTTGCTCCGGTGTCGGTCTACCTCCATTTTCGTCCACAATGTGTTCCAGGAATTGGATGTTTGGCATTCCAATGTGACATTTGCTATTGGCGCATGTCAGTCCATTGATGGCAAGTCGTTCAAACACTATGGACAGCTGATTTATGTGTTCTGTCCAGGATTCGGACCATACAATCATGTCGTCGAGATAGGCTCATGCACATTTCACCATGAGACAGTCGAGAACTTTGAACATCATGGTTTGAAATGTTGACAGTGCGCACTTCAGTCGGAATGGCATCACACAGAACTGGAAGCAGTGACTGTCAGGAGTTGTGAAGGCGGTTTTATGGCAGTCAGCTGGTCGGAGCGGAATTTGACAGTAACCACTCCTTAAATCGAGTGTAGTGAGTACTTTCGCACGTCCCAAGGTGTTGAGTGCATCTCGGACATGGATGTATGGTGGTGGCACGGTATTGGTGACAAGATTGAGACGTCTGAAATCCACATAAAATCTCCAAGTCCCATTTTTGGGGGGGGGGTGTAATTGCTGAAGGCTCAATTACTCCTTCTTCTAACATCTCGGCGATCTGTGTATTTATGATTTTACACTGATATGAGTAGTACCTCCACGGACTATCGTAGATGGGTTTGTCATATGTTAAGTCTGTGCAATGCTCTATGACAGTGGTACAGCGCAATGGATCTGTTACTGTAAATACATCTTGGTGTTCATTCAAAATGTGTTGTACATCCTCACTGTATTCCGCGGGCACTGAATGGTCCAGGTTGTCGAGGAGAACTGCAGGAAGTTTCACTGCTGGTCGGCGTCCTAGTTGTAAATAGTATGACATTCCTTTCGGCCAAAATTGATCCATCGTGCTGCCAGTTCGACTACTGGCTGTTGTTCCGTTAGCCATGGGATGCAGAGGATGACATCTTCTCACATATCGTCAGATACAAATGATGTTGTTGTTTCCATGTTTTGGACACGCACTGTGATTTTTACTTCGCTGGTGATCTCTCCTGTATGCTGTCGCATAGCGAGCTGAATGACTTGCTGGGTTGGTTTGACTAAACTTACATTGATAAAATGTGTGTGTACAAAGTTGTGCGTGGCTGCTGTATCGATGAGGGCTCTGCATTGCAAATTATTTACATGTACTGGAATCCTGATGAAGCTGCTATTCTGTCCAATGATCTGTGTTTAAGTACCTGTTCCTAAGTCGGTTCTAGGTTATGTTTCTTTGTTGTGGGGTGAGTAGAGTCCCGCTGCTCTATCCCCTCTTTCTGTTTCCCGTCAAGGCATGATGTGAGTTTTCTCTCAGATGTTCGTAGTCGACCCAAGTAGGGAAATCATTATTCATGTGGGGACCTCCACACCATCGGCATGGATGAGGGGCCTGGCGGGGTCTCATGGAAGGGCATGGTGCTGAAACATTTGTTGACATTGATTCCTAAGTTTTCGTTTTTGAGGTTATGTCATTTTTTGATGTTTGAGAGGGGTTGGTTCTTTCAATTGGTTCCTGTGTTTTCGCACTCGAAGAACTCTGTTCGCGGCATGGTTGAGCACTATCACTATCGCGACATGGTTGAGCGGTGATGTTAGCATCGAGCAGCATGACAGTCTGGATGAACTCACTCGCTGTTGTGTGGATTGTGGGTGCAAGTGTTGTGTAGTACTCTGGACGAGCAGACCTGGTGACTTCCTCCAAAACATCTTTAAGTGCTAAGTCTGGCTGATGTGCTCTTGCTTGACTGATCTTTTGAGTAGCGAAATTGTAGAGGGACTCTTCTCCTAGTTCTTCTAGTATGGCGCGACTTCTTGTTCGAAGCAACGTAAACGTATTCGCGAACATGCTAGTGAAGCTGTGGTGGAGTTTTTCCCACGTCATACCATAGTAGGTCATACCTTGCCACCATGATCTGGCATCGCCAAAAAATCTTTCCCCTACACAATTAGCCCAATCTTCCTTGTCAACTCCATGGCGATAAAAGCGGCTCTCACAGTCCTTTATAAAGGCGATTGGATCTTCGTTAGTGCTTCCTGAGTAGGTAGGGAGCAACTTAAATTTTATTGGTGTATAATGTTGTTGGTCTTACTCTCTGAATTTCTGGTGTATTCTTTCTCTCCGAAAATTTGGCAACCCTTGCAGCAATGGTGTAAAATGTGCGATTAATGGATACGCGATTGTGATGGTGTGTTGACGTGGCATCGTCAGCTGTGATGCCTCATATTTCCATGCTGCGATTTTTCGGAAAATGTCCTCACATATTTCTGTCTGCTGTTGAAGTGGTTGTTGTTCAGTTGTTGCTCCCGTCTGAATATTCAGCCAAGAATAATTGTCTCTGTTGTTGGAGTCTGTGTAACAATGCACTCAACTGATATAGTGTTGATTGCATAACGTTTCCCGTTCCTGTGCGGAAATGCACCACTCATGGTACAAGCGGAAACATTGTCCACAAACCAAATTCGCTGGTCCATGTCCATCACAATGTGAGGCGTTGGCACACTTCCTCAGAATGTTGCGGAATGTTCAAGGTGAGGTTGATTGTTTGTTTCCACAGGTGCGCATGCACAAAGTGTGGGTGTGCAGACAGCATTGATGAAACTTTTAACTTGTATGAGTCGCATACAGTGCATGAACACTTCCTCGTGATTACTGGAAATTGTCCATGCTAATAGACCACCACTGATGTCTAAATTACTGTTGTCAAATTCCTGCTGCAATTGTTAGACAGCAGCAGATTCATGGTAGACACACTCGTCTTCTCCTGGCAAGTGAATTATCGGCGGATTCAGATGCGGTGTTTCTTGTTACCACTTGGCACACAATGTTGTTTGTTCCCCTTTCGCTGTTCGCCAGTACCAGTGTCCACGGTGCCAAACGCGACACAGTAGCTGTGATGCTTCCATATTCCCGATTTGTTTACATTCGGAGCCACGTAGCTTCTCGTGGCTGTCACCACGTGGCACGATGTAGAAGGGATGGTCCTGCTGACACGACGCGGCACGGCTGGAGGGGTGGAAGACAGGTGGTCGCTTCCCCTTGATGATGTAGTGTCCCAAAATGGCAGCATTAGCAGACGTCACAGCCATAGTAGTCATCCAAGAGAGCAGATTTTCTAATGTGCTTGACAATGGTGATTTTCTTGGTGCCGAAACCTACTGTAGAATTTTTCTCAGATTTGCCTTTACTTTAGAATTTTTTGGTGTCTTCCTGGCGTGACGATTGTTATAAGTAATGCTTTGCCAGTAGCAAAATGGTGTGAACCTGAGGGTTCAATTTGGATACTAACTCACAACGCACATCGTTGTATGTAGTTATGCTGCCATAGAAAACACATGGAAAATTACAGGATAAGGACACTTAATACACAGGAATGATGAACAATGATGTTTGATGAGCAGGATACTGATGTTCGTGGCACAGGATCATTGTTTGCCACACACTTTAGCCTGCCACTTGACACGGTGTTGATCTGGGCATTAGTGAATTACAAACCATGTAGGATGCATGACTCAGGATTCAATTTATTCCAGGTGAGCGCCAGTCCTCACTTTCCTGGCATATTTGCACATGTACAAACTACCGTCTGTAGTACAGGTTGGATTGACAAAGCCCTGGTTTACAGTTGGTCGCATACAGGCTCACAAATGTTGCCGAGTTTTCCTGCCACTATTTTTGCCAAAGCATTTTGATAGGTCACTGTGCTTACCATTTCAATATTTCGCTGTAGTTGGAGTGCGGTGGTCGGCTAATGATATACACATGTTTTTCCCTGGAGAAAATTTAATGAGGATGGATCTGGGCTCGATGCAAGGTGCAAGCATTTATTGCACAAAGAATATTTCTGTCCATTGGTGGTTTGCCGAACTAACCATCCCCATTCCGGGGTGTGGCGCAGTTGTCCCGAGAAGTCCATCTTGATGTCGCGGTATTGATGTTCGCTAGACCATGTGGTCTCGCAACTTGCTGCTGTCACCCACGCGCGTATATCAGGGGGTGGTCTTGCCGGCTTGGTGCGGCACACATGGAGGGGTATAACAGGTGCCTCACTCCCATCAGCCGTGGACTCGGTCCAAGATGATGTTGTCGCTGATGTCACATGTATTTCCTCGACACAAGATGGCGAACTATCTCGTTCAAACTAAACCAATAGTCATTTGGCGCCAAAAACATTTCTTCTGTCAATTTTCCTCTTTTCTTTTGCCATTTTCAGTGATCAGTTGTTCCAAATAGATGAATTTCTGCCTTGGAGTTTGCCAGTAGCGAAATAGAAGGACCTGAAGCTCAATGGAACTAATAAATGTGCGCACACTTGATTACACGTGCAGCACAAAGGCATGGACAATGATAATGGTTTCAGGACGTGAATTTTGAAGTTTCGGCAAGATGGTTATAGGATTTTCTTACGGAAAGGAAATCCACACTAGGGGGTCTTTTTTTTAAATAGACACACAAGTTGGGAAAGCCATGTGATGTCTAGGTGATTTTTAGGCTGGACCATACAGCAGAGAGGTTATGTGGACTGGGAAAAAATATTACCATGATGATTTCAGATGGATGCCAGTATTCTCAATGGACAGAAAAATTATGATGGGGCCATATGGCTGATGGTCTTAAGTGGCTCCCTTGATGTCCGACGTCTTGACTGGAAAATATATTAGAACAGTAGAGAGCGTGGAGTCCATCCTTGTAATACTTGAAGACCCTCGGCTAGTGAAGGTTGTCTGAGATACCTCCATATGCTAGTACTCACTCCTGGTGATGTTATAGGCCACCTTATGTCTTAAAAGGTTATGTCGGTATTCTTTCATCGATTATGCGACCGTGAAGCGGTCGAGTAAATAAAAACCGAATGATTTACAACTCCATTTATTTACGTCTTTCCCTTACCAGGTACATACATTCAGGGCTCACCGTTAACGTATGCGAACACTAATGCTGTGAAAGATGGCACTAGGCCTACATAGATTATGTTAACTTATGCCCTGGCCATATACAAGATGACTGGGTTCAGAGTGGTTCACTCCTCAGACAACACGAAGTCAATGTTCTGATTACATAACATTAAAAACTGTTGGTAAACTACATGATTATAACAAGAAAGTTGAAGGTACGGGGAGGACATTGCCCACGCATCCTCTCTGCTAGACCAGGCGACTCTACTGAACACAAGTTGGCATGGAGCCCACTGATTGCACGGGACTCTGCAACAAGTCACATGACTTGTTTTAGACAAGTGGGACTTTAATTTTACCGAAATTAAATGTATGTTAATGAAACAGTTGAGTGGTTGAGACATAAAGACCCATGCAATAATTCCTTGGTAACAATTCAACAGAAAATATGTTAAAATAAACATTTGCCGGTGGCAGCGTTGCCACGATTTCCATAACCTCACTTTGGCTTGAGGTTGTTTTCGGGAATGGAACCCCACGAGAGCTTCCCGCATCAAAATGATGCACACATAATAATTAAAACCCTAACAAGACATAATACACTGGCAATACAACAACAAACACTCTTATATTCTAAGTACTCACATTTTTAGTTTAGCCGGCCACCTTTTAGCCACGTTGCCGGGTGCGGTTGCTGGTCGCCGGTGAACAAGATCATAATACTAGCCACTCAGTATTTACTGCCATGATTATTTATATATATTATCTATTTTACAATTTATATCTGCATAGTATGTGCTCCTAAACTGAGAATAATTATTACTGTACTGAAACTACTCACATGTGTCCATGTGTTACTCTGTCTACACTCAATGGTGCCCCTAAAGGGCAGACATAACACTATACATATTTATTATATATCCTTCATGAAACATTAACTTAAATATTGGGGCAGTTTTTGGCATGCCTATGCTTAAGGGTGCAGGATTAATAATACTGAAACACGCATGGCAGTTGCCCTCGAAACTGACATACACACACCCTGAAAATACTCAGTGACAAAACATCAACATGAAAACGTAAACAATTGCACGAGGTGCCCTCTCGGCCATGTGACAATAACAACACACTCTATTTACTAAATGTCACCATGTGGAATTCTGACTGGAAATCACACATAAAAGAAAATACACAAAATAAAACAATTACCCTTCCTTTATACTACACAAACCTGCACTGATGTGGCACTTTAGTGCCCGGCAGAACACACGTGGCCCCAAGGTACATAAAAATAATTATTACATGACACTTTCAATTATAACACACATTTCAAACCCGCAAAGAAATATCCACATGAACGTTAACAAACACTTGTGGGTGCATCCCTATGCTTGCTACGTTGCACTAGTGATTGAAAATAGATACAGTTGAGATCCACATGTTGCACTTCTGCTGGGTGCACAGGTGCACAATGTGCACAACGTAGAACACATCATGATCTTACCTTACAAACACTTAGCAAATTAAATAAAACCATCACTGCATTAACGAAATTAAAAATGGTCATGAAAAACAAAACTCAATTACACTTTATTCACTGGAGCACTGGTTCTAACACTTCTAGCATGTGGCACTGTGTGTCGCTAATGCTCGACGATACTGCTGTGTTGACTGATGTGCTACCAAACATGCATGGTGAATGGGCTGATGAGTGCTGCACACGTCTTGTTGGTGGTAAGCTGTACCATTTCTCTGGAATGGCACGGTTATGTGCACAGGCCATACAAAACCCGTAGGCTGTACACCTCGTGTCGGTAGCTCATTGTAACTGTTTGTGTTGGTGCTCCCAGGTTTACCATGTTTACACTGTGCGGCGTTTGGATCGTCACAAATGCAGGTTTCCCCCAGTAACAATTGTAGGAAAGACAGATTAGGGCTTGGTGTTACTCGAAGGCATTTTCCGCACAGAGTTGATTCAATTCCAGCTGCCGTCTGCCAGTTCACCCATCCTGGGTATGTAACATGGCACGGTTGTCACGATGGAGTCACCGGTGTTGTCTTCTCAGCCATTGTTTACCTTTTCGCTGGACCACCTGTGTTCGCGGCTAGCGACAGGCACCCCAGCAGTGTGGCGCAAGAGAGGGTGGTTTACGTGATGTGGTGCGGAGAAGGGGACATGTGGTGCACCCCTCTGGCTGGTGACACTCCCAAAATAGCGGAGGGTAGCTGAGGTCACTGTATGGTATGCCAGTTCCAATATTGCAGACTTGTAGCTTCTCCTTGAACAATGATGGTGTCTGGCACCAAAATGCTGCATGTGGCTAATTTCCCTTTTTCAGATGCGAATTCTTTCGAGTCTTCTGTTTCCGATGATGACAGAGATTGGAAAATGTCGCCAGTAACGAATTATATCAGGTGTGAGGTCCAACAGATATGGAATACGTGAACATGTTGATACACATGGACATTAAACAGAAAGTTTTTCGGAACAGGAATGTGCATGGAATATCTTGAGAAGTACTGTACAATGTGGAATTACTTGGCGATAAATGATAGGTCAACGCGAGCAATTTAGCCCCACTAGTTGGGGAAGCCATTTTTTATGTAGGGAAATTGGCTTGTAATTCAAATAGCACCATGTGTCGGGCAGCCATTTTGACGTGGTGGAATTTGGAAACACAAGGGGGATGCAGGTCAGATTAGGTTACCTGGATGAAATGTTGGATGAATATCTACCGGGTTTGGGGGCCTTGTGCATAGAACGAGAATAATGGGGGTCGTGGAGGCCATGGGGCCTCCCCTTAGTGTCCCAACATAACCCCTAAAGCAATCATTCCTGTCCCGATGATGCGAAGTTCCAATGAGCTATAAGCCTTCAGGCCTAGGCTAGCAGGAGATTTTGCCTCCCCTGTACACAGCTAAGAATGTAGTTGAGTTGATTTGGCCACCCAACCCCTTTAAAAAATTTGTAAATTTTTACAATAAAATCAATTTGTAGGTTAAATGGTTAGACCAACCAGTAAATAATTCGCATGGCATATACAAGACGGTCCGAACTGTGGGGTGGTGTATGCTCTGTGATGTCAAAAAGGCTAAAAATGTTCCAGTAAAATTAATTTTAAACACTGTAGCTACGTGGTTAAATATAAAAAGTGGAAGTCCCCGGAGTGGGCACTCACGCACGACCAGACCCTCTGGATACGACGACGCTACTGAAAATGTTCATGCAGTAGCTGGCCGTCTGGGCACAGACTTCCCGCATGACGTAAAATATCCTGCTATTCGGGCATAAAATATTAAATAAAGTGTGAATGAGATTGATTATGACACAGATATGATAAAACAATATGTAAGACACTGGAAAGCATAATATAAAAATAGTCAGGGGGAAAATAAAAATAACTGCAAACCACATTGTCTTGTTTCCATTTCGCTGACCTTATGTCCGAGGCTTAACCTAAAATTACCAGTACTTCACACCGCGTTGTGTCTCTCTCGCTAGGGATCTCGTCCCACATTCATATGTGTGTTTATTAAATGTTATTGTATTTACATTGCCGAATGTTGCAATGCACAAAACATTAAAAAGGTAATATGTACTGTTCGGCCACACTTGGGTTAAGTCTACGAACAAAGTCCGTAGTCGTGCCGTTGACTCGTGGCCACTGTCTCTCGACCCTGTTGGCCAGTCTTTAGGTTATGTTACATGATCACTGTTAAAATAAACAACAAGCACAAAATTAATAAATATGTGTAAAATGCTCGTAGATGTTCTTGAGAAATAGCAAACAATGCCTCTTAGTGTGATGGTGCACCCTAGTGCATTAAAGGGATTACAAGGTATTATTATGTAAATAATGCAGCTGACAACAACACACAAAATTACTCTGGTATATTTATATATTCTGTGTACACGACTTGTGTACATGGCACTTACCTTAACATAACATGTGAGCTCATTGTTACACAATATTAAAACAAACACAATAAAAACACTGCACTTCAAAAGGTAAACAAACATGGCATGGTACGAGTGCACTATAGCGCACTCGTACCATGCCATGTTTGTGGCGTACGCACTGTTGCATGAAACACAAATATATTAAAAATATGCCATTTAAATTTGCACAATAACATACACTTCAGTTTGCACTTCACTGCCTTGACGCACTACACACAGGTGCACTGGACACATACTGGTGCACTGATGCCATACGTGGCTGGGCTATGCTTTGGTAGGTGTGCTGTCGGTGGAACGAACAAGCTGGTGTTGACCATTTCATGTCAACACGGATATCTTTCTAAAATGATGCCTGCTCTCATAATCTCCTCGTTGTTACTGTTGAGCAGCAAGACCATCGCTGCTCTCTACTCCGGTAGGACTGTTTCTGCCACGACCTCCAAAACTTCCCTTTCTGGTTAATGCAGAAGAAAGTGCTGTACCAAATGTGCATGGCGGGTTATGAAGGTGGTGAGCGCATTCCCTGCCTGTTGTTCCTGAAGCGTCAAATTGCTCTTGGCCTGCAAGGATGTAAACACACCTCTAAATCTGTGTTAAAATGTGAACACAAATTCATCCCATGCCAGCCTGTAGTGGTTGAGAGAATTCCACCATACTTTCGGATCATCCTGTAGCTAGCTGCCTACACATACCGCCCATTACTCTTCCCATACTCCTTACCATTGCAATCGGTCTGTGCAATCTTTCAGGAATGCCATGGTGTCTTCTGTTGGTGTACCAGCAAAAATGGGTAGTATTTGACACTGTGTTGGCGTGTGTTTCTTCTCGTCATCATGATGTTGCATAATGGAATTTTGTGGACTTCCTGTTTGTTGTTCGCTGTTGTGACTCCAGGTGTTCTCTGTTGCTACTCCTGCATTATTGACTAGGAATGGTGTCACTGCAGTTGTGGTAGGAAAAGGGGTTGCAATTGATGGCATGATTGATTGAATGCTGTGTGGAAAAATTGTAGTGGGATGATATGTCGGTAGCAGTGTTAAGTATGGTGTAGGCAGTATGAGTGGGAGAGGTGCTGCGATTAGGGTTGGCATCTGTTATGTTGACTAGGCCCCTTATATCTGCATGCTGTCAACTGTCAAATGTGTGCTGTGTATGCGTGACATTTGCCCTTAGCTATCCCTTGCTTTGCAGCCGCGACACAAAAACTGTGTTCCCTGCAAGAACAGTCTCTCATGTGAAGTATGGCACAGCTCATGTACGGAAAAGGTTGCAGCTCCAACTCTTGTTGTTTACACTCGCATTTTCTCCCATGTAGTTCGCTCTCGAATACACTGTGATTTACCATTTCAAATCCACGAAGAAATTTTCCCAATTGAGGGGTATACTTTGCAGTTGATTCAAAATTTTGTTACAGTTTTTACACACATAATTATTTCCTGATGCGGTCTCGACTTCAGTTTCGACAAGGCAATCATGTTGGCACTGCATTTTGCATTATGCACAGGTTAGGATGAGTGTACCCTGCCATACACACACATTATTGCACCAATTTTGTTTCAGAATTTCTGCAGGACTTTCACTGTGGGTACTGTCCGAAAATGTAATTACATTGTTTGTAGCTTCAATTTCCCGTTTGTTGTTTCAATAGCAGTTGTCCGCAGTGTGCTTGTTCGTTGAGCTGGACATACGTTTACATTGGCGGTAATTGATGCTAAGTTCATTTTTTGGAAAAAATACTGTGGTAGTGAGCGCAGACAGTGTGGAAACAAGAGTGCCGGTGTGCCGTCTTGAGTCTGGCAAGCCATGTTTACAACACGGCCATGTGCTCGCAACTCGGGTAACCAGATCGCAGAAACACGGCTCAGGATGGAGGAGAGGTAGCACCCTCTCCTCTTGGGGCTGTCCCTTCAGCACACACTGTCAGGAGGTAATGACCAGTGCAGCATAGCAACAGGGAGGAGGGGGTCAGAGTACTGCCTGCTTTCGAAGCTCAGCTGTTCTGACATGACAGTAGTAGAGGAGATAGCGCAGGTGTGTGTGCCCACCGATCCTTTGTATGCTGCATTGGGCAGGTGGCGCAGGCTGACATCTCATACCAATCGAAGATCGCCACTCTTCTTCATGTGCTACTTCCTTGCCACCACTTTCCGCAATGCTTTTCGCACTGACCCTGTTGTGTACTCCCTGGCATCTTGTAGGCATCCAAAGGCTATTGCTGTGTTGTTACAATGTCCACATTGCTCAGTCGTTGCTGATAGTGGAAAAAATTTGGTGGGAAACATTTTTGCGGGAAAGAAAATTTTGGAATATTTTGATGGAAAATTTTGCAGTTTTCATAATTCAGGATTGGTGTAACTGAAGGATTTCGCCATTAAATTGGCCAAAATTTGAGAGTTTGGTGTTGGATAAAACTGGGTTGTTCAGATTTTGAGGAGCGGTAAAGTCTGGAATGAGAAAAAAATTGTTGAAAAAGGTTTTGTTACCCGAAGCACCAGGCATTATACAGATAATAATGCAGTGGAGATCTGGTACAGTAAACTCTCCATCTCAGGGCGTGCGGCTGAAGACCAAAGGCGGCAATCCTTCCATGTCCGTTGCTCCAAATCCTCACTAGAATATTTAAATAACGTGTGAGCTACACATTGCACTATCATGGCTGAACACACACCCATAAATAATGTGATTTAAGTGGTAAAACATGAAAACACCTTGAACACTGAAATAACACACGTCTGCTTTGGCGGGAAGGTGAGGGCCCACACCCTGAAATGCTTTGTGGCTTACCTGATTAAAATACGTGTATATCTTCCACTGCTGTATTTACTCGATATTACTTTACAAGTTCCTCTAGGAAACCACTGATACAGGTTACCGGACTCATTCCTACTGGCGACGGCGATACAGATAAATGGCACGAAGCCTTACAAAGAATTGTATGTGCTTAAAGTTTCCCCAGGCAATGCCAGCATCGAGGAAGGCGAGAGGCGGAATCTAGTCGGCAGAAAAGAATAGTTCTAGATTAAATTAAGCTAGTAATACACTAAATGACTGATGCAAAATGTTCTGGCTGCCCGGGCAAACGAAAAATTGCGAGCATGGTGACACATGTCCAACCTCTCATGAAAAACTGCAATGACAGTTCTCACAACATGGCATGCATGCCGGCATTGGCAGGCAGGTGGACCATGTGGCACTACTTGCTACAACCCATTTGCAATGAAAACCTTAGAACACTTACAGATCTTCCTCAAAAGTAACAGAAAAATTCATTGCACTGTAAGATATGTAAAACAAGGCAAAACACAGGGTGAAATGAAATGCAGATGGAAACACATGAGAAATATAATATAACGGAAAACAATATACAATTGCACTTACTTTCATGCATTAGATGCGTTTTGAGGATTTTCTGTTACTCTCGTGTGTCTTTATATAATATTACCATTGCCTTTGAAACCCTTTGGAAATAACTGGTGCACAAGCACTATTTCCTTGTATTATTGTGCCACTTGGATGTGTGTGGCCACTCAGCCATGCTGCACACTCGTCGCACTATTTTGCACTTCACTGATTCTACACTTCGCTGTACTATCTGGGGGCCGATTAAATACACATTTGTATCGGTCCAACAAAAATTCGCACTTGCGTTGCACCAAAATGGAATTCACTATGAAACAACAGAGGAGTAAGTAGTTGCGTAATGATGGAAAAAAAAAAAAATTTTTACCTAACCCTCTATTACTAAGTGTTAAGTGGAAGCCCGGTGGGTAGGGCGGGATCTTATTGCATCTCAGGGCTAACCCCTTATGCCTACAAGGAAATTAAATCATGCATGGAGAAATGCATCGCAGCAGAGAGGGATTGGGCAGCCATGGCCAGCGATTGGATGACTACCTCCCTGAGTGTTCCTATAGTTAAAACTATAACTAGAAGAAACTTGGAAAAACCATCAAAGACAACATAAAAACCCAGACGAGAGGAAAGAATTCAAAATTATCCATGCATGCAGGAACTCATGCTTTATTAGTAGAGATGAAAGACTAGTGGAGAGAGGGTGGCGTATTTGAAAGTCTTTATTTGGTTCTAGCTTCAGCTAGGGTGATGCAAGCAACACTCTGGTTAGGGAAGTTGCTCTATGGGACTATTCCCTCCAGTTTCCCAGCAAACCTGAAACTAAAAGAAATGAAAGTCGCCTGCCAGTGAGGATCAGCAAAGCCAACTCTCACTGATTTTTACATGACCGGAAAGAGGTGGTATGATGCTGTGAAGAGAGGATTAAATTATTGAATTAAGTAACCTAATTGCTAACATATGTCCTCGTGAACATGTGTGTAAAAATTGCAAAAAACTGAGAAATCTCCACCCTGGTAAATACATCAGCGCAAGTGCAATTGCTCTCATTGCGCATGCGCTGTCGACACATTTAGCTAATGAGTAACAAGGCTATCATTTCGTAATTATAAAAAAATATGATTATGTTAATTACTGTCGGTGGCAAATTGTGTAAATTATTAAATTAGAGTGATTTAAACAACAAATTGAAGTGGGTAGAATGGAGAAACGATGTTTTCTGAAGGTGTTTCTGGCTTAACTTTTTACATAAGATAACAACACTTTTATTTCCATCAAAACAGTCCAATAATAAATTTTTATTGAATTGATTAAAATATTTTGCTTCACATTTTGGAGGGGATTTGTTATGAAACACAAAAGAATCTTGTTTCACTAACCGTTGAAGGGTGCGGCGACGATTCGTGATGAAAATAGTTATGGCACGATATGCAACATGGATAATGTTAGAAGTCTGCAAATTTATTCATCATCCTCTTTGTTCAACACAAAATGCTAGGATAGTAACCTTTCTCGCAATGTCATTCGAACGTAATCACAATGCTAAATATTCAACTTGAGCACTGCACCGATTGCATTTGCGGAGAAAATGTCAACCATATGGAAATTGGCAATGAGTTGAAAAAAAAAAACGCCTTGCATAACAGCATGTTTTATAAACAAAAATAATAAGTAAACAATGTTAGAGCGGTTACACTTTGAACAAAGTCACAAATCGTATTAACGCGTATAATATACGATATCACATCTCTACTTTAATGTAAATAATATCTAACATACAATCTCAAGCGTATCTGATATTATGTTGCATCATTTAATTTAAATTTTCTGTCTGCTAAAAAAAATGTAGTTGTCAACCTATTAATCACCAATCGCCATACTTCATCGCAGTATAAACATAACACCCGTCAGTTGTCGTTTAGGTTATATATACTAAAAAATGTCAACATAAATTGGGCTCGAAAAAAAAATATTAATGGGTACTTATAAACACAGTATTTCAAGTGCATGCCTTTTCTTTAAAATGTATCCGCATGAGCGTGAACACCTTCCACTGGTTTACATATATTGTATAATCGACGTGTATACATGTAATTGTATAGAATAGTTCACTGTATGTATTTATAATGAGATACGAGAATATTTAAATTAAAATTATATTATATTGTATTTAATAAATGTAGTTTGAAAATAAATGGAAAGAGCGCTAAGGTATAAATTCTTATGGATATAAAAATAAAATTACTATCTTTTGAAAAGCAACATAAATGAATATGTCGCTTTGTAATAGATTTAGTAAACTAGAATAGAAAGAGGAAAGCAGCTAGTTTATAATCTGTAATTTTTTTTAGAATCTTGGCGTTACAAGTCACAAATACATCAGCAAAATGGCAACCCAGAAAAATAGCTTACGCACGATGTACCATTGTTTCAGCCTAAAGATCAGAAATAATACAGTTGGAACAAGAGGTGTATGTGTATTTGCAGCTCTGGCTCCGAAACTATGGTTTTAAGGCAAGAGCATGGTGCCCAAAAGTGGGTGTATCCGCTACGTGGGTTTATAGTAAAGTGGTTATCAAACAGGGAAGATAACCACGGAGTTTTTCCACGAGCACGCCTTCAGAGTGCCGTGATTCATGTGTCCCTTCCCTTCCCGACACTCGCAGTGATTTTTATTTATGGCAGAATAATCTTACCTTTGTACTATGGCGTGACGCGCAATTTCTAGGGACAGTTCCGAGCCCGAGAGCTGGACTTTGAATATTTCTGCTGCTGAAAATCGAGGGAGATGCAAACTCAATCGTCTCAGTCGCTCGGCCTAGGGGCGGCCACATGTTGTTTGCGAGTTTCTCGTCCTGCAGTGTTGCTAGCGCGCCTCAGTGCTTCACTCCCATGGCATTCCACGGTACTTGCTGAACATTATATTTGCAGTTATCATAATAAGATTTGACGACCTCAACTGTGGACATTGTCGCGACTTGGTGTTGGTAGTTCGACCGCCGGTCACGAGATCGTGCTGGCGATAATACCTTCTGCTTTCCCCGCGCCCGAGAAATCTCAGGAGATGGTTTCACTGGGGTGGAAGAGCCAGTCTGAAGTTTCAGAATAGATGCTGCTCGCGCCACCAGTCTGCACTCGCCTTTAATCAAGTTTTGACAGGCTTTCTGGCTTATTATTTCATTCTTTACTTTGAAGATTTGTCTGTCCACAGCAAATGCCATAATGTCTGACACCTCGATCGACAGTCATCACTCTGCTGAATCTCATTCGTCCCGTTCTCCTCAATCAGGCAGGTCGAAAATCTTGTCCGAACATGGTGCAGGTCGTGTTTCTACGCTTCCCGTTCTCCGACCACCGACTTTGAAGGTCTCACCCAAGTCAGCTTTGGGGCGCAAGTGCGTGTCACTCAGCCCAAACCATCCTGTCTGTGAAACGAAAAATTCAATGCTTCTGAAAGCTGCTCGCTCATTGGAACAGAAGCTACTGCCTCCAACTCCTGAATATATCGTTCGTAGCCAATCCCCAGTTACACGATCACAAGTCTCCACGAATGCTGGCCAGTCGATGTATCAATTTCCCGAGGGAATTGATACTTACACTCAACATCTTATTTATCACTTCCATGATCAGGGCCACAGTTTCAATGCACAACTCACAGCAGTAACCACCATTGCCAAGTCAACCGCTGACTGCATGACGACGACAGTCTCCTCTACTGCTTGTTCGCTCTTGCCACCCACTACTCAAGACCAACAATTTTCATTTTCACAGCCGATCGCATCTGTTGATAGTTCTCCTATTTCTATTCTTGCGACAAATTCCGCAGCAGTACATGCAGCCAAGGCTGCTGCTCTATACATTTGCTCAGACCCGTTGTCTTCGCATCATCCTGAAACAAACCGCGTGGTATTCCTAATCTGGATTCGCCACATCTTTCCCTACCAATACGTCTTCAGCTAACATGTCTATTGAATCACCACCACCCACATCGCCTCATCGTCTCATGTCCCCAATGGACCCACTTGACAGTCGGAAGCATGACGGCATGCCACTTGCGACTACTTTGATCACGGGAGTTACACCTCTGCCGCCCAACCAGTCTTCGCCATCGGCAATAGATCGCAGCACATCTGCCCCCACAGAAAAAAAAAACGTTACATCCAGATACATTAAACCCATCTCAGAACAACCCCGAAATATCTCAACCGTCAAACACATCATACCCACTATCTCACACATCTGCCTCTCTCGCACTTGACTATCTCTTTCGCATCTGGAACAGGTACTTCACACCCCTCACAAATTCTCTTTTAACACCATCACTCCACCAACACCCGAAAATCAGCCCTCATGGCCTAGATTCCCTTCGGAGTCTACTTCTGTAGGAGTTTCAACTGCTTCTCTGCTACCGAACCTCATATTTCAGTTTGGAGCATCCCCGCACTCTCAATCTGATCTCGGTATGGAGCATTCTGGGGAGCGAGCTCTGAAGAGAACTGCCATATCTGAAATTTCGTCCTTTTTGCCTGCTCCTACAAACAGCCCTACGACAAGTACAGGTGATAGTAGAAAGATAGATCACAGTCCAGGCGCAAGTGCTTCCACCCTCACCAAAAATTCAACATGCCTGCAAGCCTCACGCTATGCTGAAAAAGGACATATCAGCACCTGTTTCCGCCCAACGGCTCCCAGTGAACAATACCACCTCTCTCATGACCGACTTGGATGCCATCACACCATGTCCATCAGAACAAATTGAAAATCCTAATGTCGAGGAAGAGAGAAAACTTATTATGTTCTTCTGAAGTTCACTGACACGACACCAACAACTGTGGCTCCCAACCCAGCAGCCAAACCTAAGAAACCGCCTCTGATTGTGGTTCATGGCAGACTACCGCCATCATCCCTGCGGGAGATACAGGCGATGCTAGGCAAATTCCGGAACAAATTCGTTGCCACCAATTATGACCGGTCATCTACGTACCAAATGGGGAACAAAGACGACCATTGCACAATGGTCGAAATGCTGTGGGCTAGAGGTGCCAAACTCCACACGTGGACTTGTCCAGAGTACAAAAACACCCATGTTGTGATCATGCAACTATCCACCGAGACACCAGTAGAGGATATTTCGGAATTCCTCAATATGGCCACAATCAAACACCAGAAGGTTCTGCACATGGAAAAGCATGGTGCGAACCCTGAGTCAAATCCCCTGTTTTTGGTGATTCTCGAAGGGATGGCAGACCTCCAGAAGGCCCTACACCTGAGACACCTGGGTGGTGTAGGTGTCAAGACAATTGTTTCGTGGCGGCAGCAGAATTGTCCAATGCTACAGATGCCAAAGGCCCGGTCACACATCAGACATGTGCAATGAAGACCCCAAGTGCATCCGTTGCTGTGGTGACCATAGAGCTGAACTTTGTCTTAAACCATTGTCCGAACCCGATCTCTACTGTCCCTGTAAAGGCCCTTTTCCGGCGAATCGCAAATGGGTTGAAGCACATGAACAACGCTGCGCGGCCAAGCAACCAACACCCAAGGAACCACATCCAATTCCCATTGGATCGGGCCTCCGAGAGGGGACTAAATCTTTCGTGGCTGCAGCTGGAGGCAGACAACCCTCCCACCCTGAAGTTACTCCTTCGAAACATAGTACCGCTCCCACCGACTCCCCAGTCGACTCCCTGCATGAGGTACTCGACTACTTTAAAGGAATGGACTTGTGCAGCTGCCTACCCAAGCTGAAGAAAGTTTTTAGAGACTTCCAGAATTGGCGCACGATAATAGAAAAACTTGGGGCTGTCCTCTCTGGTCTCTCTGTCCTCGCATACATCTGTGACATATAACTCTTGCCATCCACTAATCCTTCGATTAATGGATAACACTGTCATGTGTTGAAACGCACGCTCGCTGCCCCACCACATTACCGAATTCACAAATATTCTGTCACACAAACGCCCCATGCTGATCGCAATTACTGAGACATGGCTCAAACCAGCACACAAAATTCATTTTCCAGGCTATTTCACTCACTCTACAGACCACAGTGAAAGGCCTCAGAGGTGGTGTTGCTATTCTTATTCGTACAGACATTCGTCATCATCACCATTCTACTCCTCCAGTCTCTACTCTCGAGGCTACCGCTATCCACATCACTGGCAGAGAACAAACATTCACTGCTGTGTGTGTCTATTTACCGCCCCATTGCGCCTTTCCTGTCGGTGATCTCATCCATCTTGCTGCACAGGACACCTCTGTTCTCCTGCTAGGAGATTTCAACAGTCGGCAAACCCATTGGGGATGCGCTGTGTTCGACTTTAGGGGTCGTGGTCTACTCAATTTTTCTGTTCAACTCGGTCCTTCCATTCGTGCTCCCTCTACACCCATGTACATTCTGGCTCGCACTGTTCATCGCCCTTTCACACTCGATCTCTTCATAGCCTCACCTGAACTAGTTCTCTCACTCCCTCAAACTTTGACCATCCTGGACTCCGATCACTTCCCAGTATTCAGCTCACTATATACACATGTTTTACCTGATGAGAATTCTTACTTCTGGGACTACTGCCGCGCGGACTGGCCTGGATTCCGCAGACACCTTGACTTGAGAGTTGACCTCACCCAGGTCCCTCGTACACCTGAAGACCTTACAGCTATTCCACATCACCGACGCTGGCATCGCAATGATCAATTTCCACCTGACTTGAAGGCCATTCTTTTGGCCAGGGACAAAGCTCGATGAATGTGGCAGCATTCCTGCTCACAATCCCACCTAGAACAATACCATCATCTCAGACACCTAGCTCACCGGGACATTCAAACCTGGCAGGCAACCAGGCAACTAGAGAAACTAAGGGCCATTTCAATGTGGAATGGTTCTATGTGAAGATACATTCGCAGCAACTGCAAATGCCACATGGCAGTTCCTCCCCTTACCGTGCACAATCAAGTAGTCGAGGAGCCAGAAGGCCAAGCTATGGACCTCGCCAATCATTTTGCTGGCACTTTTGCAACCTTCATTCCACGTCCTGGGCTCCCAGGTTCAGAACTTGCTACACTCCTGTTTCGACACTCCACCAATCATGAACTTCCTGACCACTTTCTGACATCTCCCAAGGAAGTTGCTCGGGCCATCACTACCATGAAAGTTGCCAAGTCTCCTGGCCTCGACCAGATCTCCGCCAGACTGCTGCGATCCCTGCCTAGGAAGGCCATTGTCTTCTTCACTAATCTCATCAATGCTATTCTTCTCACTTCCCATTTTCCACAGCCTCGGAAAAGAGCGGTTATCATTCCGATCCCCAAACCAGGCGGTAATCACCATTTCGTCACTGTTTACCGACCCATTTCATTGCTGTCCCTTCTGTCAAAGTTGCTGAACGTATCATCCTACATCGGCTCCGTTCCTGTCCCGAAACTCATGACATCCTGCCGCCTCATCAATCTGTGCTTCATGCTGTTGCCACGATGGTGGACCGAATCACTGTGGGCTTCTGTGCCCACAAGCATTCTACCCTGCTGCTCTTGGACCTTTCTCGTGAGTTCGATTCGGTTCACCATGATGTGCTTCCTACGAAACTGTGATCTTATGATATTCCTGAATGGCTACTTGCAATCCTCGCCGACTTCCTGGAAGATCGCTCATTCCAAGTATGTGTTGCTGGTACTCTATCCCCTGCCTTCGCTATACATGCTGACATCCCCCAGGGGTCGTTACTCAGTCCACTCCTGTTTTCACTTTATGTTGGCGATCTACCTACCCTGCTTAACACTCTCACACTTCAGTACGCAGACGACACCACCCTACTCGTATCCGGTGAACATGCGATGGAGCTTATTGCGCAAACTCAGTGCGCACTCCGTACTTTTGGGGCCTATTTCCAGACTTGTGGGGCTAAACCCAACCCCACAAAATCTAAACTGCTGTTTCTCAAAAAACGTCGTCAGTGTCCCCCAACACCTCCGACTCTTCTAGGAGAATGTCTTACCTGGTCCCCAGTGGGCAAATACCTGGGGATCCTGATCGACAAGACACTTCTTTGGGAATCCCATTTCGCCTCTGTTTTTGGCAAGGCCTCTGCTGCCCTTCGCTCTGTGTCCCCTATTCTCCGACCTGCCTGCCCCATCTCTTTGGGAACAAGGGTCAGACTTTGGCAAACGCTCGTCATCCCGATCCTGCTTTACGGCTCAGCAGTGTGGACCCAGATTCCCTCATCACGTCTCCGACCTGTCAGATCGGCGTACAACAGAGGTATATGCCTCATACTAGGCTGTTCGATCACCACGGCTATTACTATTACTACAATGTATGCCATGGCTGGTGTTTCCAGCCCAATGGACATCATCCACAAAGCTGCTTCCAGATTCTTCACTAAAGCATCACGTCATCTTTACCCGCTGATCAATACCCTCGGCAACTACGACGTCGCCTCCCCACACCCACATCGCAGGATCAGGGACTTCACTCTCCACCCTCCTGGATAACAGCATCATCATTACTACGCAGATCTCCGAAAGGTGTAGTGTGTGCAGTGCGCAGTGTGACCCACTAGGGGCACAAGTGTGGTAAAGGTCACTATGCATATACACCTGTAGCAGTGTATCGTTTGTTGGTGTTCCCAATACCAGCCACCCGTGTGGATCACAGAGCTCATTTTTATCATCCAGATGTGTTCCGTGTATCATCCTTGAATGTATAACCATGTTCTTAGTTTAAGCCTTTTATGTGCATAATTGTTATAATTGAGTGTATTTTATTATTTGTCTTGATTGTTCTTATTTGTTATATGTCATATTTAAGTACTGAACTGAATGGGGGAATTTCCCAAACATATATTACAGTGAATTGTGTTTTTCTTATTTTTGAAGTGTGTGTGTGTAATATATATATATATATATATATATATATATATATATATATATATATATAATATGCAAAGTGTACATTATTAGATGAAAGTTTAATGGGTTTTACTTGTAATATGTGCTGTTTTTATGTTAAGATTATATTGGGTTTTTGTTATGTTCTCCATAACTTGTATATTAAATGTTACTAAGTAATTGTATTCTTATTTGTTTTTAAGTCTTCTCAATTTGTAAACAATTAAGAGGCTAACAGTCTGGTATTTGTACCTAATATGTATAGTTGACTGCTCTTATAAAGCAGTGCTCCCTCCTTGCTGTGCGGAATAAATAAAAAAAATGAGTAATAAATTTAGTACACATCTGCCATAATGTGACCTAAAGAAAGCTTTTTTTTCCTCTAAGAGTTGTATAATGGTTGATGCAAAAAGTTTTGTTTTTATTTAAAACATTCATGTCGCTTGAGACCAGTATATACGTGATACACAACAGATTGCCAGTTTTAGTTCCTAATATCATGTGATGCCTAATTACTTCTAAAAAAGAAGTTTGTCACATGTGTAATGTGCTGTAGTGAAATGAACTTCAGTTTCAATATATGCCTGTGAAAGTGACCCGAAAATGTCCTGTGTAGTGTATAGGTGTTCCAACAGGAATGCGAGAAAGGTATCAAAGCAAGTGTTCATTGATCGTGTCACTTCATTAAAGATTGTTTCTATAGGACATCTTTGTGCTGTGTACGACTGCGAGAAAGTGTTGTCCCAACAATATTTCCTGCACATCCACCTTACTATCAACAGGTAGATAGTGGCTATATTCTATAGCTTTTACTATTTATATTAATGTGTACTTCAGATTTCCTTTATTACAGAAGAGGTCAAACTGAATTGTGAGGTTATGTTCTAGTAAGGAATGAGGAATCACAGGCTTCCTGTGTGATTCCTTTCTCCTTGCAATTTACCTGGTATTCACATTACTCCCTACTGTGGAGTTTTTTTAGGTTGTAGGTTACTTACAACAATGTGGTAATTACTATGAATCATACACAGGCACATGAAGGGGAAGAGCCAGATCCCACCACTGCGACACCACCTGTAAGTCTGCAGGAAGACAACACACCAGAGCTTCGGGTCAGGACCCAACCTACTGGAATGCTATTACCGGGTGCAACCGGACACGACACGACTGCAGCAGTGAAAAGAGTGGAGGAGTAAGCAGTCACTTATCGACCTGGGGCTAGCAGGTGACATGCCGCCAGCAGGACACACGGCAACAGACGACCTCACCTCCCCCCCCCACCATCAAGAGCAACAGAGCTTTTCCCGACGTGCGCACACGGAAAATGGTTGGATTCATGCATTGAGTAACAACAGTCATGATGACAGCAATAATGCCAGACATGTTGGGCAACCAAGTGGGATACGCCCAACTGTTTGGAGCACAAGCAATGGAGCTTCAAGTATACTTTGCCTAAAGTGCATACATCCCATAGCTTCCGTAGATGAGATGTCTAAATTGAGTTGCCCTTCTATGGAACCTAAAGCAACTAACCGATTAATCGATAGCATTCAAAGAGACAATCGAGATCCAATCTCCAGAGCTGGGAGAACGACCTCTGCCAGCATTCGCCTGCCATTGTGCGCAGAGTTTAGTAGGCCACGAGCATCCTGGAGAAATGCCAATCCCGTCATTAAAAACTCGTGTCATTGTGCACGCGGTGGACAAACAAAAATGCAATTAGGAGAAATCTACAAGAATTTTAAACAATGGGTGATGCAACAAACAAATATTATGTTTAGGCTTAGGCCCAGGCGAGATTGTGTGCCCGATGAGTAGCAAAGATTACCACACCGGATGTCTTTCCATGGAAGAACATGCAACAGCAGACAGGCAGGGAAGAATATTATGCCAAGAATGTACGCAAGCTATTTGACCGACACCTCCCCAGAGAATTTATTTTATAACTGGCGAAGAATTCAGCCCACACAGGTGCCACCAGAAGGCGTACATTGGAGGGCAGAAAGAAACAGCTATGTGTGGAAAATTGCGGATTCATAACACATTGGCAGTGCACTACGGAAACACAGATTTTAAATACCGCATCTGGCAGGTTCTAATGCTGGCAATCTTTACGACACCGCGAGACACAGCCAAACTACCGCAACTCGCGAACAGCGATGCAGGCAGCGAGAAACGGGGCCCAATAGCATACTCTATAGAAGTGGGAGTAGTAGGAACAGATGGAGAAAATTCAGATGAACGGAATTGCAGAACAAGTAGTGGGATCTCGAGGGCAGTGAACCACATGGACTACAGCAAGGTGCAACTGGTGTAAACAAGAAATATGACACCAAATAAATGGCAACTGATAAACTGGAACCAAGACCAAAATGGCTACCAGTCTCAACCTCACAGAGATGTATGGCATGGCCGAGATTCTGGTCCCACGTCTGCAGCCCCTGATACAAGGGGGGAACGGGCTGCTAGGAAAAGGAATGGGACAAGAGCGAATCCGAACATGCAAGTTCTGCCCTGGAGGCCAGCAAAAGCACTGGTATAGGATGTGCTCAACCCTTAAGGAGAGGATTGAGGCGAAACTAAAGGGAGGAAAATAACCGACGGGAAACTAGGCAGGGGGTTGGTGGACCGGATGTTTACCACCCCACCATTAGCAAGAGAAAGTAAGAGAGCACAAGAGCAACATCTAACAGAAGTAAGCAAGATGCGAAGATGCATACGAAGACAAAAAGCACCCGACAACAGCTAGGAAAAGCAGCACCGGAGTGTGGAAGTGCACGAGTATGGAGAGAAATGCGAGCACTGTCTGCGGCATTGCGACCACACCGGTCGTAGATAACTGCCGAAAGCAAGTCAGCTGGACAGCAGTATATTCAGGAGCCCAAACAGCTGTGGAAGAAGCAGCATAAAGGGGCAGTGGCTACAGCAGTGGCAGCATTAGCAACAATTGCAGCTGCATGAGGAGGATGCCGCTGCAGATTCATCGGCGGCAATTGTTGCCGCACAGAGTGGAGAGGCTGCGATATCCACGAGATGGTGGGCAAGTGAAGAAGCAGGGGGACAGGTACTAGTGGAGAGAAGACTGCGGGATCATGGCAGGAGTTCTCATAATGCCAGGATCTGAGGCCTTCGCAGAAGACCAGTCACCTGAGCTACCGATGGAAATGGATCACCCACCAGTAGGATTCAGGACTGACTTGGTCACGACGACTTCGGAGTCACCAACGGCAGCAGAGGAAGCAATGGGGGGAGTGGAACCGGCTTGAACAAGGAATTGTCTGGGTTGCCAACTCGTCCCCCTCCCCTCATCAACAGACGGAGTTCACTGGCCGAGGAGCAGCAAAATCAGAGGCAACAGGAGAGGCAGCAGTATGGGCCTCGGCAACAGCAGGAGGGGCTGCAGCAACAGAAACAGGAGAGGCAGCAGGGTGGGCCTCTACAACAGCAGCATCATAGTGGCGGTGACGAGTCATCAGCAGAGAGGGAGTCGATCCCACCTCGCCGTTCCTCTCTGCTACACCGCAATGTCGCCACAGTATGTGTGGGATGTGGTGGGTGCCAACCACGCACATTCACAAAGGCTGGGACTCGACCTCAGCAACAGAAAAAGCAGCAGGGCCAGCAGGAGGGTCCAGCACCAGCACAAGAGGGCAAGACGAGCAACAGCACGGGCCATCCCAACTACAGCCCCGACCACTGCACAAAGTGTTAATAACCTGCTGCACATAACAGCATGGTGGAGTACATGGGAGGCTGCATGGTCAAATGCCACAGAAGAGGGGGGCATTTAATGTGAATGTGCCATTTACTTCGCTTCTCTGGCGGTTTGAACTACATAGCCAATCTGCCACGTAGTGCACCATAGAGGGTGACTCGAACAGTCCTAGAGTGTGTTGGTATGGGCCACAAGGATAACATCTTTGCTTTTCTTTGGTAACCCAAATCGCATATTTCACAATAACTGTTTTGTTGATCTACAGCAAGAGGGAACTCTTGCTGTAAATGAACAAACGAATAGTCACTGCATCCCAAATGAAGTCTGGGCCATTGGGCACAACAGCAATTGAAGGTAGGGAGTGAGCTGCCCGTGCAGCAGTGAATTCGCTACATCAAGTGTGCATTGCTTCAACGAGCCCCATGGCTGATACATCGAGTGTGTGCAGCATGTGTCAAGCTAATTAGGTCAGGGATTAGCATACCCTGTTTAGGCATTAGTTTCCATCCACGTAGAAGTGAGGTTAGTAGTGTCCTCTTTGTAGTCATACAAATTGAAGTTTTATATAGCACCTTTTAGCACTCAGTACATCTCAAACTCCACCTCATGCGATGCGACGTACATAGTCACAGGACATTCTTCTATGCACCAGCACACCTGTGGATCAAAGTGCAACACTCCCACGAGCAGAACTGTTTGTACAAAGAAATAAAAAGGAAATTATATAGAGATTTTGAATTCACAAACATCTTAGTTTAAGCAATGCAATGATGTTTATAGCGTCTGATGTGCAATTTAATTAATAAGACAAGTGTATATGTTAATATTAGTGATGCTCAGGTCGTGCTTTCTAGGCATGCCCCGGCCATCTTGAGGGCTGGCCGGCACTATGCTCGCTGTCTGTCTCCACCACCAGATTAACTAAGAAGCACGTTCGTCGCACGCATTGTGCGAACAACAGGTACAACAACTTTTAGGTGGCAATCATTTAGCTTATCAATAGACTAATATACAGAAACCTTTTATTCTATTCTTAGTGCCAAGGGGGCAACTGCACTTTTTCTTAAAATGTAATGCCAAATTGCAGTTTTGGTTACTGATGGACCAGAGCATCAAATCTGTTTCAACTTAGATAAATGTACAATGTATGTTTTTGTACATTAAAGGCAATAATAAAACGTGTGAATGCAGTTTCCATTTGTTTCATTGTCTTAACTTTGGGTATGGCACCATATAGTCAATTATAGAGAGCAAGAGTGTTGTCTTTATGGGACCTGCACCCTCTTGCATAGTAGCCTAAGTGTTCTATGAGTAAAGTGTTGCAATTACGGGATCGGCACCCATAAATGCCGAGTAAGATCTGTGTTTTATTAACAAGTGCGTACCAGGGGCCAACATCTGGCAACTTACAATGCTAACACATCACATGATTCTTAGCATCAGTGTTGGCAAACACGACTAACCATCGAAAGCAGCAACTGCAAGATGGCGACACCAGGGACACCCCATTGACCGTCAGCCAACGACCATAGCTAAGCAACAGCTCGACTGAGCTTGGCGCTCGGGCACATCAACCTGCCCCTGGCTTGGGTAAGAGACAGGGCATAGTCACCTCCAACACCTCCTCTGAGAGTCCACCCTCGTCAAGCGATTCTGTAACTTTTTTAAAGTCTATCGAAATGGTACAAGAAATTACGATCACTTTTTCTGATGACTATGTGGAAACATTGGATGACCGTTGGAGAAATTGAAAGTTCATTGTCTTGGCAACCAGTTGCCAATCAGAATTTAGATCATTTACTACTTATTTGTATTTACACTGATATATTTTTATATTTTAAGTGTTAAGGTTATTAGTACTTATTTCGAATAGAGAGTAAACATATTTTTAATTTTTAACATTTAACAGATATGTTTATTAGCAAAGAACATTGTTTAAAGTTCTTGTGATTATTTTGATTTCTAATCCATTACTACCCCTTATTTGAATATTAATCTGACAGCACAGTCGCTATATAAATTACTAATATACTAGCATAATATCAGTAATATTAAAGAAAAGTACTTTGTTTTTAAACAGTAGACATTATCATGATCGTCATATGTTTTATTCATTAATACTTATACATTTTAGTAAGTTGCACTTATACGACTGCAAATAATAAATTAAAGTATAGAATTTATTGACTCCAGCACTATCTATGCACAGCAACATAACTATTACAGAGATCGTACTGTCGATGACCTACAGCGACCTCTCGTTCTGTGATCAATTTGAAGGAGAGTTTAATTTGATGACCAATTGAATTATGGTTATTGTTATATCAAACCATTTGCTAAGGGACGAAGTTGTGGGCCACTTCGCACGCCGAAGCTAACACTGATTTCATTCTGCTTATGAGAGGCAGGACCTGTAAAAGAAATACTTTTTACACTGAAGGTACACTTGATAATGAATCTGCGATATGTCGCAGGGCCCGATGATACTCAAGAAACTAAAGTCAATAAAAGCTGCCTCGTCAATGTGTGACAGTTTTACTGATGGAAAGGGTACAACCAAATGTCACTGCAAAATGTATACCCTTTTAAATGCGTACGCGGCACTCGATACCTACCGGTGGTCGTTGCTGCAAAAGTATGGCGAGAGCCTTAAGAATCAATTACGTACTGAATTCATCCCGTGGTGCGAAGTCCTGGCATATTACCTCAGGATACAGTCAGGCCTCCCCTCGGCTAATATAAATTAAGTTGAAAGGTTCTGGTTGTTCATTACACTATTGCGATGAAATATGTAACCTAATTTGAAGTGCCGAGTGGGCTAATACGGAAGCTTACTGCCTGTCCTGTTGGTCGGTCGAGTGCTGAAATTTGACTTAAGATCATTTCCACAGATTCGCCGAACATCGGCGAGCCCGCCGCCAAATGCGAAACATGAAAAAGCGTAATTGCACAACTTACATGATTAAAGAAATCAACACTTAACATAATTATTGTTAATGACTAAAAACACATTGGTGACATAGCTGTGAATGTCGGAGCCCCAGGTGTGGCTAAGAATGTGATGTCACGAGTATGTCACTGCACTTGAAGGGTGATATTAAATGAAATGATGACTTATGTGGCTGATTCTCGATTAATGAAGACATGTACGCTCTTATAATTAACATTTGTATGCTGGTGTATTGCATTATGGCGAAAAATTGAATTTACTTTATGTATTCCATTTCCTGTGATGTCACACACATTTCACTAAAATGGGTAGGGCTGTGCCATATCCTCTGTGGGATTTTGGTAACCCTCTATGGAAGAAAGGGTGGCTTCCCTAGTTAACTATGGTGCAATAGTAGCTGAAAATGAATGTAACTACTCTAATTAATTAACACTGCTAGGGAGCCACTCGCCACTTTACACTTGCACTGGGAATATTATTCCCCATTTTCTGAACCCTTTTGGAGCCACATACCATACCAAATTCGGCAAAAAGGCCCGTCGAAATCGCGCACATCGAAAAGGCGTGGGATAAAGCGGCGCCGTTTATCCACATATTCCATCAAATGGCTGCTGTGTCTAACTGTCGTGACTTCACAGAAAACACCCTTGTATGCCACATATCAATTTATCATGAGAGTTACCTCTTATGATGAATTAAAAAATGATGGCTCGCAGCCACGAGTTGCAGGGTGGCCAAAATAAGTGTAAACACGCAGTTCTTGTCGACCTGCACTGATCGGGACTGCGGCCTAATGTCGATGTATTGTTGTTGTGGTTGATGCATCTGCGGTGGTACAAACAGGCAAAAGGGATACGTGGACATCTGGAACACGTCCGTACCAATACTTGGCCCTGCATGGAGCTGGCAGTATGGGCAGTGGTAGCTTGTAGTGAGGTTCATACATATATATGTTTCTGCTGGCTTCCTGTATTTTAGCTGATCGAGGAGAGCCCGAGCAGGTAAGTTTCGCTCACCTTCTCGTGCTCGTTGTGAGTTCCTCCACTATAGGTGGCTTGGGGATGAGTAGGATATTCTGTAGAAGTGGCAGTAGTAGGTGGGTTATTTGCCATACACGTTTCTCGTCCCCATTGGGAAAAATCCTTTGGTACATTTGCACCTTCCTCTAGGCAAAGATTTCCATCTACTATCCTGGTGTTAGTGTGGTTGTAGAATTTGGTCATGAGGCATGCCAGTACTTCCTCGCCCATGAAATATTGTACGATATGGCTAGTGAACTGTTTCCACTCGGTCACAAGTTCTGAGAGTTGCGGCTCCCTGAGTAGTGAGGCATACTGTGAAGTGAGGCCAGTCCTGGGTTTGATGGTTGGTATTCTGAGTTGACCTGAAATGACCTTAGCCTTACCCAAGGTATGCAATGAATCCTTGACACTTATGTAGGGAGGCGGGGTGCTCAGTGTAATTTGGTTTATTGCTCTGAATTCCACACAGAGGCACCACGTCCTGTCTTTCTTGGGTACCAAGATTGTCGTGCTGTTGTAGTGGCTGTGGGTGGGTTCAATCACACCCTCAGAGAGCATTTATTCTGTTTGATGGTGCATTGATGCGGCTGGTAACTTCTGCATCCAGAGTAGATCGGCTGGTAATGTCCTAGTGGAATACAATGCTCAGCTACAGTCGTTCGACGGAGTGGGTCTCCTGCTACAAATACTTTGTGTCGTTCGTCCAGTATGCGCTGCACCATTTCTCGGTATTCTGGAGGGATCTCATGATCGAGTTGTACTCTGGGCTCATTACCAGCGGGTCGGGATTCATTGTCGTACACCGCTCGCCTTTCCTTCAGGCCGAAATGGATCCTATGGGAAACTGGCTCAACAATGGCTTTTTGTTCACTGAACCAGGGGATACCCAAGACAGCATCCTCCCGTAGGTTCGCAGACACGAGTGCTGCGGTGACTGGAGTCCACATCTCTAATTCGGATAGTAATCAGTGTCTCTCCCATTGCCATTGTTCTGCTTCATTGCGAGGTGTAGTACCTGTGTACTCGGTGTAATCTCGCTCGTGTCCATGAATCTGATGCTCACTAAATTATGGCTGGCTGCTGTATCTATTAAAGCATGGCATGGTTGCTGACTTAAATGAACTGTAATTCTAATAATTCTATTTTGTGTTTTGTTGATTTGCTGTATGCTTGGTTGCTGACTTTTGATTTCTGCCTTCATACTTGTTGAGGAAGTGTTGTACCACAGAGGCCCTTTGCCCTGGGGTAGTGAGTGCCTGGCTCGCCTACCCCAACTGTCCATTTCTCGTCGATGGTTTATTGATGTTCTGAAGTTGGTTGTTGTGTTTTGGGCACTGATTATGCCAATGCATGTTGCCTTCTCCTTTGCAATAAAGGCACGCAAATGGTGGCTCACGTGGGCCTCTAACCATGCCCGAGGTTGCTGATGTCCATGCTGCCATCCTGGGTTCGGGGTATGTTCGTGTCCGGAATGTACGTGCTCCTACTGCCTTGTTCACTGCTGGTTGCTCCTCTGTCCGATCCCTCTACTCTGCATTTTTTCTCCGGCACAAATGATACTCATCACCCTCTTTAGTCGCGGCCTTTTTCTCTTGGCTGGCTTGGTCCAGCAATATGACAGAGAGCATGAAGTCCTCCATGCTACTGTTAATTACGGTGCTGTTGCTAGCCTGTTTTTCGCTCTTACAGTTGACACAACTACTTCGAGGATCTCACGCTCGCTCATGTGTGGATGAAAATGTCTGATTTGCCCTATTTTCCTTGTTACGAAGACGGTCAGGGATTCACCAGCTTTTTGCACTTCTACTACAGCCCTGCTCTGTGCTTGCACTGAGGAGTAGGTATTGGCAAATCTACTTTGAAAGCTGTTAAAAAATACTACCTATTCAATACTGTAGTGACTGATTTTTTTCCATCAATTACTTGCCTCGCCGTGAGTCCCTATAAAATTTGGCCACTCTTGCTGGAACACCCGATATCTCTCTAAACGTGTTGTGCAGTCATTTAGGAATGTCTGCAGGTCCTCACTTGGTAGGCCTGAAAACGTTGGTAACTGTTGAAATTGGGCCTGGGTTGTACCGGCTTCGAGGCTCCTTGTGATTGCTATAAATTATTCTGGATTATTATGATCATTTTGTTGCGGATACATTACATGCAGGTGTGCCAGTGGGCTTTGGTATACACTAGCCCATTTTGAATGTTCCAGCGCATAGTGATGTGCGCTAGACAATTCCGCCCCTACTAATGACTTGACTTTTGACCGAGGCGATGGGAATGTGCATTGTCCGCAGTGGAATCTCCTGGCGGCTTGATTTGCCATGTCTTGCCCAGTCAGGCATTGCCAGTGCGTCTTGCGTTCACATGTCTCACATCTTACGGTTTCTTGTGACCCTTGCCTGCAAATTTCCTGTTGACACTGTTCATGCATTTGTAAATGTTCTGTTTTGACTGCTTTGGAAATGTTGTCTGTTCGGGAAAGAATTCGTTCGCACGTTTCACAGAGAATATGGCCTTGCTGATCTTTGGTGGCCTGTTCAGTCCAGCTCAAACATTCCGGATGAAAACTACATGCACACTGTACACAAATTACGGTTCTGTTTCCCCTTCTGCACACGTAATTTGTTTCGTACACCTGCCATCTTGCCAATGCGCAATTACATTTACCGTGTAGTTGAAATCGATAAAATGTGGCTGTTCACATTGACAAACAAATTTGCTTGCAAACCTTGTTTCTTTTGGTGGGTTGTGCTTTGCCACAGTCGCAACAAAAAATTGATGGTATATCACCTTAGGTACAAATCCATGTTTTGTCCACTCGGGCTCTGTTTACCATGGTTATTCTTTCTTTGCGAATTCTCAAATTCTGTGTTTCCTTACACGTAAATATTACTTTTTCAAAGGGATTTGTACCTATTGTGGGTTGTACACATTTCAAACATAACGGTTTCGCTTGGCCTGCGCCTGTACACCAGTTCAAATGATTCCGAACAGTATCTTGAACCCAGTGTGCTTTGGAGCGTGGACTTCAAGGTCAAAAATTGTGTTATTATGCGGCTGGCCCTTGGTCGCTCTACGCGGGAGGGAGGGGGATATTTACAGTTTCTTGTGGCGCCTTGCTTCCCACTGAGAACATGTGTTCCAGCCGTGCGAGTAACGTGTGTGTTTTCCCAGTATACTTACTTTGAAAATTTTCTTGAAAATTAGTTATGACTTATGATTGCCGCACAACAGCTATGAAAAGCTTTGCAAAAATTCCCTTCATAAATGGCTGTAAAAATGAAGTTGGCTTTTGAAAATTCCCTAAAAATCCTTCAAATATTTAATTATTTCGAAAAATGCTCAGAAAAGTTTTAAGAATTGATTTAATCGACCATTGCACTTTAAATATGATACTGTTCATGGAAAAATACTGAAGAAGTTTACTGTATATTTTGAAAAAGTTTGAAAATTTTTATTTCTTAAAATGCTGCAAAATTTTCTGGAAATGTTCCAGAAATAATGAAATTGAATTTTGGATAGCTTTTGTATCTTAAATTGCTGACTGGTATTGCTTGAAAAACTAGTTTTACTTTGCTTGTTGTGATACCTGTTGCCAATTAGTGCACACATTGATAAACACCATGTGTGTTTGTTTACAAAAACTATCGCACTAACTTAGACACGTCTGCTGTGCTGCTGTCTTGCTGCTGTGCAGTGTTGAGCACAGGTACACTTTTACATTCAATTTATACTTGCAGTGTCGAGTTGATGTGTTTGACTTGCATCTGTTTTGGCTTAGAGTTGTGTCTTTTGCATTATGTGTTGTCATGTCTAACCAGTGTATGTTTATAAAAGTTAACACATCTGATGACATTGCAAGTAAACAACCCAGCTTAGTGGATTTTTTTGACAGATGCAAGTCCTCACCTGACGCCAGTTGACATATGTTATTTCTCACTCGATTCACTGTACATCTGTTGACTTAACACATATGCACTCTACAGTGTAAACAAATCTGACAAATTGACAAATAAATAATTGTTCAAATAGTGTGACAAAAGAAAACATAAAAACCCTTGATATTAATGACCTTGATTGTAGTGTCTTAATTGTGTTGTTAGATAGGTGTCTAGAGGTCTGAGGTTACTCACCGATGACTGTAGCTGTCCATAGTGAAGCACTTTTGTCGCATTTTACCTCTGTTGTGTAGCCTTTTGCCAACGTTTTGTGGTGAGCAAACTACCAACGTTTTGTTGGTGATCTCCTTGAACTTTGATATTCTACTTTTGTTTGATTCGCCGAAGTTGGGAAAACCACTTGATGTAGGAATGTGGCTTGCTGGCGTAGACTGATGTTCTATTTGCCCGAATGTGGAAAGCCACTTGACACATTGCACCTCCAGAGGTGCTGGGATGTGTTCGTGTCCCGCCTGGGAGCAGGTGGAGAACAGGAACTGGTAATTTACCTGGCACCACATTCGGTAGACTGGACGATGTTGAATGGGGTCGTACGGCCGACAGCTTACTGCAATTCTGGATACATGGTCAATATGAAGGAGAGCTAATTTAATTGCCAGTTAAATTATGTTGAATGTAAAATATTTCCTTTGGGGCTAAGCTGTTGGCCACTTCGCACACATATATTATCACTGAATTTACTCTGCTTGAGGAAGGCAGGCCCCGTAAATTCAAAACATACACTGAAAAACACATTTAAGTTGATGCTACTATGAGGGCACAGGACCCGATGAACTTTGGAGTGTTAATACAATAAAGCACGTCTAATTATGGTATGACTGTTTTATTACCACAAAGGTACAATGAAATGTTGCTGCATATGAAAATGTGTACCCTTGCTTAAGTGAACCCAGTACTCTGCACCTGCTGATAGTCACTACTGTGGAAAGTAAGGCATAGTCCTTAAGTTAGAGTTACATAAAAATGTGTACCGTGTGTGAAGTCCTGGTATGCTACTTCAGGATGCAGGGAGACCTCCCTTCGGCTAAATAAAAGTACTTAAATGTTTTGAGTTACGTTAACTACTGCGATGAAAGAAAAAGCAGCCTAGATTGAATTGCCGAGGGGGGTGCGCTGAGATTACCAACTGCCATGCCGATTGTCTGAGGTGCTGAAGTCTGACTATCGGCATGGCGTCGGATTCGCAGAACATCTCGCGAATCCAGCACCAAAATGAAAACATAAAAAAAATGGAACTTAATAACAGACATACTTGAAACTGACATTGTACATAATTAGCATTAATGAACTAAAATACATTGATGACATACTCATGAACGCCGAAGCCCCAGATATGGCTAAGAATGTGACATCACGAGTATGTCACCGCACTTGAAGGGTGATATTAAATGAAATGATGACTATGGTGGCTGATTCTCGATAGATCATTACATGTACACTCTTATAATTAACATATTAAAATCGGCATGTGTCGTAATGGTTATAATTTAAAAATCCATATGGATGTGACGACACACAGATTTCGTAACTAGGAGTGGATCTATGATATGTCACCTCCTCTCTATGCTGGAGATGGCGGTTTCCCAAGTTAATTATGGTGCAATCACTGCTAAAACTGCCTAAAAATGCTCCTGTTAATGTGTGCGACTAGGGAGCCACTCGCCAAATTACACTTCTTGATGGAATGTGATTCCCTGTCGTTTGCCACTGCTTGGAGCCACATCGCACTCCGGATTGAGCCACAGGGCCCGTTGACATCGTGCACATCAGAAAGCTGTGGGAACAAGTGGTGCAGCTTATCCCCAGTGTTCCCTCCAATGGCTGTTGCATCTAATGGCCTTGACTTCATGGGACACACTCGTTTAGGCCACATATCCATTCATCACATGAGTTACCTCTTGTAGTGAATGTTGAATATTATGACCCACGCCCACGAGTTACGGGGCGGCAGGAAACATGTAAACGCCATTCTTGTAGACCTGCACTGATCGAGACCGCGACCTAATGTCGATCGGTCGATTGTTGTTGTGTGGTTAATGTGTCTGCGATGGAACAAACAGGCACAAGGGATTCGTGAATGTCAGGAACACATCAAGTGTCATGGGACACTAACAATGTGTCAGGTATAGTGGCGCAAGGCGAAGGATGGGAAGGACAGCAGAGTAGGGGAGGAGATCAAAGTGCAGCTGAGACATCACGCGGACTGCCACGCACGTGGCAAATTTAAACAACCCTGTGACAACCAAACCTAACCCAATAATCATGCCACATGTGTGCCAACCACCCACATAATTTTTTCCACCACTGCCACACATGTTCCCTACACCTGTCTACCCAACAATAGTGTCGAACTATCTACCCACTTTTCAGAATATTCCGTACATAACAATGATGCCATAAAAAGAAGGCATAGAAAACACATTCAGAAGCAGAAATGCGGAGCCTACTCATACCCCACATCCACCAGGACCGTTTGCAGCAAAGACTCCATCCAAATTCCAAACATTGTCCACATTTGCAGGTCACCGCAATGGAAGATGGCAGTCTTTGTGGAGACTGTGTACTGCGTCTCAGAGATACTGGTCCCAGTTAGTGTCCGAGTGCAACTCTCTGGAGACACGAGGTCTTAGTGGGTCTCATTCAACCACTACAGACTTCAGTGGGAGAAGTTTCGATGTGCATTCCACTGCAGGTTTCGAGGAGTGTTCACATCTGTACAGGCCCAGATCAGGTTGACTCTTGAAAGCCAACAATTGGGTGAGTCTTTAACACCTTTCATATGACACACAGCCGATGCAGGTAAAGGATGGAACAGGATTTTACTGGAGTGGTGATGGTGAAAGTAATGGAATGTATATACCAAGGGCGACAGACAACGTCAAAGATGATGCTGCTACTCTTAACCTAAGGGTTGCGGGGAGGTCGATCTGGGACCAAACTCCTCGTCGTGGCTGTTGAATTGTTGTCATCCGCCTGTAGATTATGGCTCCAGATGACGGTTGTTTCCTAAACGATCGCCCGTTGGTCGGGTATGCAACATTGTTGTTGCTGAGGGAAAAATCTCCTAACCACAACACTTACGTACATGGGCTGTCAGGGCCTCCCTGACGCCCATACAGATCGGAACTAAACTGACTACACTGAAAATGAGACTTATGTGCTGATTAAGTGGGATGATTAGGACTCGTCCCCTTAAATGCTCACGTGGGTGTGAATAAACAACTGACTTGCAACAAGTTATTTATTATGGTAAAGCTACACCCCTTATCTGAGGGAACTTTATACAAAGTACACTCGTCTATTTAACTGGCTGTGCAGTGAAGCAGAAAATTATCTGATGACAATTAAATAATCATGTGCATATTAAGCTCGCCAGAGAGTTACTAATCCACTGGGGAGTGGAGGTGGCTTACCAGGCGATGAGACAGAAAAATATTCCAGAAATAATTAGTCTATTGCAGTTGTATGTCCAGTTTCAAAAAGGTTGATAGTCATCTAGCATGTGCGCTGGAAACACCGAAGCCTAACACACACACTCCACCTCCGCGATTTGCTGTTAGCTGACTGACTTCCCACTCTGCAATACGAGCTCGCCTCGGCTTAACCTCGTGCCGAATTGGGACTACTTTCTGAGATGACTTGCGCGCTTTACCCATGCGTTAATTAAATACAATAATTAAACATGTGGAAACAATACAAATATTCCTACGACATTAACACTGGGGAAATGGAATGCTTAAAACACTCTGCAGAAAAAAAAATTAAATAATGACACATTACCTTGCAACACAATGAAAATACAACACTGGCAAAACAGATCATAAACATCTTTAATGAATAACACAATAACGTCTCTTAAATAGGCCTGAAATGTTAAAGTTTGATACAAAGTCCAAATTATTTCCTCCGTGTCGTCATCTGTTGCCATATCAACCACCAGCTGCACTTGCACCGGTGTGTCCTGCTCTTGTGCTGCCCCTCGTCGCTCCAGTGACCATCGTACACTCAGAATAGTGTGGGCAGTACCACTGCGTGATGTTACGGGGTAGGGCCAGACAAACTATCTTAGGATGAAGAACGTGGCACACGTGAACCCCCACCCCCTTCTTCGTGACTGGTTGTAGGCTATCAGATGTTTCTTGCAGCAACTGCATATGTGGGCTGGCCTGCACGATGGCAGGTGGTACCTCCACTCCTGTGGCCCTGCCGCACGCTGCTAAGCTGGAGGTTGCCTTTTCTTGACTGGCAACTCCAGCTGCCTTCATTGTTCAAATGGCAGTGGCGGATTAGCCAGCTGGCATGACCTCCAAAGGCACAGCGAGCCCTCTGACTCCCTGCCCTCCTGTTGCCTTCCTCGCTGTCCTCTCGCTGGCCTCGCTGCCTCCAGGTGCTACCCGCCTGAACAGCCCCTGCAACAACACTTGCACTTGTATGAATGCCTGTCTCTTGCTTAACATGTATGTCCACATGCCTCTCCAGCTTAGTCACTTACGTATTTCCTCCTTGCTCTGATTGCTGAATTACTTGCATATTTCCTCCTTGCTCCTTTTGCTGAATTAATTGCGCATTTCCTCCTTGCTCCTATTGCTGAATTACTTGCATATTTCCTCCTTGCTCTTCTTGAACTTGCTCCAGAGGCCATTAAGGTTCCCTGCGAGGTGCTTCTACACCAGGTGACTCCTGTATCCTCTCTTCCCCTGCACTTGCATCTCTGTAAAGTATGGATGTACTTTCCTACTCCCCCTGCTATTCCTGGAGCTCGTCAGCGATGTTTTCGCCCAGTGGCATCTCTTGTGGGGCTTCCTCCTTGGCGCGCATCGGCGGGTCCACTGCGAGATCTCCACCCTGAAGTGCTGCCACCCTTGTGTCTCCACTCACACCACCTCTCCTCCCCCCCCTCCCGACTAGACACGGCCTGCACTGTCGTGAGGTCGAAACACACCAGGACCGACCTCCGCGTCGATGACACCCGGGGTTAGTTGGATGTCGTTACGATGTACCCTCACCTTCCTTCTGCCCATGTGGATTGTATACATAGTCGACCAATGCTTTTGTAGTACGTAATGTGGTCCACTCCATCGTGCAGCCAATCCTGTGCAGAAATCTTTCTCGCTGTCGACTGTGGATGCATTATTACGTATACCTCTTGCTCTTCACTCACTTTCGACGGTGGTCAGTTCGTAATTGGAAGCCATTGTGCCATATGACGGTCTTGCAATTGTTTTACTTCGCGCAAACACTTTTGAAATTAACATCTTTGTGTATCTATACTGAGCAGCTCACTACTTTCTTCCCACTGTAGGCATTTTGCCTCTCCTGGGAGCCATAGCTTGTGTCCCAATAAGACCTCAGCTGGTGATCTCCCTGTTGCTGCATTTACTAGCCTTCGCATTGTGTAGAGAATGGCTGGAACATGATCTGCCCAAGGAGTGTGATTTCCACCTACACGTAATTGTAACTGCGCCTTGATCACTTGGTTTCTACGTTTCATCAGGTTGGCCCTCGGATGGTAGATAGCCATTGTAATTTGGTTGATGCCCCACCGTGTACACTATTCCCTCCATTTATTCCCTGTGAACTGTGTACCATTGTCTGTTAACAAATTACACGGGAATCCCCAGTGCAGGAAAAAATTATTCCTCCAATGCCCTGGCCACGTTTCTTGCACTTGCACCGCTAGTAGGGTACACCTCTGTCTAACGTGAGAAATTGTCCGTTACCACAACAAGAAATCTCTTGCCTCCCCCCCCCCATCAGGGGCACAGACCCATTAGGTCCAAACACACAGTTTCAAATGCCTCAGTGTCATGGAACAGTATTCAGTTGCAATACTCACATTTATTTGTTTATCATGTTACACAATGCCTAGTAAGTTAAGGCAGGGCGTAGTTCGCACCCAAAACGAAAATTCAGACACCCCACATGATAGGTCCAACTATTGGGACAATGGGTTAATGACATGGCGGTAAATGAGAATAGTAATTTTTCGCAGATAACAGTGGCACGGGACATTAACAATGTGTCAGGTGTAGTGGCGTAAGGCGAAGGAGGGGAAGGGCAACAGAATAGGGTAAGAGACCAGAGTGTAGCCGAGACATCGCGCACTTCTGCCGCACATGTGGCAAGTGTAAATAAACCCTCGCAACCCGAACTTAATCCAACAATCATGCCGCATGTGTACCAACCACCTACGCCATTTTACCCGCCACTATCACACATGTTTCCTACACCGACCTACCCAACAACAGTGTCAAACTATCAACCCACTTTTCAAAATATTCCGTACGTAACAATGACACCATAAACATCAGGCATGTAAAATGCAGTCAGAAGCGGAACCACAGATCGCTCGCAGAAAAAACACAATAAACTTTAAAACGTTGCCTATGTTTGTGGGAACCACAACGGAAGATCGGGCAGCCTTTGTGGAAGACTGTATATTCCGTCTCATGAGATGCAGCATCAGCAGGGATGAATGGGCCAGTTGCGTCGCAGCGCAACTCCCCAGAGACGCACACTCTTGGTGGGTCTCACTCAACCAGTACGGACCTCAGTGGGAGGAGTTTCGAACATGCATTCCACTGCAGGTTTCGAGGAGTGTTCACATCTGTACAGCTCCAGAGAAGGTTGACTCTGGAAAGCCAACAATTGGGTGAGTCTGTAACAACTTTCATAGCATGTAAAAATCAACTTTTCAAACGCTTCCATCCGAATTTGCCAGAACAAGAAATTTTAGAAGTAATTATATAAACGGCTAGGACAAAGTACAATGCAGCTCTAATTCTTTGTTGAATGGGACACTTGAAGATCTAATGCATGCAGCCATTATTATAGAGAGAACGCAAGAAACATCCTGCCTGGATGCAAATAGAGAGAAATGGCACCATGAGCCGAAATACGAAAATGTAAACAAACCTAATTCTGGCATCTGAGGTAACTTTCAACTACATTCTAATAGTCATAGCTCACCAATGCATGGTAAACAGTATAATAATACACATAATGGAAAGTGGCATGGTCAACAAGTGCATGGATGCATGTACAAGCAAGAACAGCAGAGGAGCGGAGCAACAGGGACAAGTGGTCAGAGACCACCGCATCGAGGTGGACCAGGTAACAGTAATCCCCAACAGCAAGGATGGAACCCGGACTTTCTACCCCGTTATCCATGTAGGTATTGTCCAATGCCGCAGTATCATTGGCATAGTAAATGCCTGAAAAATCTGTGCATTAAAGAAATCAGGGAAGCGGCAGCATATAAACAGCAGGGAAACAGGTTGTAAGGGTGAAAGGGCCGAACGCTTCCAACATTCCCCCCTCCCCGCGCCAAAAAAATTTCGGATCATGTGAGATGCAAAATCAACTCCACAATAAGTGCTCATACAAAATATTTGCAGCAGTCAAGCACCATTGATTTATATCCTAGTTACCATTAACGGTCAGTCGTGCCATGTGTCAATTGACACTGCAGCTCCACACAACTTCATACGACCACACTTTGTACATAATCAGGAAATGATTCCTACAGACCATGCAATGCGGTTAGCCACGAATCAGCACTGTAGTACGGCTGTAGAACAGGCTGTAGTGACAGATCAAGTACGCGACATTGAGATAACCACGACTGTTATTGTCACGCCAGAGATATGTGAGGAAGCTATATTGGGGATACCTTGGTTAACCGAACAGCATACAATAATGGAACCAGCTCTGAGAAGGATACATTTTGGCACGAAAGAAAGATGCAAGATGTACAGTTTGGAATGCTGCTCGACAGGAAGTCTACCTGATGTCAAATTAGGCGATTTCGACAAGCTGGTCCCATGCGAGTACCAAACCGCATATCAGCATGTACTTGATGAGCGTCGCGATGTATTCGGAGGGAGTGATGCACTGAATCGTACAACCATAGGGGAACGCACAATACTACTTGTAGAAGAAAAGCTAGTTTACACTAGTCCACGAGGCTACTTACTGCACCAAATGTGGATAATTAAAAAGTAAATACAGGGAATACTTTATGATGGCGTAATAGACCCAGCGGACAACCAATTCAATTCCACAGTTACGTTAGCTTAAAAGAAGGACAGGACATGGCGATTTTGTGTGAATTTTCGACTGCTAAATCAAATCATGTGCAGTTCACTGCCACTGTATATAAGTGTGAAGGACACGCTAAGTACGATAAGGCGAACAAATGTTTGAACGTCCTTGGATTTAATTAAAGAGTGGGTACTGACAGGTGCCGGTGAAATGCGAGGACAGCCCGAAAACAGCTTTCACAGCCCAGACGGCCAGCATTTTCAGTTTTGTGCAATGGCGTTTGGATTGAAATGTGCACCCACGACATTCCAGGCGGTGATGAGTGTGCAAGTGTTGTTACAGGGGATGTTTAGGCGGGTAGGGTCCGGAGGCAGCTAGTCCAGCGAAAGGACAGCGACAGCTAGGGAAGTGAGTCAGAGGACTCGCTCTACCTTCGGAGGTCACATCGGCGGGCTCCACTTCCACCACCTGGTCAACAATGCAGGCAGCTGGAGTTGGCAATCAGGAAGAGGCCACCTCCTGCATTACAGCAAGCGGCAAGGCCACAGAAGCGGTTGTACCACCTGTGGTTGTGCAGACAAGCTCGCATATGCAGTTGCTGCAAGTGACATCCGACGACCTGCAAACTGTCTTGAAAGGGGGGGCATTTGCCATGTGCCTCGTCCCCCAGTCTAAGACCATTTGTCCGGCCATATCCCGTATCATCACTGCAGTGGGGCTGCGCACTCTACTCTGAATGTGAGCATGGTCACCGGAGCGACTGAGGCTGCGCAAGAGTAGGGCACACCGGTGCAAATGCAAGTAGTGGTTGCTATGGCAATAGATGATGCCACGGAGGAAATAATTAAGACCCTGTATTGAACTGGAATTTTCAGGCCTAATTAAGATACTTTTTGTGTTATTCATTAAAGATGTTTATGATTTGTTTTGCCGGTGTTGTATTTTTATTGCGTAGCAAGGTAACATGTCATTATTTCTTTTTATCTTTCGCAGAGTGTTTTGTCCATCCCTTTTCATCAGTGTTGATGTTGTTTGGAATACTAGTATTATTTTCCCATGTTTAATTATCGTCTTTCATTAACGCAAGGGTAAAAGCTGCAAGTCATTTCAGAAAGTAGTCCTGTTTCGGCACAAGGGTAAGCTGTGGCGAGTTCGCATCACCGAGCGGGAAGTCAGTCAGCTAGCAGCAAGTCATGGAGGTGGAGTGTGTGTGTTGGGCTTCTGCGCATCCTGCGCACGCCGGGCGACTATCAACCTTTTTGTAACCGGACATGTAACTCAATATACTAATTATTTCTGGAACATTTTTTGTCTCGTTGCCCGGTAAGCCACCTCCACTTCCCGGTAGATTAGCATCACTCCAGGGAGCTTAATGTGCACGTAATTATTTAATTGTCAGCGGATATTTTTCGCTTCACCACACAGCTGGTTAAAATGGCCGAGTGGGTTGTGTGTAAAGTTTCCTCAGAGAAGGGGTGTAGATTTAACGTAATAAATAACTTGTTGCAAGTCAGTTGTTTATTCACGACCACATAAGCATTTAAGGGTATGGGCCTTATAATCCAACTCAATCAACATGTAAGTCTCATTTTCAGTGTAATCAGTTTTGTTCTGATCTGTATGGGCGCATGGGAGCCCTGAGAGTCCATGTACATAAGTGTTATGGTTATGACATTTTCCCACCAACATCAACAATGTTCCATAGCCCACCAGCAGGCTATCGTTTAGGGAACAACCCTCATCAGGAGCAATGATCTACAGGCAGATGACAACAATTCAACAGGCACAGTGAGGGGATTGGTCCCAGGTCGATGGCCCGCAACCCTGAGGTTAAGAGGAGCAGCATCATTTTTGACGTCGCCTGGCACCCTGGGTATATTTATCCTATTCCTTTCACCATCACTGCTCCAGAAAAAACCCAGTTCCGAACTTTACCGGCATCGGCCATGCATTAAAATGGCTTGCCCAAGTGGGGCCATTCTCCTACAGCCAAATTTTCCTGCTCAAAATTTTTACCAAGATTTTCTGCGAAGTTCCAAAATTTTCCTGGGTTTTCCTGAAATGTCAGTTTTCCAGCCTTTTCCTACCTGCAAAGGTGCGAAGACAACAGCAAGGGGGCAACAAGGGCAATGGCAGTGTCGGGTCACTTGTCAACATTGCCAACAATAGACAGGTGATGCCATGCTGTGAGCGTTGCGACACTACTTGGAGGGTGGGCAGCAGCGAAGGAGACGTATTGGGGAGCAGGCTACCTCCCCGTCCCCTCAGAAGTCTCAGTCACCAACCGCCAACTGGACTGCTTGTGCGCATCAGCTGTGACATTAGGTCATTAACCCTGCACGGGCAGGCCAGCCGTACCATGAAAGGGGAGCACGATCCCTCTTCCCCAACCCGTGCTTCCATGCCGGTCAGCTGCGTCTCCTGTTCAAGTGTGTTTGTTGACAAACAAAGCAAGGCTGGCAGGACGACTGACAGTGCGCTAGCACTGTGGTGTCCAAAGTGCTTACGCCCATTGGTAACTGATGAACACTTACAAAATTTCAACAGTGTCAATTGTCAATGCCGCCGCAAGACCAGCCCAACAGAAAACACTCGCGCCAATGACAACTGCGTAACAAACATCAGTTGCAGTGAAACAGTGCAAGACAGTACAATTTTCGTAACACGAACGTTTTCCAAATTACAACTTCCCGAAATACTGTGGTAATTTGTTGTGTAATGGACAGGGAACAATAATATTTCAGTGTGTACAGTGTAGCATAAAATATCACAAAGATTGCATCAGTGTCATGGAACAAAATTCAGTTGCAGGACTTGCATTTGTTTGTTCATCATGTTACGCAATGCCAAGTAAGTTCAGGCAGGGCATTGTTCGTGTGCAAAACGAAAACACAGACACCCCACGTGATCATGTGTTGGGCCTATTGGAACAATTGGACAATGACATGGTGGTAAATGTGAATAGCAATTTCTTGCACATAACAGTGGCATGGGACACTAACAATGTTGTCCGAAGTAGCGACGTAAGGAGAAGAAGGGGAAGGATAGCAGTGTACGGGAAGATACTATAGTTTAGCGGAGACATAACATGCTTCTGCTGAGGAAGGACAAGTGTAAACCAACCCTCGCCACCCGAACCTTGCCCAACAATCACATCGCATATGCACCAAACACCGACACCATTTTTCCTGCCACTACCACACATGTTTCCTACACAGATCTACCCAACAATAGTGCCGAACTACCAACCCACTTTTCTCAATTTTCCGTACATAACAATGATGTCACAAACACCAAGTATGGAAAACGCAGTCAGAAGCGGAACTACCGAGGCCACTCAAACCCCACATCCGCCAGGACCATTCGCAACAAAGACACCATCAAAATTTCAAACATTGCCCACATTTGTGGGAACCGCGATGGAAGATCCGGCAGCTTTGTGGAAGACTGCGTATCCCATCTCACGAGAGGCGTTAGCAGTGATGAATGGGCCAGCTGCATTAGAGTGCAACTTTCCGGAGACGTGCGCTCTTGGTGGGTCTCACTCAACCACTGCGGACTTAAGTGGGAGGAATTTCGACATGCATTCCACTGCAGGTTTCGAGGAGTGTTCACATCGGTACAGACCCAGAGCTGGTTGGCTCTGGAAAGGCAACAACTGGGTAAGTCTTTAACAGCTTTATAAAATTTAAAAATCAACTTGTCCGATGCTTCCATCCGAATTTGCAAGGATGTGCAATTTTAGAAGTAATTTCAGAAACAGCTCGGCCAGAGTATAGAGCAGCTCTAATTCCTTTGTTGAATGGGACACTTGAAGACCTAATGCATGCCGGAAATGATTCTAGAGAGAATGCAGGAAACACCTGCCGGATTGCAAATGGAGTAAAATGGCACCACAAGCCGAAAGACGAAAATGTAAACAAACTTAATTCTGGCATCCCACGTAACTTCCAACCACATTTTAGTAGTTATAGTACACCAATGCATGGTAAATGGTATAATACACAGAAAAGGAAAGTGGTACGGGGAATAAGTGCATGGAAGCATTTATAAGAAAGAACAGCAGAGGAGCGGTGCAACAGAGACGAGTAGTCAGAGACCACTGCATCGAGGTGCACCGGGTAACAGTAATCCGCAACAGCAAGGATGGAACCCAGACTTTCCACCCCATTATCCATGCAGATATTGTCCAACGTCACAGTATCATTGGCATAGTAAATAACCGAATAATCCACACATAAAATAAATCAGGGAAGCAGCAGCGCATAAACAGCAGAGAAACTGGTTGTAGGGGTTAAAGGGCCGGATGCTTCCGACACTCTCCCCACTCCCCCCACCCCCAAAAAAAAAATTCGGATCACACCAGATGCAAAAGTTACTCCACAACATGCGCTCATACAAAATATTTGCAGCACTCACGTGCCATTCATACATATCCTATTTACCATTAAAGGTAAGTTGTGCCATGCGTTCATCGACACTGCAGTTTCGTCAACTTCTTACGGACGCACTTTGTACCCAATCAAGACGTGATGCCTACATAACATGTAATTAGTTTAGCCGCGAACCAGCATTGTAGTACGGCCGTAGGACAGGCTATAGTGGGAGTTCAAGTATGTGACATTGAGACAACCACGACTGTTATTGTCATGCCAGAGATATAGTCCATCTACACTTTCTTCGTCCTTTTGGAATCAAACATTTGAAAAATCACCCCAGGCGTATCATGTCAACTTGTCGTGTTCAATCACTTGTATTCCAAAATTATATAACCCTCTGATTAACGTTAAAGTACTGCGTTCTTGAATAGATTAATAAACCACTTAGTATCTTCTATACCTTGTAATATTCATTTCGTATTAAATACGAATTAACAACAGTGAGAGCAGCGACGTGTTGGCAACATCTGGTAAGAAATAGTTAACAGTTACAATATTTTTAACCTCGTTTTTATATATACTATTTGTAAATTAAACGTTGCTAAATGATATATTTGTATTGTTAGGTAGCACTGACAGAAACACATTTTATTGCTGGAGTAAAAAATATCAGCGGAAATTACCGTGCGTAGGCTCGCTCTAGTGGCACAGTATTTTTTTCCGTCCGGAAGAAAAGTTAAAATGAGGTGAATAGTGTCGCACCCTCTTGTTCTCTCTCTCTTTTCTCTCTCTCGGGAAGTTTGTGCCACCTGTGTGGCAGGAAAGATACAAATCTTGTTATTTCTAATTTCAACACATTTTATACTAATTACAGCAACAATAATGATGTTTGAAATTGTAATTTACAACTGAGACGAGATTTTATTGTTTAAATACCAATGATATGTTATTATATGTGATGCGATGGCGCGACGCTTACAAATCCAGCAGGGTGGCAGATTAAGTGTGGAAAGAGTAATCTAGAATCATGCGCTAGATCCAACCCAACCCAATATTGTGGGCGATTATACCCACTGCCTTACGACTGGCAGTGATGTGGCGATGTGTCAATGACACAGCGTGTTTCTGAACGAAGCGTCAAGTTCGTACTCGTGTATATTTTACACCCTAGCAAGTTACAACGTTATGATAAAAGTGTGTTTCCACGACAGGGTTAAAAGTGCTGTGTTGTGTTGTAATCGCTGTGTTTGACAGGGCGTGGTGGCTGCGTTGTAATCGTTACTCAGGCCAGGTGTGTGTGTGGATTTCAAACATGTGCATAACATGCACTGATGTTATGACGAAGTTACTTATTGAAATTCACGTCTGTTTATCACAGTGTTGTAACTTTGTGCTAGGTGTTCGTAGTTGTGTAACGAGCTTACGTTTCTGGGATTTGAATGTCTGCCACAATCGCTTCAAAATACAAAGCCCAACCACATACATTTCAATAATGAATACAATAAACCTACAAACCAGTGCATGTAAACATTGGCAGATTAAACGTTACGGTAAACCTATATGTTTGCTTGTTCACCACTATCTTTTACGTTTGTCAATGATACAAACAATAAATATGCGACACGAGTTTCCTGCTTGAATTTACTGTGCCCCTTCGTTTTAATTTTTATTCCAAATAAGGCCGTCCTTTTAACGAAATAACTCAACACATATTAAAAACAACATGTTAAATACTACTGTTGGTTCCGCCACAGTTGTAACAAACACTGTTGTGGCAATGTGTAAAAATATTGTTATAGGCCTACATTGTGAACATTCGTGGTAAATATGATAGCCTTCTTTGAACAGCAACCAACACATTTGAGAGTTATAAAAGTAGACATCACATGGCAGTGTTTATGTTTACGTGTAGTGGAAGTATACGTGATCAGTTAGCAAAAGTAGATATTTAGTAGGGCTTCATAAAAGGCCGAAGTTATGGTAAATTAACTATATGCGAGGAAGCTATTTTGGGGATATCCTGGCTAACCGAACAGCATACAATAGTGGAACCAGCAGCGAGGAGGATACATTTTGGCGCGAAAGAAAGACGTGCTGTGTACAATGTGGATCGCTGCCCGGCGGGAAGTCTACCTGATGTCAAGTTAGGCGATTTCGACAAGCAGGTCCTATGTGTGTACCGGGCCACATTTCAGGGCATACTTGATGAGCGTCGTGATGTATTCGGAGGGAGAGATGCACTGAAACGTACAGCCATAGCAGAGCATGCAATACCACTTGTAGACTAAAAGCCAGTTTACACTAATCCGCAAGGATACTTACCGCACCAAACACAAATAATCAAAAAGGAAATACAGAAAATGTTTGATGATGGCATGATAGAGCCAACAGACAGACCATTAAATTCCGCAGTTATGTTAGCTCCAAAGAAGGATGTAACATGGCGATTTTGTGTGGATTTTCGACCACTAAATCAAGTCATGTTCAGTTTACTGCCACCATATGTGTGTGAAGGACGCGCTGAGTGCACTAGGACGTGGAAAAGTTTGGACGTCCTTGGATTTAAAGAGCGGGTAGTGGCAGGTGCCAGTGAAATGCAAGGACAGGCCGAAAACAACTTTCACGGCCCGAACAGCCGGCATTTTCAGTTTTGTGGAATGCCGTTTGGATTGAAATGCGCACCCGCGACATTTCAGACGATGATGATGTGTGTGCTGGATGGCATTATAGGAGAGTATACGCTGGCATATCTCGATGACATAATTATCTGGTTAGACAGCTGGGAGGAACACGTACATCACTTAGCAGTAGTCCTGGAAAGGCTTGCAATAAATGTCCTAACGTGCTCAATCGAGAAATACCATGTGGGGAGGACAAGCATTGATTATCTGGGCCACGTAGTCGATCAAGAGGGAAACCAGCCGAATCCGAAACAATAAAGGCTAATTGAAAACTACTCACAAACGAAAATCCGGAAGCAGCTGAGAAAGTTTTTCGGTTTGATTTTCTGGCCACGAAAACATATTCCGAGGTTCACAACAATCACCGCGGCCTTGCCGGAACTTTTGTCAGCACAAAAGGGGTTTCAATAGACCTGCAAGAAGAAAAGGCACTCACGGAAATTAAGCAGGCATTCAGATCGTGTCCGACATTAGCACATTACGACGCTATCAAGAATTTGTACCTTCAGACTAACGTCACCCAGGATGGAATCGGTGCAGTATTGTATCACGTCGGCGATGGTGGGGAGAAGCATTTAATAGACTTTGCAAGCGCGAAACTAAGACCGGCTGAAAGACGCTATGACATGAATGAGCGGGAATGCTTAGCAGTGATATTGACAGTTAAGACATACAGCACATACCTCGAATACCGACGGTTCACACTGAGAACGGATAATCTGTGTTTAGTATGGTTACACAACATGTGTGAGGCCCGGAGTAAGTTAATGCGATGGGCGTTGCGTGTACAGGCGTGCGATTTAACGGTGGAGCATGTGTCCGGAAAAAAGAATGAGTTGGCAGATACGTTGTCGCGACACTCTAACAATGGGGTAATTGTCCAAGATGAAACTGGGTGGGAGGACATTTTGCCACCAAATTCAAATGAGCCGGTATCGGAAGTGTATGTGCAACATATGATGACTGCCAACAATGAGGACCTGATTAGCGATGAGTACAGGGAGCTCATCGAGGCACAGCGAAATTGAAAGTTCACGTGGGAAAAGATGCAACAATGCGCACAACAGCAGGTTGGGGGATGGCACATAGTAGAGAGTGTAAGTCCCCAAGTGTGAGGGATCACGTCTTTGCATATTCGAATTGTGGCAGCGTGGCTGGACACCCTGATGTTGAAGACTATCAGAAATGTCCGTGACCATACTTTTTTTGGCCAGGTCTCAGCAAAGATGCAAGAAGATACGTGCGACGATGCAGAGAATGTAACCTGGACAATATGCGTCGAGCAGATGGGAGGCAGCAACAGCGCCCTGCGTGCCCCGAAAGCCATTTGAGACAGTGTGTTTGGACCTAATAGGTCCATACTCTAGAACAAGGGGAGGCAAGAGGTTTCTCGTTATGGTAATGGACAATTTATAATTCTGGACAGTGGCATACCCCAATAGTGGAGCAAGCGCAAGAAATGCAGCCAGAGTGTGAAGGAACAATTTTTCGTGCTGGGGATCCCCGCGTAATTTTTCAACAGACAACGGTACACAGTTCACAGGCGAGAAATGGAGGGAATTGTGTACGCGGTGGGGCAATAATCATGTTACAATTGGCTATCTACCAACCGAGGGATAACCCGACGGAACATAGGAACCAGGAGATCAAAGCAGAGTTATGATTACGTGAAGGTGAAAATCACACCGCTTGGGCGGATCATGTTCCCGCCATTCTCTACACATTACGGAGGCAAGCAAATGTAGCGACAGGGATATCACCTGCCGAGGTCTTATTGGGATGCAATCTATGGCTCCCAAGACAGGCAAACTGCCCACAGCGGGAAGAAAGTAGCGAGTTCCCTAGTACCAATACGCAAAGACAGCAACAGCAAAAGTATCTGCGCAAAGTAAGTCAATGGCAAGATCTTTATACAGCACAATGGCTTCCGGTTACGAACTGACCACCACAGGAAGTTCGTGAAGGGCAAGAGGTATACGTTAGAACGCACCCACAGTCGACAGCGAGAAAACATTTCTGCGCAGGCTTGGCCGCACAATGGAGTGGACTGCATTAGGTACTGCAAAAGAATGGGTCGACCACGAATGCGATCCACATGAGTAGAAGGAAGGCGAGGGTGCACCAGGACAACATCCGGCTAACCCTGGGAGCCGTCGATGACGGGTCGGTCCTGGTGTGTCCCAACCCAATGATGGCGAAGACCGTGTCGTGCCCGAGGGGGGAGGGGTGAGAGGAGATGCGAGGTGTGGCAGCACTTCAGGGAGGAGATCCCGCAGCCCGTGCGTGCCGATGAGGAAGCACCACCAGATGTGCCGCTGAGCGAAATCAAGTGGAGAGGAGGATAGGATACAGGAGTCACCCGGTGTAGAAGCACCTCACAGGGAACCAGAAAGGCCTCTGGAGCAAGTTCAAAAGGAGCAAGGAGGAAATATGCAAGTAATTCAGGAATAGGAGCAAGGAGGATATATGCAAGTAATCCAGCAAGAGGAGCAAGGAGGAAATACGCACGTAATTCAGCGAGGGGAGTGAGGTGAACATTCGCGAGTGATTCAGCAGGAGGGACATGTGCACACACATGTTAAGCAAGGGACAGACATTCATGCAAGTGTTGTTGCAGGGGATTTTCAGCTGGGTAGCATCTGGAGGTAGCGAAGACAACGAGGAAGGCAACAGCGAGGGCAGTGAGTCGGAGGGCTCACTGTGTCTTCGGAGGTCATGTCGGCGGGGTCATCTGCCACCACCATGTCAACAATGCAGGAAGCTCGAGTTGCCAGTCAGGAAGAAGCAAACCCCGGCATCACAGCATGCGGCAGGGCCACAGGAATAGCGGTACCACATGTGGTCGCGCAGGCCAGCCCCCATATGCAGTTGCTGCAAGTGACATCTGACGGCCTACAAACAGTCTCGAAAAGAAAGAAGAGAGTGAAGAGGGGGGGGAGGGGGGGGGGAGGGCGTTTGATATATGTCACGCCCCCCAGCTTAAGACCATTTGTCCCATACCCCGCAATGTCACTGCAGTGGGGTTGTGCATTCTACTCTGAGTGAATAACTGATCATTGGATCGACGAGAGGCAGCACAAGCGCAGGGCACGCCGGTGGTTACTATGGCAACAGATGATGCTGTGGTGGAAATAATTAGGACCCTGTATAGATCGTGAACATTTCACGCTTTATTAAGAGACGTTATTGTGTTATTCATTAAAGATGTTTATGATTTGTTTTGCTGGTGTTGTATTTTTATTGTGTTGCAAGGTAATGTGTCATTATTTATTTTCATCTTCCACATAGTTTTGTCCATCCCATTTCATCAGCGTTGATGTTGTTTGGAATATTAGTATTATTTTCCCATGTTTAATTATCGTCTTTCATTAACGCAAGGGTAAAAGCTGCAAGTCATTTCAGAAAGTAGTCCTGTTTCAGCACAAGGGTAAGCTCGCATCACCGAGCGGGAAGTCAGTCAGTTAGCAGCAAGTCACGGAGGTGGAGTGTGTGTGTTAGGCTTCTGTGCATCCTGCGCATGCTGGGCGACCATCAACCTTTTCGTAACCGGACATGTAACTCAATATACAAATTATTTCTGGAACATTTTTTGTCTTGTCGCCCAGTAAGCCACCTCCAATCCCCAGTGGATTAGCATCGCTCCGGGGAGCTTAATATGAACGTAATTATTTAATTGTCATCAGCCTTTTTCTGCTTCACCGCACAGCCAGTTAAAATGGCAGAGAGGGTTTTGTGTAAAGTTTCCTCAGAGAAGGGGTGTAGATTTAACGTAATAAATAACTTGTTGCAAGTCAGTTGTTTATTCAGGACCACGTAAGCATTTCAGGGGATGAGCTTTATAATCCAGCTCAATCAACATGTAAGTCTCATTTTCAGTGTAATCAGTTTTGTTCTGATCTGTAAGGGCGTATGGGAATCCCTGAGAGTCCACGTATGTAAGTGTTATGGTTAGGATATTTTCCCACCAACATCAACAATGGTCCATAGCTGACCGACGGGCTATCGTTTAGGGAACAACCCTCATCAGGAGCAATAATCTACAGGAGGATGACAACAATTCAACTACCACCGCAAGGAGATTAGTCCCCGGTCGACGGCCTGCAATCCTGAGGTTAACAGGAACAGCATCATCGTTGACGTCGCCTGGTGCCCTGGGTATATTCAGTCCATTCCTTTCACCATCACCACTCCAGAAAAATCCAGTTCCAAACTTTACCGACATTGGCCGTGTATCAGTGGGGACAGAGCAACTGGTATGATATGCGATAGGATTTGTCGGCATTTGATTAGACTGGCCGATGTACTCTGTGAGCCATGGGTGTACTCCTGACTCAAGCATGTAGGAGCTTGGGAGAAATTTTCGGTATCTCTGGATCGATGGGGACGAGAGGATGGCACACAGTGCCCCAGCCTGTTCTTTAGTTGCGAGCTGTCCAATGTAGGCGACTAGGGTGGCGGTCATCTCTTGCAAATGCCCGGGGCAATGAGCAATTGTTTCATATTTTCTCATAGTCCAATATGTCGGGAATAAGGCATCTGCAGTACACAAAATGCACACTTACATCTGTGAGGCGAAATGCAGTGATGGTGTAGCCTACTTTACACAAGTCGAGCCACGTTTGTCTCTTCCGACTGGGCGGACACTATTTCAATGTTCGGCACCTAAACGCGGTGAACAATGAGAATCAGACCTCACCAACTGCAGTCCCTACACATGGGTGTATGCCTCAGCCAAGTCTTCCCAATTCAGGATGCGACCTCTTCCGGCACTGATAGTGTGGTGGAAGAGGGCGAGCACCGAACTTACTAGCTGGTCTGTAAGTGGAGTACCTGTGCATTGGCTCTACCGTTCTGCCTACCGGAGTGTGCAGAAAGGCTTACCGATGTTAGTGCTATTGTAAGAAGTGTCTTAGCTTGTCCGAGTATAGTTCCCGGGATCACCTGTATTTCCCCTCAAGGTGAAGGTCAACTGGAATAGGTGCTAGGTCTACAGGAACGTGGCACTCTGGGATCGGTTCAAACACTTTTTTTATTCAGTGTGATTTGAAGTAAACATGTGATGATTCACTATTTCCCACATTTGTCAAGAGTTTATGGGAAACTAAGCCTACACAATCCAGGTAGAGGGGACCTGGTTCTGAGCTACAAGGGGGGAGGAGTAATCGAGCGCTGTGAAAACGACTAGAAAACTAGACTGAAGTACCTAGATCATTGTTGCCCAGAAGGGGCTGCAGTGTATGGTGTATAGACGACTTAGCAGTGACTTTTTCGGTACTGTGCTTGGATTACTAACCAAGGCGTGGAAGGAAGCAAGGATTAGGCGTGTCTTCTGGCACTAAAAGTGAAGTGAAGAGGGAAGGAATCATGAGGTGCTAGGTTGTAATACGGCCGCTAGCACTGTGAAGTTAACAAGTGTAAGCAAACACTTAAGAGTCAAGCTGATCAATTCTGGCAGCAATTGCAGTGAAAAACTGAAGACTGGTCCTGAGTCAATTTTTTTTCTGGCGAGCCCCCAAATCCCGCTACGCCAGCATGAGCACCTTCACAGTTCTGTGAGCCCTTGAGCATGCATGTTAGTAGCTAAGTCGGTTGGAGAATGGGATGCGTTCCAGGGCAAGCCCTATATGCCTTAGGTTGGGTTTAATAATTATAATGGGCAAATGCATCACGGCTGAGGGGGGTTGTAGTGCCATGGCTGCAATTGTAGCCATGTGCACACCCCGAAAGATAAAGGTTATCTAGATGGAAGAGTATAGTAAACCAGGCAAAGCAGAGAGGGCCGTGGAATATCTATGCAACAGTCGCGGAGGATAAAAATCAAATTCCTTTTAACTGTATTAGGGCTGCGTAAAGTAGGGTAATTATTAGTTCGGGAAGAAAGACTTCTGTTGGTTTGATGTGCGATTAAATGAAATGAGAGCGCAGCTGCTGTTTATTGCGGGGGACGGAACAGCCTCCGCACCGATGCCTGTCATTGTGTGGGTGTAAGAGCCCTTGAAGTTTAACTACTGTCAATACTGCTGTCCAGACAAACCAGCACTGCAGCACCAACAGTTGCAACTGGATGCAGGGCAATCCCTGCTTCTCATCGTGTGCGCTGGAAAACTGGACAGCTCGACCATGGCACAGATGCCATCTCCCTCTTCCAACCCATCAGGATCTCCACTCCATGGGTAAAGGCAGGGATCAGCAATCGGGGGAGCCACCCACTCCCCATCCTCCAAAATAGTCAGTTGGTCTGGGAAACATGAGACATCCAGGACCTACGTGGTGAAGCCGCGGCTGGCCCAGGAGTGAAGGCCGACATCAGTGGTGCTACCAAGTTCAAATGGATTCCAATCCACCATTCGTCACGCATCCACAGTCGGCATCCCACAGAATCCAGCAGTGAGAATCGCTACACTTAGCATTTTTCAGCATCTCGAGATCCCCCTCTCTGCCTTGATAGTTGGGACACCACCACCTGCAGACGCACTTCGTCATCTCGCACTGAGCTATGCAAGTTCCAGACGCCCACGTTGACTGTGCTTTCGCACCAGCCATTTGGTTCGCTGACTGGTATTGGAGTATTCCCAGCCACCCCAGAGCCTGGGGATCCCCTATCCGCCACCTAAGGACGCGACAAGTTGCGGATAGTCTCCACACCCAAGTGGCCATGATCCTATCACACTCGCAGATGCACCTCGCTTTCACTAGTCAAGTGGCGGGCAGTTCCCAGTGAGTGAGCAGCCACGTGTGTAATGTTCATCCCACGACAGCTTAGCTCGTTGTACTGAGTCGAATTCTGACTCAGTATTTATACTCTGCTGGGCGGCTGTCTCAGCATCCATTGATTGGCTGGCGTCTCTTGGGCGAGTGATTGCCATTGTGCATGGGTGGTGTTGGGGGGGGGGGGGGGGCGGCGAAAGCATAGCTTCTCTGGTGTGACGTCACCAGCCGGCTGGGAGAGTTGAAGACTAACTACAAAACATACTAGTGGCGACATATAACGGAGGTTAGTAGTACTCGCTGTCTTGAAGTGAATAGTACAAGTTAGGCTGGAACGTCCATTCTTGCCATAGTCAACAGTACAATTTTTGCATCTCGTGGCCAACAGTAATGCAAACTCCATAGAAGTCAGACGCATTGTGTCCTATTTTGATGAGCTGAAGTTGTCTAATTAATATTGTTGAAATGCCGTGCATCAATGCCCTTATCTTGTTAAATTGTTATTTTTTCCTCAGCGATTATTTTTTATGATTACTTTAGTGATTCCTGGATAGGACTTAACGAAGCTTTGTTGAGGCTTGTCCATGTTCTTGCCAGTGGTGTTCAGGTGTCTTGCAAGATGCCTGGCTTGATGTAAATTTTGGTGTTGGCAAGGAAGCTCCTCTAAATGTGGTAGAGCGGTGTTTTTTTCCCCATCTTTTCTGAAAGAGCCTGAGTCAGCATCCAGATCAGGTCGCCCGTCTAATAAATTTTTTTTTCCGAAGTACTACGTATATTCAAAAGAATAAATTTGTTTTCCAAATTAAATAATCTAAATTAAAATTAATATGAATTAAATAACCTACACATTATTAGTACTCCTTTTAAACATTTTTGGAATACCAGCCTTATAAAAACTATGTACTATAACCGTGCACAATTATGTAAAAAATCTACATGTAAAACTTTTCAGTTTTTAAAACAGATTATTTTATATATCATGCACGATATCTGCAATTTTTATATGCTTTATATTTTATCAAAAAATGTGTAGTTTTGTTGATCATTATTAGAAAATGATTTGAACTATAAACAGTTTTTTCAATTAATTTAAATACAGTGGCCTTTTGTTTTCATATTATACACTTATCTTATATTAAAATAATTGGACTTCATGCTAGTTATATATCTTATTTTAATGTAAAGGCGATGGAATTTAGGCTCGGCCCACATTGTTATATTCAAGTGTCAGGTAACATTCTGCACGACCACATTCATCGGAGATTCCCTCCCACACTTCACAGGACTATAAGGCTTGGCGGTATTTAGTGACTTTTGTTACTAAAGTTGACAGCTGCTTTCTCAGTTATTACTTCCAGGGGTGGTCAGATTGCATTGCCTATTGAAAAGTCTAGGGTTGGCATTATGCAGTGATAAAGATGTGAGTAAATATGGTAAATTGATGTAGGAGTGCAAAACTGTTTTTAACTACAAAGGTCTCAAAACCTAAATTAGTCTAGTATGGTTGTGCTGTATATTAGAAGGCCAAAATAATTGAAAAAAACTTCGAAAATAGGATGAGGTGGCGAGGAAGTGTAAAAATAGAGTTGTTCCAATACCATGTTTTCTGATACCGACACCTCAATACCAATGCCATTTGTACTGAATTTCATAAAAAGTATTACTGTAAATAATACATTAAAAAACATTTCTCCTAAGCTCGTTTGAATAAAGAAAATAACATCTCAAAAAACTGTGTATAACTTATTGTAATCCAACAACAAATGCAAGCTGACTAAACTTTCAAAACCTCTGAAACTGAAAATAATATAACATCGAATGCAAGTCAAATTTTGAATGTCCCACGCGCACTTGTACAGCGAAAGCAAATGGAGAAGTTATAGATTGGGCAGTGTGTTCACAGCGGCTGGAGAAGAAGGGGTGGCGACAGGAGGATTGCTCCTGCATGCCGCTACATGTTGGCGCCCGTAGCAAATGTCTGTCTTTAAAATTGTATTTTACTGCAAAGAAAACTTGTAATTTTGAGACAGAAATGAATAAGATGCTTATAAGTGATTTCTTCACTATCTTTAATAATTAAAATTCAAAACAAAACCACATCCTCTGATTTTCCCTGTCTTGAGTTAACTGCACTTGGCTTGGTGATTACCTACCCATTATTAGACGACAATAGGTGTCAAATAGGCCCTTACATTTTATCAGCTTACTCAGATGCATGTCTATCGATATAAATTAATATACATCCTCCGATTTTCTGGCAGAAAGTTACTGAAAATTACCTTTACACTTATAATTAGGGATGGGTCAATTCGATTCCAATTTATACCAATTCTCTAGGTTTTACTCTGAACCAGTTTTAGGTTAACGACGACTACTCGGTTCTCATTTCTACACAGCAATAAATTTAATAATATTTTCAGATGATATACTTAGTATGAAACATTATGAATTAATCTAGTTACGCCAAAACTCTGTCATCACAAAAATAACTGTAATGAGAAACTTATCAAAACAAACAAAAATTGCAATTACCACCAAAATAATATAGGTTAATTCACCTGTTACAAGCATGTTTTTCTTGGCAGCAATATTTCCTTACACCGAATTACTATTGCTGTTGAAAGCATATAAATATTAATTTATTTGGTACCAATCACAAAAGTAGTTTTCAAGGACAGGCGTTTTATCAAATACAGTATTTGTTTTATATTCTGTCAGTTACATGAGACAAGACGTAAACAGTCTCGTGGTGGCAATACAGAGAAGATACTACACTACGCATCGAGTGAAACAAAACAGCTGACATTTATGTACAGATTTTTAGCTTTGAATCGTTCTAATTGTTACATGTTTACGTCTACTAAATACGGCATTCTAGAGGTATTATAGGAGAGAAAAGTTTCGTAAACAAATGGAGTAGAGCATATGCATTTGTGAGAACTTTTGGACGTGATACGTGAATAATGTTTGGCGTTTTTTAAAGTTATTTAAGTCTGAAATTATTAAAATGTCATCCGAATACTAGAACTGAATACTGGAACCGATGTTTAAATGTAGAATCGATACCGGAACCGGAATATTTTGTTATTCGACCCATCCCTACTTATAATACAAGTCGCTCAATGTTCAAACAAATTTGGTGACAAGTGGTAAATAAAATATAATTTTATTGGCGTAGATGCTACCCTTTGAGTTAAATAAGTATTACATTTTAAAATCATGTTAATTTTATGCCAGAGACAATGAAACATCAACTTTATGGGGAAAAAGGGCCTTTAATCACAAAAGATTTTGCAAATAATAATTTCCCGTTAAAATGTTTTGCGTAACATTGTCAGAGAAAACCATTTGCTTTGAAATACAAGTGATGATAGGTGCAACTATTTTGAGCAACGCATAGTCTTGATAAAAATTTCTATGTTTGCCAGGTACACATTTGCTCTGTGGCCGGTGTGCTAGATGCCAGTTTCCCCTCTCGGTGGCGTTGGGCATACCACGTAATCGAAACTCACCGGTGCATCTACCGGACGTTCGAAAATTAATCATTTGGTGAGTCCGGTTGAACCTGTTTATCCATCAGTTCCACCGGCCTGAAAATCGGGTGGACCTAGCGAACATGCACCAAAACATCAACCGATGAATTTTCGAACGCTTTCTCTGAAAAATAAGGGTTAAAAATACCCATAACTCTTTTATTTTCAAGCATTCCAAAATACGCATACCAAAATAATTCACACATCGAGTTTTACAAATAGGTCATGAAAACCTAAAAATTTGAGTTAAATGATATTAATATGTGTCTGAAAGCAGATGAAATACCGCTAAAAATAAACCTGATGTTCGAAAAATGTCTCAACCAGTGTACACCCGTGTATCAACCAATGGTGGATTCATCTGTGAATTTTCGAATATTCAGGTATAAGGCGAGGAAGGAAGGGGCGCGGCTGAGGAGAAATGTGAGAGAGAGAGAGGGAACACTAAGCCGCCACATTCGTTGCTATAGGTAACCACTTTCCCTCTTGGAGGCATGTAAAGGACAGTAGCAAGCCAGTCTCGCATGCCGCACCACGCCGTAGTGTTGACAGACATGATGGGAAGACAAGACACAAGACAAAGCGCCACAGAGCAGTAATAAACGGTGATGCGCGTGATGTATTTCACATCTAGTTACTAGAAATTTGCATAAACAACCAGCTTAAAAACTATAGTTGTGGGAAATCTTTGGTGACAGGACCCCAAATATACTTTGATCAGCACAACATGTGATAAACGATAAAAGGTTATGTTAACATTACCTAAATAGGAATTTTGCCGGGACCACAAAAAATTGTTTCTGGAAGCAATTTATTAATTTTTCTTTTTTTAAATGTGCAGCGTATACACACCAAAATAAGGTAATTTTTGTGTCTAAAGAAAGTAATAACATGATTTAAATGTCTACAATCAATACTAATGTATTGGCCTGATACTGTACCAGATACAGATACTTTAAGAAAGATGAAGTGTCGGCCGATACCGATACTTGGTATTGGTATCGGAACAACTCTAATTTTTAGTACTTCCATGGTGGAAATGTTGCAGAAGAAAAATAAACATAACTTGTAAATATAACTTTTCCCTCAAGTGTTATATTTTCTCATTTATTACTTACTTAATTTTTGTTAAGCAAATGTCATAAAATACAAATATAAGCTCTGCAACATTTTAATTAGTTTAGATACAAAATCTAAAAAAAAAATATATTGTCATATATTTAATAATAACAAAAAATGATAAATTAAAATAAAACTTGTGAACCAATTGTACCACCACAAATTACATGCACCATGTAATAAAATGTATTTATCTATAGTAAATAATTACTAAAACAAAACTTTTGGCCAAGAATATAGAATAGCTTACATAAGAAACCTTGAAGAATAAAAAGAAGCTGTATAAAAATTATAAATGAAGCTGGCTAGCAGAACACAGAAACACAGGTGAAGAGCCCAGAGTGCAATAACAATGCCTGAAGGAATGCACTAATAAATTAAAAAAGGAAGACACTTTTCCAAATGCTATGACTTTGTATAAGAGTAGCAACCCAGTAAAATGAAATGAGAACAGACATACAATGAAGATGATGAAATAAGTGAGGAAAATGGGACTACAGTACTTACAGTAATCAACTAGCCGGTACCACCTGACAAATCTCTTACATGTGTGAACTCAGGCAGTCCAGCACTGGGATTCTGTAACTATATTTCACCTCGTTTCAATTAAGATTGTCTCTAATTTACATTGAAATGAAAAACACAATTCTGTAACTTTTCCCCCTTTAATTTAGATCAATTTCCGGTATTTTGATCGAAAATGTTAGTCTTTTCAACATGGCGGAAGGTTATAAGACCCATATTTGATTAATATTTAAAGATTTCAATTTGTATGGGGCTGCATATTCACACATTTCTGTTAAGAGAATGTATTTATGGATCTGGAACTTATATACGATTATATTGTAATTTTACATTCAGATTCGTTTCACAACATAACCTGAAATTCAAATACATCAGTAATAGTTATGTTGCTGTTCATAGATAGTGCTAAAGATAATAAATTATATTCTTTACTACAAATTTTTATTTGTAATTGTATAGAGCATAAATTATTTAAATGGGTAAGTATCAATTGATACAACATAGAACAGTTTAAAAAAAGTCTACTTTTTAAAAACAAAGTACTTTTGTTTAACATTACGCATATTATGCTAATATATTTACAATATTAAAGAATATTTGTACAAAATAGTACCGTTATTCAAATTTTGTCAGTTCAAACAGCACTAAATTAACTACTTTGCTAAGTGCCGGAGGTGTATTGCTAATAATAAGCGACTGCGTTGTCAGCTTAATATTTAAATAAAGGTGTAGGAACAGATTATGAACCAAAATAAACACACACTGTTCGAAATAGATACTACTAACCTCAATACTTAAAATATAAATAAATATCAGTGTGCATAAAAATACGTGGTAACGAGACTAAATTCTGATTGGCAACTGTTTTCCAAGATTATTCACTTTCATTTTCTCCAATGGCCATCTAATGTTGCCACATAGTCATCAGAGAAAGCGATCGAAATTTCTTGTACCAATTCGACAGACAAAAGTTACAGAATCGATCTCTCACAAACCAATCAAAATGGTACTTGGTCGAAATCGAGACGAGAAGTTGTTGAGTTACAGAATCCAAGCACAGGATTTGAAATTTAAATTACATTTCAGCAGAAACTGCTATGCAAGAATGGCACTGTTTCAATTAAATTTCACCCGTACGATTTTGCTGTGATGGGTTATCCATGATCTAGCACTGCTTGTACTACTGTAGCAATATTGTTGAATGACTTCCAAGAAAAGATTACCCATTCCTATGATGTTTTTTCTAGGAAAGGAATAGTCACAGATAGGAACATATAGTAGTGTTCATTATGATGCTGTCTGGTGTAAAGCAACTTACATGGAAATTGAGATTTCCTTATGAATTAGTGAAAATGGATAAATGTACCACTACACAGAAATGTAGGCGTGTCTCAGTAATGACAGTTTTTGAAAATGTTTCTGTCATTCTGAATGCACATTCCTAGACACATTCGTGTTTCATCAAGTAGCATAACTGTATGTAGTACAAACTTTTATTTTTTTTTTGGATTAAAACTTACTATTAGCAAAAGAATGTTGCATTATTACTGTGTGCGAAGCAATGATTGCTGCTTAAATTGATTCCTTGCATGAGCCACATTTTAACTACGTAAAATTTGTGAAATAATAATCGAGCTGTGCCATTATGGAAATGCCATAAGTTTAATTGTCTCCAGCATGTAACTGCCAAACCACATTCTAACATTCGTGAACATATAATAGCAAACAAATGCACACATATTTGGGTGTGATTCCATTTGTACACTTCAGTGACACACACGTCCACCCGTGACTGATCCAAGAACTGCATATTAGAGCAACACTGTTTTAGTGTCAGTTTTTTCTGCATATAGGAAAGTTTGCTACCTTTTCTTTGAAGTCTTGCTTATCCATTCAGTTGTGCACCCAGTAATGAGCATGTAAAAATTACCAGATCACTACAATGAATAGGAGTCCAATATACATCACTAGGATAATAATAATTGTTTTCAATACCTAGGAACATTATAGCACATAAAACACAAACTATCTGTGCAAGTAGTACAAAATTTGGTTCTCACATTTTCAATATTATGCCTTTGCTTTAATAGAATACTAAACTCTTTTCATATATGTTTTTTGGGCAATTTTTATTTCACAGCATTTTGAATGGGCTCAATGTACTTGGGTCAACAGATATATACCATAATGACATCAGTAGCACTTAAAAGTGTCAGTACAAAATGTGGGAAAAGAGCTATTTTATAATCTCACATTTACAAGTTGACATAAATAATAGTTTAACAATATGGCAGTGAGATAGAATGGCATGACTGCATAGGCTTAATGAAACAATCAAATGCTTATAAATGCATCTGATGATTATAGTATGTATGTCTTGGCCACCACGCAGAAAAATTGAATAAATACAACATGAAGCATGAAATGCCACACTGTTTTCAACAAAGAGGACCAAAAAAAAAAAAAAAAAAAAAAAAAACAGTAGTGAGCAACCTTTCCAATAAATAAATAAATTCTCTATAAACAAGGATACGCAATTCATCACACACAATTAAATTTATTTCTTTACTTTTAACATCATTGTTGTCAGTGTTATTACTGTTCCAGCTCTCTTGCAGTTGTAGTTATGAAATTAAAGTCTCTCGATTTAGCAACAAAACTAAAAATAACTGAAGAGTACGAAAATACGCCTGTAAGTATACGTGAAATTGGAAGACGCTATTTGATTTAACCACTTCAACATTGCTCACGATTTAAAAAAAATAAAGATAAAATAAAATCAATTGTTCTGAAAGACTGCGTGTCTATAAAAAGGAAACAGTAAAAACAATAAGCTTCGTAAAAAAAAAATGGGAGTTGTACTTCACGAAAGAGAAACTGTGTTTTTGTTTTTAACCACTATAATAGAAAATGTTGTTGACTTATGTAAGCAAATTTCTTAAGTGAATGTATTTTAGTTTAAAATGTGTAAATACAAGTGAGAGTGATAGTGAAGACACGAACTCGCCTCTGCCACAACAGAAAGTGGCTTGATCTTGCATGTAATTAAAACAGCTGTGTACATTCATGCGTCACTGCTCTGAACACATCAAAATTAGGAGTTTTGAAAACATTTACTATTATGGTACACAAATGAAGTACAATAAAAACGGGTTGAGAGTTGGGAGCAAGCGCCGATAGACACGAGTGAGCACAACTTGAGTAGTTACTGTACATCCAATACCTACCACAATTATATGCTGCACCAAAATTTTTCATTTAATTCATTTTTATCCCATGAATCACTTTTATGGTGTGTGTGTGTGTGTATATATATATATCAGGTACAATATATGCAGGTAGAGAGTTGCCAGCGAGCGCCGATAGGCACAAGGGAGCCAATTGAGTAGTTAATGTACATCTCACACTATCATAATTATCTGATGCAACTGCATTATTAAATATTCACAAAAATAAATGCCATAATTATTTGATACACCTGTCGTGGTGTATCAGATAAATTATGATATTTATTGAACATTACAGCAATTGTCTTGAAGTTGCAAAATAAAATAAATAGCTTGCGAAATCGCAAAATAAATGAGTACTGAGCTATCATTTTCCTCAATGTTTGATTACAGCTTTTACTGTGGACAGTGTTGGTTTATAATTGGTTAAGGAAGTTAGGGTTACAGGCCATACACCATTTGTTTCCAGTGTAATGTGGGTTTTTATATAGGTAGTTTCAGTGTATGTCAATGACACTAGTAAAATGAGCAATTTTCTTGGCTAAGTTGTTGTGTGTCCATGACAATTTTTATTTGGTATCGAATATCGAGAAAAATGTAGTATTGACCCACCCCTATTTACTAATAAACACAAACTACACGTTCATATATTATATAAATAAAAACCATTGTAAAGACAGTACTAAAATATTTTTAACTTTGTTTATAACGACAATTTTTGCAGGCAATGTAAATTGTTGTTACATAGAACTGTAGTTTCCATAGCATAATGTGGTACATTTGTCGTCATCGTGCCCCCTCCCTTCCTAAATTTAGTTTTGGATCATCAGCTTGAATTTAGTTTTGGGTGTTTATAATTGTAAGCCTCTTCATGTAAGTTCTATCCCTATTACTTTGTGATGTTTTTAGTGTTTTGGTGTACTGATACATGTACGTAGCATCAGTGACTGACTGTCTCTGGTGCTACCTGTTCATTCTACTTGCGTGTGCTGTATAATGGGTCTGCACTGCAGCATTTCCTTCGCACTGGACACTATTTCCTTTTACTAACAATGCACTCATTGCTCATAACTATTCTCATACTGTATTTCTGTGCCGGGACTGCACATTATTGAAAGTTTGCCATTAGTGTAAATTGGGGATTACTTTGAACTATTGATGATATGTTTCAATATCATCTTAAAGTGAAATGCAAAGTGGGCAGGGGGCTTTGCTAGTCATTTTACACAACTGCCCTCATCCTTGCATTGCAGCATGGCTACTTTCTCTTTTGTATTATGTTTTTTAATGTGTGCATGTGTTCACAGTATAGATTTTTATACATCTTTTTATCAGCATGTGTGGGGAGCTTTGGTAGGACTGCCCTTTACACAGCTGCCTCCTCACACAAGACCTATGATCCACGTACAGTAAAGTCTTGATTCTAAGACCTCTCACGGTTCCCAGGAAACATGGTTGTGTCTGATGAGGCACACTCAAAATCATTAAAATAATTTGGGTCTCGATGACTGCAACATAAACAGAACCATAGTTGTTTCATAATCATAAAGGACCATGATGTAACAAAGAAATTTCTATGCTTCTACTTCGTGCAACACGAAGTCAAACACAATAGGCAGAAACTAATTGTGTAGCTAACCCAATGTAACACATTTTTCAACCATTGCAACATAGCTTTGAGAAACAAATTTTTATCTTGACACTTTTTATATGATACCAAAGGATGCTCAATACCAAATAACAAAGATAAAATTATGATGATATAGTTTCTCTGAGATACTACACCACAATAGAATCAGCAGCAATGTAATAGCAGTGCCTATTTTACTGATCATAATTGCTTCAAGTAACATTCAAGGAATGAAATTCTCAGTGAAACAAATAATATCACTAAAGTCAACTTTATAAAACCAATCTTGTACTTCCCGTTACAAGATCCCAGAATTATACTGTAGTTAGTTACAGTTATTAAAGCTATTTAGAGACAATAAACTAGATGTATAATTATAAGAATTAAAAAATTATATAACTATTAGTTAATACTGTAAATCTCATGTTATATTTGGGTACAATCTCTACTCAAATACAATTTTGTATTCTCAAGCATAAACCTCAACAATCAACCAGATACAAATAAATTACAGTGAAACCTGGTTAATAACAATCTCTTTAAAATAAAGTTCTCAATCCCCTTGTAGTGAGGTAGGGACTCTAAATGTTAGTTATATGCGTAATAAAAATTTTGTTAATTTGTACTGCAAAGTAATGTCAACTACAACGGTCGAGAAGGTATGCAGGTGAAAAGAACATCTTTATTTTCTAATATGCCGAATTACAAACTGCCAAAGTACAAACAGCCAAAATTTCAGATCTCTTGATCTTGTATTAAAGAGGTTGTACTGTAAAGAATTTAAGAAATGGTATTTGCAAAACACAAATTACATTGTGTGGTATGAACTTATATTTGAGCTAAAAAATACCATCTTTGTGCTGATAGATCTTGAGGTTAACTTAAAATGTTCTCTATTGCAACATGAATTGCTGCATTTGCTATATGGATTTAAAAAATACTGTCAAGCTCCTGCATATACTGAAAAAAATTTGTTTTATGTTTGTTCTAAGAATATTTCTGAAGAAATAAAACATCTAAGAATGAAAATATTTCATATAATTGTTTCTAAACCAACACACATATTTATCCAAATACAATGATTACACTCCTCATCACAAACAACAAGAATTTTGTTTTTACTCAACTTTCAGTTCTAACATAGCTTTGAAACATACTGGCACACATGATCAAAGATTCCCAGTATACATACTATATCTTTCAGCATTCACTGTCTTAAAGCATATGTGAATAAAATAAATATGTGCCAAGACATGTTATGCATGTTACTTTCTAACACACTGAAAAAACTCCTACCAGTGGCTTTGTATATTTTAATGCAAGTGCTGTATTTTTACAGTAATGTTGGCACTGAGTTAGCATAAATTATTCCTGTATATGATTTAATATCACATGTAAGGGTAATTAGGTAATAATCAAAATTAAAGCTAGTGAAGTGTTCCCCCCCTCCCCCCCCCCCCCAACTACATAGTAAGAATTTGCACAGTAGTAAAAATATTTAAGTTTGTAACAATTTCACAGACATGTGTGAATACTATTTATTATGGATGTGACAAGGATGACACTGGACAGAAAAAAATAAACACTGAGCCAGTCTTGATCAACTTCAAACCAAACATGGCGGCCTATCACTGCACACACCAACTGCTAAGAACAATTGTCTGCTCCTAATCCGTGTCATGGGGTTACTTAAGTTAGTCATGTGATGGTTGTCCTATGGTTCGACCATACGTCTATACTGGTTTTTTCAGTGCATATTGTACATTGGCCTAGCTGGAGGTATGCAGTTCCATATTAAGTGTGCTGTTCAACAATGTTCTTACCCAGGAATCAAATTCTACTCCTTTTGACTCAAATATACCATTCACAAACCGCCACAATCCCTACCATAGTGCAGTAACAAACACTATATGTTGTTCACGGTATACTGAGCTTTTTGAAAGCTCTGCTTAAGATCTACTTGTATGCACACTGTATTTTCTTTCACCATATTAACAGTTAACATTACCATTAGCCTGATAACTTTATTCACACGTTGGTCACATGAAACTGTTAAATTATTAGAAAAGTAAATTTTTTACTAATTTGCTAATTCTTACTTATATGTAGGCCGTAGAAATTTTCGCGGTCGAAAGGCTATTGCTGTAATACAATTTCATATCAACCCAAATGTGCTTGTTCACGAGAAAACTCACAGATGAGCTATTTTTTTATTATTTTTAAATGGGTTCTAACTGGGATGTCAAACTCAATTCCTCGATATCCGCGATTCTTGAAGAATCGTATAGTCGAAAATCAAAAAATCAAAAATCAAAGCGTTACAACCAGATTCCTACAAATATATAACCTATCACTAGAGGCACAATTTAAAAAATTGTGATAAAACGAAATAACACCGAAATACAAGTTAAAATGCAAAATAACACAAAATACAACAAATGCATGATATCTCACGAAATGAGCTATCTCCAAATGAAATAAACTCTTCTATATTATATCACGAATTTACTTACGCACTGTAAAAATCTAGACATGCGCGAGTCTCGGGAATATTGAGAAATTCTAGAGATGAAAAAATCCTCTATTTCGTCTTGGGACAATTTTTACATCTTGGAAACCATAGTCTTAAATGCAACAACACACGCAAATACATTATTTTTTCTTGCGAAACTAAATGTAAACAAACATTCCAAAGATTACACAAGCAGTAAAATATGTACTTTGAGATAAGCTACAGAGAGTTTGACAACAAACCGCCTCCAACTGTGCGAAGTGAACACACACAACTCGAATGTGTGCAGTAATGTATGGCGGCCACTTGTTTACTAACATTGACGGATGTGCACGAAACAAATGTGTGACATCTAAATTGACACATTAAACGGACTGTTTCATAAAATATCTAGTCTCATAAATTATGGAAGATGCTGCAGCCAATGTAAAAGACCATAAAATGTCTATCATTTGGATATTTTATGTACAGATAAAAGTGCAAAGGCGAGTGTAAAGTGTGCAAGAAATTAATACAAACACAGACGTGAACTGGTCTTGGAAAAAAAAAAAAAAAAAAAAAAAGCAGATGATATTGATATTATGTGGATCCTGCTTGTCTAGTTTATGAATGCATCTCATAATTCCTTTGCATTAAAATTTATCAGTGTAAATAGGCCTAATGTATATTTTTTAAACTTCTTTGCATTTCTAGAAAAATTGTTTGTGAATTTACCAAAATGATACTGTATTTTAAAGTTGGAGCCTTTTAAATAATTACTGTTTTAAAATTTTTTTAACTATGAATGCTTTTTAATAAGTGCCAGTCTTGCAAACATTTTAATAATTTATTATGTTGGTGAACATTTATCATGGCAAGTGAGGTTTGAAAATATTTTTGAATAAACTATGTGGACAAAATATATAATGATATATATATGTACATTTTCAATATTATCTCGTATGCCTCTTTTGAACTTTTAAGAATTTCACATGAATATGCTCCCACTGTTCAAGAGTTATGTTATTTGTGTTAGTAATAGGCCTACTACTAGTGTAGGCCTAGTTTAAATAGTTAAATTTCACACTCTCCTATATATTAATTAGTTCTGTACGGTAAGTGTCTGTAATTAAAGGAATCACGAGTTTTGGAATTGAGAATCGACAGTGATATCAGCATCGATATAGAGAATCGAGGAAAAGTGGAATCGTTACATCCCCAGTTCTAACCAAAAATGTCAGTGATATTACAAAAGTAAATCCGTAGGTAGAACACAGGTAATATCTTTTTGAGCCAATTAAATATGGCAATTATGCACTAAACATTCGCACAGTATTTATAAACACTCCTGACTTTACTTGTCTTTAGTGATTTGTGGTTAAGTTTGTCGTAACGAGCAAGGATACTAATTTTAGTAATTTACTTGTGCTGCAAAATCGGTTTAAAGAATGCTAAAAATAGTAACTGTTCTTTACTGTTCCCGGCAGTTTTAAAGCGAAGGCTTCTATGTGTTTGATAAACTGAACAGGATACAAATAGTACTGTGTAAACATTGAGCGGACCGGAACAGACACGTGCATAAACACTACTGTGCAGCCATGCCGTATGCTCAATAAACAGTGATAGTATGTTACAAAAAAACAGTTACATGGGAAGGGACTTTGTGTAAAAATGCACATATCTGTTGGCAGCAATTTACACATCACTAAGAAAACAAAAAGGTTTCTGCCCCCGGCCCCCCCAAAAAATAATCTTAACAGCTCTAATATTCGAAACTGTGTGGAAACATTTGTACCATGTAAGGAGAATTATTATATCAAGTGGGGTCTTAGTGGTTCAGTGTGGATAGAGCAATTCCAAGTGGGGCCTTAGTGGCTCAGTGGATATAGAGATTCCAAGTGGGGTCTTAGTGGCTCAGTAGGTAGATATATTTCAAGTGGGGCCACAGTGGCTCAGTGGATAGAGTGATTCCAAGTGGGGCCTTCGTGGCTCAGTGGATAGATATATTCCAAGTGCGGCCTTAGTGGCTCCGTGGATAAAGTGATTCCAAGTGAGGCCTTAGTGGCTCAGTGGACAGAACTTACTGTCACAAAAATTAATTATTTATTCCTATAAACACGTGTGCGAAGCAGCGGGTAAAAGCTAGTCTAAAATAAAAGTTATATTGTAAAAATAAGTAAACATTAGGCATGTGTGAATATTTGAAAATTCAAATAGTTGCAAATAGTAATTTATAAATTATTCGCATTCAAACATCTAATGTGAAAATGGGATCCAACATAGGACAAAAGTACATTTACTGAATGCTTTGATTTGGGACACAGGTTGACTTGTGAAACAATAAGTTGGAACTGTCTCATGAGGTCAGAGGGACAATTGGTGCAATCCGTGAAACCTTGTCCTAAGAGACAGATTGGTAGAATGCAAATGTAGACAGGCCTTCATGCACATCTCATCTGAGAGTATGCTTTCAAATGCTATCATGCAACATAATGTTAAGTTAACAATCATTTCAAGTGTGCACTTCTACACTCACGAGCAGTTGAATTAAACCCCACTGCAGTGTTGGCAAGATAGCGATGTAGTCACCCTGTCGAATGGAATGGAGCCCAGACATGCTTGCCATGCATGACTAGAATTGTCAGAACTTATACTGACCATCTGAGTAACAATGAAGCACAGAATGGGGAAGAAATAACATCTCAGAGCATTTGATTGTGGTAAGATAGCCAAGACCAGATGTACGGGGCTTAAAATCTCTGACGCCCTGCAGGCACTGGCATTTCCATGGGCCAACACGTCAAGAGTGTATCGAGAGTTCATGGATTTAGGCAAAACGACCACCGCCAGAGACAACTGCAGTGGCGCACAACATATTGATGTCAGGGGTCGCCATCTGCTAGCTAGGTTGGTAACAGCAGATAGACAGGCCACAGTGCAGCAGATCACTTGCAAATTCAATGCTTATCTACAACAAACTGTAAGTAGCCACAGCAACCAGAACCATCTCCTCACTACGGGGTACAGGAACCACTGCCCCATTGGGGTACCTCTGAACACCATACATCAAGGCTCAACTATTAATGTAGGCATTGGAAAACTGCTTTTGAACCTCAATGAATGTTAAAAGTGTTTAGATGGATGAGTTGAGGAACATGTTGGTAAACGTTGATGGTAAGGTGCAAGTGCATCGCCGTGCACATGAAGCAATGGATCCCTCATATCAGTGGAGTGTAGAGTACAGCTCAGACTGGTGGTGGTATCCTCATGTAGGATTGTTTATGTGGGATGAAATAGGTCCACTGGTAACAGGTGCCATCGTATCTTACCAGTGAACAACACAGGAATCTGCTGGCAGGTCATATGCACCCATTTCTGAACCCACAGCACGCTACAGGAGACTTGTACCTAAAGAAAGACAATGCACTGGCCCACTGCATCTGAATTGTGACTGAGTGGTTGGATGAACATTCCGCTGACTTGAGGTTGCTTACCTGGCCCCTGAGCTTTCCTGACAATCCTACTGAAAACATCTAGGATGTTGCTAATGGGGATAAGCGTACCATGGATCCTGCTACAACCAATCTCTGGGCATTGTGGGAGGCTGTGCAGTGATGATGCATCAGTATAGCTCCCAACCACTTCCAGTGCCTTGTAGAGTCCATGCCATGCCACATCACTGCCAGCGTCAGGGTGAAAGGGGGTGCTACATGCTACTAGGCAGGTATCTCTATTTAAACTGCTCATGAGTATACGTATCCTGTCGAGACAATAAAAACAGTTTCCTGCTAAGTAATGAAGCAAAACCTATTATAATGCCTCAAAATATTTTCGAACACAAAAACAAGGATAATTATAATTATATAGTATTTGGATAAATATCACACTTTACAATCCAACAACTTTACAGTACACATGTGCTATTCAATCAACAGTATGATTCATTAACAATATTCAACAAACAACTAATTATTTCTATAGTTAGCACCATTCATTAACACAAAATAAACATTTTCATTTCCTGAAACAAGCTGTTGGAACACACAGTAGAGAAATGAAAAGACTCCAAACAGCAAATGGTAGCATGCAGGAGCTATCCCACGACTAGCGAGGGCTCACAGTCTATACTAGGAGGACAAAACCTCAGTTGGGGTGCGAGCTAATGGTAGCTCGAGGCGATGCCAAACCGCAGACAGGTCTTGTACTAACTGATGCATCATGGAGCAGGTGTGGTGAGGGGTGGGAGCAAGCCGTAGCTTCTCCTCTCCCACTGGGACCGTCGGGTAGTTTATGGCCTGGATGTAGTGGCCGTACTCCTGCAGCAGTACATCTGACGCCAGGCTGCACTGCATTGCGTTGCCAACCTGCTCACACATTTACCTTCCTGTCAGCCACAACTAACACATATTGCACAGTAACATAATCCAGTACTAATTTTAGATGGTAATGCACGGAAGGAAGATGACACTTCCCAATTATATTCTGACAAGGCAGATGGATTCTGCAGAATGCAAATATTTAATCAAGACAAGTATTATTTCAAAGTACAAATCTATTTTATTACCAAGAGAAAATGTGCAAGTCACTTGTCTTACTTTGTTACTAATATCAGTTCACAGTTATTTAAGGCATGTGACAAAAATTATACTCACATATTACATGTTTAAAAACTTATGTACATCCATACAGGTAGGAAAAAAATTTTTAACAATGATTATTTTATTTATTTTTTCCATATACAGCAGAGTATATAACAAGAACTTTAATTGATCATTCAGAATTACTACTTTGCATAATACAATATATTTATGTACATAACTATATGTTACTTTGATGATGCATTAGGCAACACAAAACTTGCTACAATGGCAGCAGAAAGTGAGCCAAGGTAGTGCCATGATTCTAGGCAGGAGCACAGAGAACAACTGCGGCTAGAATGTGGCCCTATTCCTCCACATTCCATTACTGTTAGTCATAGTCAATCTATTCCTTCACCACCAAATAAGGAATTCAAAGAGGAGGGAACACCATTAAATGCAGAGGTCTTGCAAATATTGGATATTGTGGCTAGTGTTAAATCAAACAAGAGATGTAGAAGAAAACATTTAAGTACATACAGTTTTATTTATTCATGCAGTTTGCCCAGCTACAGGATAAGGTTTGCAGAAATTACAATTTATAAGCATTCTGATTTTTAAATTCATAAAGCACACGTATGGTTAGATTGGAAATTCATTTAACAACAGAGTAGACAGTAAATGTATTACTATGGTACTATTCAAATTTGTCTTAGTTAATGTATCCTGAAAATAAAGAGCAACTTATGTCTCTTGGATTCCAGTTCTTCAAAACAACTTAATTTCACAAGTCTATAAGCATGAAATGCTTCACTGATAAGCCTTTGAGTTGAGGCCAACTATTAAACTTGCATGCTGTCTTGCAAGCCAGTTTCCCGAGGGGGCAAGTTAGGGACACAGTGGTCACACTGGTGTCACGTACAGATAAGCCATGATGTATTTTTCAGTCACATGCAGCTGTTTTCCTTGAACTACTCTCTGGAGGGAATACATATGACTGTAGTATCAAACAAATTTTGTAGGGTTTTCCCTACATATTTCAATGAACAAGTTTCTTCAGTCAATTAAGTGTGGTAAAGGAGCTTTACTTTTTTCTTAAATTGCTACCTTCTACAAAATTTCTTACCAGTACAAGTCTAGCTGGGCAGCATATCCTCCACGGTTTATTTTCTTAATATTTCTAACAAACCTACAAAATGTAGCTGGCAATCATGGGGTACGTGCAAACAACTTCTTCCTGCAATGAGTAATGTTATCACTTGATCCTTCCTGCCACCCTCATCCACACAGCAATTGTGTACCACTACCAGAACCATATAAAACTGTTCTGAATACTGTGGATGAATTCGCTAGGAATTTTAATTTGTAATATATATATATATATATATATATATATATGGTGTAATTTAGTTGTATCAGTGAAGTAATTTGGTATAAAAGTAAGCTACATTGTAAGACATTCTATCGTAAATAAAATAAATAATTTTTGTCTGGAAGTCAGGGAAATATCAGGGAATTTTCAAATTAAAAAAAATTGTGAACCCTGTACTATTATTCCAGTGGATTACTAGAGAGGTTGGTACTAGGAAAATAGTGTCTATGTATTAAGGTACCAAAAATGTGATTCTTTTTTTCGATGAGATACTACTATCATTTTCCGAGATAAAAAGTAAATGATGGCTAGCAGGAAGTAACATATTTATTTGTAAGGCATCAAAGAAGATTTAGAGTGGCTAATGTTACAGAAAACAGGGAAAAACTGAAGAAATAAGAGAATTTTGGATGTCTGGAAAAGTCTGGGAAATTTATGAGATAGAATTGAGATAAAATGGTTAAAAATACATTTAAATAAAATTAATACTGCAATTTAGCACTTCTGCTACATGCTATTTTGTGAATTTTACTGTCCATTAGTATGGTTTTTTCCAAATTTGTAGGGAGATATAACAGTTTGGGCACAATTTTGTATCATAACCATAATTACAGACATTTTCTTGGTTGAATTTTTTCCTTGGTAATACAGCAAGCACTGATATAGTGCAAGTGGGATATTAGTAGTGAGCTTGAGATTTTGCAAGTAAACAATTAACTGAAATAATAACTGCAATACTTGTGCTGGTTCGTCATGAATTGCTACATTGCATAATGTCTTGTCTTTGTGTTGAGACTTTGTTTCTGGCCCGGAAAAAGCTAGTATTTCACCTATGTGTCATTATTTTTTCATTTACCATCTTTGAACAGTACATATATGCATTAAGTGATTTACAAATATTTATTACTTCATTCAAAAGCAACCATTCAAGAAGGCTACGTAATGCTACACATAAAATACATGTTTAATTTTTGTGGCAACATCAAATCATTTCTAATTTTACTATGTATTCCATCAAGGAAAAGTAACAGGATATCTATAGAAGTTGAAGAACTGTCAGGGGATTTGTTAAAAGGATACTGTTAATGACCCTGAGACTTTACCATTTTGAGAATTATAGAGTTTAATAGATTTCATTATATTACAGTGAAACCTCTATTTTAATCTTTTCATGGCATGGGGAAAAAATTGCAAAATGCAGGAAAGTATAACAAGAGGGAAACTTATGCTGTAAAAACAGATGTTGGGACCAAAAAAGTGTGTGTAAAATGCAGGAAAGTGTAAAATATTCAGGGGGTATAATACAGGCGTTCCACTGTAATTTCTGTCATGGCCACGGTCTCTTTTATAAAGTAACTTTTGTGATAAAATAAGAGTGATGAAAATGATAAGAATTGATATTTTTTGTAATTATAAAGTGTAAATGATAAATTATCATGAATCTATGTATTTCAGTCATTCGTTCTTATTTCATAATAATACACAAAGTGAGACCTTCAAGTTATGTTTAGTTTATTTTATCCTGACAAACTACAAGTGATGTTTACATGTTCTAGCCTCACCACAGGCCACTCTCAAGAAGAATGTTAGGCCATACATGTCACAGGCACCCCCCACTGGGATGCCCAGAGATTGGAAAGCGTGCTAACTGCTGCCACCTGTTAGATGGTAACCCACATCACACCCTGGCGTGCTTCCACCCCTCTGGCCACTGGCCATGGAGGGGAACGCAGCCCAGTGCTCAGCCGCCTTCACTACTCTCTCCCTGCCTCTTCTCCCCCCCCCCCCCCCCCCCCCCCAACAGGCCATGTGTTTCTGGTATACATAACACCTGCTGTCTTGAATTCACTGCTGACTTGTGCAAGATGTCACACTGTCTGGATGTGCACTGAAGAATTCAACATATGCTTAGATATGCTTTGCATCACCGTTCTCGAGTAGGGCCTAGAAATTTTTGCTATGTGCAAAAAATGCAAAATACTGAAAAATTATGTTTATTCACAAAATTCTGTAATAATTCCTGTATTTGCGAAACATCAACACACTGTTTTTTTTAATGATCTAAAACTGAAATATAAGCTTCTTTTAGCATTAAAACTCTTACAAACATTAAGTTTACAATTTTTCATTTGTTGTACAGCATTATCTCTCATTTACTTGCAGATAACAATGCAGATAACAAAACTATTTGTATAGTGATCACATTGTCTACTATAAAAACGTAAACAAAACTTTACGTCATGAGAAGATTCAACAACATACATCGAGCTGAAATGCTATGGTGCTCGGCCAATGGCAGAATTACGCCTAAAGTGTATTTTAATTATAAAAGAACTAGAGTTGTTCCAATGTTTTCTGATACAGATACAGATTAGGGTGAGATCCTTGATACCGCGATACTGTACAGTATCGAGTATCACATGAGATATCCAAAAATATCAAATTTTAACACTCCATTTACTCATGCCACAACTATGGTACCCCAATGTACCATAACTTTCGGAATGCATACGATACTTTTGAAAAGTGTACCATTAGTATAGCTAACACCCTTTTTTTTTCTTGTACCATAAATATGGTTCATGCATACCATAACTTTCAGAATGTGTACGATACTTAAAAATAGTACCATAATTTAATCTGCATCCTTCGTGAATTCACACACCCATAAAATTCTAACCTAGGTCCAACGGTTCACATGATATTAACAACTTTTAAATGTGTACCATAATTATCTTGGCTGGCAGAGAGCATTCCAAAACTTCCGCAAGCATTCCAAAAAGAATCCGTGGGTCAAGATCGGACAAACGGTTTACAAGTTATTAAATTTTAAAGTACACATGTACCATAATATACCATACTTTATTCATAGCGTAATATTCACACAGCTGCAAACAACTTGAGGTGTTTTTAGGCAACCCATACATACTGCAATTATGATCTTTGACAACATTCATTTTTATGGTACATATTTAAGGTACAATAAAAATGGGTTGAGAGTTGCGCGAGAGAGCAAATTGAGTAGTTATTGTATATCCCACACATACCATAATTATCTGATGCAACTGAATTATTAAATATTTACAAAAATAAATACCATAACTATCTGATACACCCGTCGTGGCCTAGCCCGCGGATTCTGCAAGCCATGATGAAACTACATTACTAAATATTCACAAAAAAAAAAAACATAATTATTTCATACACCTCTTGTGGGCTAGCCCACATATTCCGCGGACTAGGCTAAAGTAATTTCATTGAAGGCACAAAATAAAATAAACTGCAAAACCGCAAAAAAATTAATGTGTACTGAGCTGTGTACCACAACCACTGACTTCGTCCCATAGAGGTGTCCTGGCAGCATAAGCGATACTGATTAGACAGTTTTCTAAAACGTGATTAATACACCCCAACCTCATTATCATACTCATTTTCGATTATTTTCTTTATTAGTGACGACTGGCGTCATGTTTCTTGACTGCATTTACAGTGAGCAAGGTTAAGCTCCCTGGGAGGGAGACGTTCATGATCAAGCTCACCCTGGTGTTTGATTCCCCTGCAACCACTCTTAGCCCTTCTACCAGACAGTGCCCCATTAGGTCCCCCAAAGTGGACAAATCCTCGACCCGCCAGGCGAACTACCCATTAGAATCATTCTCACCATAGAAGGGTACAAAAATGATACCACGGAGGGAATCAGCACTCAGATCCACAGAGTTCAGCCCTACTCCCTAATTAAGTCCGAACGGAGGAAGGATCGCACACACCCTCCTCCTCCTTCTCCGCTTTCAAAAATCTATCGAGCCTAGAAAGGCGGAAGGGTGAGTAATGTATAGTAAAAGGGCGATAATAAAGAGCCATGAGTGCATCAAACTGTATTGCATAATGTAGAGTAACCACAGCCCTCAGCTGTCCTGTGTGAGCTCCACATTTTTACATAACTTAGAATGGCGCGCACATTCACCAGAGACCAGTACAAGTCCCGCAACACACTCTCCCCAGGGGTTAAAGCCATTAGTGAGCCCTAACCTCATCTGACCGCCATCTAGAAGAGAAAAACTGCGCTACAGGGAAAAACCCAGCCATCACACCAGCCTGAGAGAATGCACAAAAGGGTGGGGGCAACAGAAAGTAACGTCATAGATATCCAGTGACAATTCTATAGCACTACAACTCCAGAGCTCCATGAGCAGAGACTTCCAGTGACAGCTCTACATCACTGCAACCCCAGAGCTCCATGAGCCGAGTCTACGTCGCAATGAAGGAGGAAGATGGTGTGAATTGACGCACGATGTGTAGATGGCAATGCACTATGTATACATCCGACATATGCCCCTCTTGAGTCTTATTGGATAAGAGGTTATTACGCTGACCACCCTCTCGGTTTTGGCGAATGAGAGGGGAATCAAACCCCAGAGTGAGACGGGTGATATGAATTCCCTCCCAGGGAGTTTCACTTTCCTCACGACTAAATCTGTCAAAAGGCGGGATGGGACGTAAGTGGTCCCAGGTGTATGAATGATGACTAAGTCGATGATTACACGAAGGTGATGGTGGCAGTGGATGATCTGGTCGATGTTATGGGGTTTATACGCAGTGACCTCGTCGGTCAGCGTGCGGGGACAAAGTTGGCCGGGCTTTGGTTTCCACGTGCTTTGGGGATGACCTTCGGTGGGAGTTGAATTCTAATGGTTTTCTTGGATACCAACTTTATTATGCAGAAATTAGGCAGATCCACAGAAGGCAGATGTCAATCGCTGATTAGCTTGCCGGATGATTGATAATACTAGAATGGGCTGGATCCACCTCAACTGGGGGTACCTGGTGGTCATGGGTATTGGATGGCAATAGAGCAACCGATTGTTCCGGACGGGTTTCCTTCTGGTCTTCCTCCGGCGGACACCAGCCTAACCAACAATCTAGTGGGGATACCTGTGTGGGTGGTACAATTAATTTATAACACAGTGGTATATACTCTGGTCCACTAGGTGGCAGCTCTACTGGACTCTGATTCACAATATTAATATCAGTAGTAGTCTGCCTTTGTAAGTTGCATCTCTCACGGTGCTTCTGGCAGCTATCTCTGCCGTGTTTATTGTGCATCGGAAGTGAAGCTGTTTACCTTTCTGCAGATGCACAGTCCTAGGGGTATGACTGGGACAGTCACACCCAAGACCCTGCCGTGTGATGGGCAATCAAGGTATTAAGACTTATGTCGAGTAACAGCTGAGGGAACACTGATAACCCAGAAGTAGCGGCGTGCCCTTACAGGCTTAAATGCCATTCCCTTCAGGCCCCGTCTTCTGTGGAGTCCTGTGCACCTCACAAATGGTTACCGACGTGTTTAATTATTGCACAGATTAAATTACAACCACAAGAAATAATAAAAGATAGAACTATGCTACAATTATAGTAAGTAAAACCAAGGTTTTAGATTCATGTACTATTTACTATGGTGGATAAAGAAACTGGAAATTCCTGGCTGACTGAATACACTTTAAAATTAGCTAGCAAATAATATTAACAATTATTACGTGTTTAAAGCAGACGAAGGCGAGCATGATAAAATAATTAAATGCAAATTGCAAAGATTCTAAGTTGACGCAATTTACAGCGTATGACATTAGAAATGGGGTATTCTCCAGGGGGACGCTAATAATGCAATGACCTGCTACTGCGGGAGTCAAAGGAAGTTGACTGAGGTAAAGGGTAGTGGGTAGAGGTGGTCGGATTACCATCTGGAGAGAGTGCTGAGTCCTCACGGTCAGCTGGTATGGACGAGCCTTTGGAAGCTGGAAGGCTGGAGTGCTCGTGGCCTTCACAAGCTGCTGGCTGGAGAGAAAGCTGCCTTCACAAGCAGCAGACAGTTGTTCGAACCCCGTTGCAGGCTAAGGAGAGGAGAGAGAGTCTTTGCAGACTAAAGAGAGCTCGCAAACCTATGCTGCCGGTGAGCCTGGCGTCTCTGCTGGAGCCTGGTGCTGGACCTCCTTATATACTGAAAAATCCTCTGATCAGAGATCTTTTAGGGCATGGGAAGGGGGGGGGGGGAGAGTATCCTTCTAGCGCAGGAGTTGGTTTATCAGGGCGGCTGGAGTGCCACTCATTTCTTATCTTCCCGTTTCGAGTGATGACAAATGTAAACACCTAGCCCTGAGGCTGGCGGGTTGTGACGTCACAAGGTCACGGGGGTGCTGCCATCGCAGGGGTTTGTTGGAACTTCTTCCGTGGCTAACTGAAGGGTAGTGGATTATCAAAAATATTTAATTTAGTTGTAGGAGTGGCGCTTGCAGGCAGGATTCTGAGCGGGCGATGCATTACGTAATTAATCGTGTTAATTACTTTTATGTACGCAGCTGTTCAATGCTTGGCGTTTGCTTGCTCGCTACGTGTAATTATTTTTGCCACTGTTATTGTCTTGCCCTGAGCGAGGGTCACTCGTAGATGGGGCAAAGTCACCCGTAGAAAGCGTATCTGCGTTGAGCAGCATGTTAGCATGCGTCACAACTATGACTTCAAACCAGCCTGTGGGAAGCCACGACACCTTTACCGGGGTATGAACACGGACTGCCACACACAAGAGATGAATACTAACACCCCTGTTGCCAGTAGCAATAAAAATATGCACGTCAGTCATATACCCTAACCTCGCCACCTGAACAGAGCCGGCTTGCCACTATGTGAGCGACGTGATACCACTCGCAACATAGAGCTACCCTGCTTCCATGTCTCGCCAAGAAAGTGCAGCAAGGGATAACGCAGTCCACACAGGGAGGAGCCAGTCATCTAAAAATGTCCAAAGGAAGCAGAAGGAAGACAACAGTCTGTATTTCAGACCGGACGAGCCCTCAGAACGCTAATTGATGTAGAGTTGTCATTGCGTTGGCTTCCTCTGCCTTGGCAACCCAGTAGCTCGCCCTACCACTGCCGTGCTAGGGCCCTCTACGACAACCAATCTACTACCAGAGAAGTTTGCTTCAACCCCTGACACATGCATTCGGAAGTGTCTCTCTCCGTCCCTTCAGGACCACACTAGAGGACAGTAGGGCTTGAGTTGTTCTCAAAACAACTTTATTAGTTGCTTTAGGTTTGCTCTGGCTCTAACAGGTCTACTTCACTTGTTCATAATGTAACTTCCGCCAGTTGCTTGGTAACTACGATAGCATAGGAGTTAGTACGGGTCACTGTGTTTATTCTCCAGAGAATAAATATGTTCAAGTCAACACACTGCGTTCAAATTTCAAGGGTGATTTGTGCCACTCAACCTCCCTGTAAATGCAGTCACCTGAAAGAGCAGCAGGTGACTGTTTTGGAAACCCTTGCTGATACTAGGGTAGGACTGCGGACTCCCTTAACTGGGTAGTTCGTATCTTGCAAAACACCACATGATTTACAGACCACCTAAACTGTGGGATCAATGCGCGAAGGTACTTGGCGCCCCCTAAAAGGTGCACTCCCCGAGGAAGCAACTGGACCACCCGAGTCAGCTAACACACTCCATCCACCGCATGCAAATCGCCGGTTGGAGTGCCAGATCTGACAAGGTGTGACCCAGTAACCTCTGAGCAGCTCACGATGAAGCCTTAGTGCCACACCAAGTCAGCTAACCTGCACGAGATTCGCCAGTCGAAGCTGACGAGGTGTGACATCACATCTGGGTACTCTTTGCTAGGGAATTACTGTCACCTACCGCTTGCTTGCTGTGAAAATTCTACCTGATCTAATGCCATTCACCCGATGTAGAGCAGCTAATTGGGCTCCTAAAGCAGATCAATTGCCAGGTAATCCATCCCAGTTTGCTTTCAGCCTTTCTCATGCTCGGGATCAGGCCAAGCCGCCTGCTGACTGCACGAGCTTCGCTCCTCAGTCCCCCCAAGTAATACTGTTTGAGCCACCCCAGAAGATCGCCGGCACACCACATCCCGTCGTCGTCCACCTACAGCTCAAACTGCCTGTGGGACTGTGCCTCACCAGTACCATGTACCGGAAGCCAGCACCCGCTGCTGCCACCTGGAGCCCAGAAGCCCCTGGACCAACCACTGCCAGCCGCACACCAGCCACCCTTAGACAGGCTCAGAGAGTCGTCCGCCGCAGTCTGCTAGCGGTCAGCTATAGCACCAGTCTACAGGTGGTAAGCCAGCATCCACTGCAACCCACGCTGCGTTAGACGACTACATAACGTACCGCCACTTAATCAGGCAGACTCTGTACACCGGTTCCCTCCAAGCCAAGGCGCATCCGCAATAACTAGCCCATAGGGCCACCCAGGGTTCTCGCCCTGAACCCACATAAAAGAGCTCCCTTGCAAACTAGGTGACGTGCCTAGCTTCCCGGCCGTCATCCGTAAAACTTTTCAACAAAACGGGATTAAAACCCCAAGAGTTATTGAAGTTTAATAACACAAGCAAAATGATAAAGCATGGGAGGGGCGACAGCACAATGGCAGGACAAAGAATGAGGGTAGTCACATCACAAGCACAACATTTACATTGGGCTGCCTGAGGGGTGCTGGCCTGGGTGGAATGAAACTATTTTTAGATATGAGCTGACTTGGCCTGTACAGTGCTCACCAAAATAAATGAAATGCATAGCAACTAAAAAGAGTACAACCAATTTAATTTTTGGCATATTTCCCTTCAATTTTCCAAATTTTTTATTGCTAAAAATTTTATGGTTCTTCACAAGCGAGTTGTTAAAGAAAGTCATGTTTAATAGGGTTGTTAGAGAGAGGTTATTTATATAACATTACATTTTGCTGCTAGAACCATGTAAAAATGGCCTAAATAAAATTTTAAAGCAATTTTTGCATATAGGGAATGAAAGTGGGTCTGAATCGGACCAAATTCAAACAACAACTCTTTCAAAGTAACCACCATTTTCCTGGGAATCGTGAATGGTTGTAATTTTGAGTTTTGACTGTGGAAACAGGTATTTAATATTACAGCTGTCTGGGATTTAAAGTGAAGTACTTTACAACAAAATTTTACTGTATTATCCCAATTTTTGATATTTTCTTTAGTTAATGTGTCTATGCACTGTTCCATTGAAAAACAATGAAGTAATATATTGGATTTTTAGTTATAATGGATTTGTTGCAACACCTCTAATAATGGGTATCGTTGAATAAACCCTGCCCATTGCACAACACTATTAGTGGAGTCACTCACCCGTATAGGAATGATGTGGGAGGGCGCAGGCTCAACAGGCAGCCCTGCATCAAACAACAGGCCTCTCAGAAAACTGACATTCTGCTGGTGTTTGGCACGCAGCTGCTGGCCCTCTTGTGATGCTAGTATCTGCACTGCCTCCAGTGCTCCGGCAAGTACTGTAGGAGGTAGCGATGTCGTGAAGATGAAGCCAGATGCGTAACTACGCACCACATCCACCAGGCTGCTGCTACTGGCAATGTAGCCTCCCATGTTACCGAATGCTTTGCCTATTTCGGGCAAATTATTGAGGTTGCAAAAACACACAAACCTGCTATACCCAACATTTTTCATTAAATTATTTCTGCTCAAAACGAACTGATATATATATATATATATATATATATATATATATATATAAAATAAGGTCTGGGCCATTACCTAGGACTTACTGCAATCAAGGCATAGGCTGTTCATCGTTAATTGATCACTTTTGAAGTCAACATTTCAAAAATCACACTACCCCTACCTGCATATAGTATTTCAATAGCCACACTGACTGACAAAGTTGGCAACCATGGAAGGAAAGTATTTCTATATCTTAGCATTAGATTAAATGTATTAGGTAAACATTTGTGAATGCTGAAATGACTTTTGGTTTTTGCTTTTTTTTTTTTTTTTTTTTTTTTTAAAGCATGTAAGTGTAAGACATTGCAAATTAGTGAAGCATTTACATTAATAATAATTTAATATTTTCACTTGACCAATGCACAAATAAAGTGATTAGGCACATTGCAATGTCCATTTCACATATGGTGGAACAGTATGCAGTGTGTATACAAGTAAAGTTTAAGCAAGGCTTTCAAAAGTGCTTAGTTTACCCTAAACAGCCTGTACTATCTAAATTGTAATTAAACATGTAAAAATGAATTCAACATTGCAGTTTCACATTTAGCCCGAAATAGTTTTCAGGCTCGAAAAATTTGAGTTTATATATTGTCAGGTCACTCAATCGGTGACTAATGAGACTGCATTTTACTGTTAACGGAAAAAAAAAAATCACATTGTTTATTAATTAAACATTTATTTAAAAGGTAGTAATGTTTCAGTAAAAGTTGTCTTCAGGAATGGAGATATGGACGTTGTTTAAGATCAAAATGAGCATAAAACTGAGCTGCAAATCGGACTACGATGCAGCACCATGCTGAGGCAGTTTGTTACAAAAATAAGTGTCTCGCTTGTTTTTCGCATGGTGCAAAATCTCACAATTTAAAAAAAAATTTACTTTTGTTATTTGAAATCATGAAATAAACAGATGCTTTGTGAAAACACTAAATAATTGTGTAAGAGTGACATATCAAGTAGTTAAAACATAGTTGATTTAGGCAATCAATTGCAACAGTAATTGGTATTGAATAAATTTTTACAATGTTTGCTTACAAAATCAATTGCTCTTCGGAACGACATTCAATATTACCGAACAAAATGTTATAACTTAGGGTCTGTTTTGGTTTTCGGAAAACACACGGGGTGGACACAGGATAAGGATCTCTGGATCACTAATTTGGCGAGCATAATTCCCCGACAACATTAAAAACAATTCTTTATTGAAGAAAAGTGGTTGTTTTTCATTGTATTTAATAAATGGGACTCGTGGAGATAACATATACATAATGTGATTACTAATAAACACTAATATTAATTATAAGTTTTAATAACACACAAGTTGTAGGCAATGGCCAGCTCTTTTATTTTTACAGAGACCATGGTGGCTGAGCGGTTAGTCTGCTTGCTTCCCACCAAGGTGAACCGGGTGTAATCCATGGCTGGGTTACTCTCAAATTTTTGTATGTGGTAATCATGGCAGACGATGCTGCTGGTCGGCGGGTTTTCTTGGAAATCAACCATTTCCCCTGTCCTTTATTTCGGCACTGCTCCATTCTCACTTTAATCACCTTCATTGGCTCTCAAGACCGCGCAGTTAGAGCTGCCAAAATTTCTTCACTCATTGGTTTTTTTAAGTCTGATTTTATTCATTGAAAAACTTTTGTAGGATTTCACGCTAGTAAATAGCAAATCTTGCATATATCACTGTTGTGTGATAAAAATTTGGAATATATTTATTTCTATACAGAAGGTGGCATACAAATGTTCCAAAATAACAGAAATGTGCGCGAGTTAATAAACTAGTAATATGTATAAAACAACTTTTACAGAGAAAATTTGTTAACAAAGTTTCATTACCCACATGGCTATGTGGTCTTCTCAACATTTAAACAGCCTGATCGAATTCCCTTGCCACCCCCCCCCCCCCTCCCATTTTTTAAATTCAGGTAAACATGTTTCTAAAAGTGATGGTACTGGCAACAGCACATCACCACCACTTCTAGAAGGCAACAAGGGAAACAAGACAATTGACTGCTATACTTCCTAGCGGATGATGTGTCAGAAACAAAATGGCTGCTTGGTGATGTATCCAACATGGAAATTTCAAATTTGTTATTACAATGACACTTGCCTTTGCAAACTTGAACAATTGCTCTGACGTAATTGAACGTTTCACAAATCTCCATAGCATGAGTGAAGAAAAACAAAAAACTAATGATGAATAGTGTAGATTATTTTAACAAAACTAGCTTTTATGGTTGAAAACATGAATAAAAACAACTAATTTATTTAGTTAAAGTTTTTTTCTTAACGTTTTGTGCAGTTTTAAAATATGTCGCAACCATTTCACTGTTGCTGCACTGTTATTGTAATATGTATTTTTAAATAATATTGAAACCTAAATTCAGTATTTAAGTAAATAAAAACTGTTGTAATATTTTTAATTGTATAGTTACCTTTTTGTACTTAATTAATGCTGTAAATAATGCTTTTATTATCAATTTCAGCAATCTAGGATTTATTTGATTATTGATTGAGCTCTATGTTTCCGATATTTATTTATGAAATTACTTATTATAATTAATATTATGTACATGATGATTTAATTATTAATCACAGTGTATATACAAAGGTATTTACATATTTCAGTTTATCTAATCATAGTTTGTTAATATTTTACCATTTATATATTTTTCTCATTATATGAATTTCAATTAAGTTTTGGTCTGTGCTATGAAAGTTACATTTTTAACCCACTGTCACCTCCAGACTGATGTTTCAAGAGATTAGTTTCTTTAGCGACTGTGTTGCGAATTCCTCAGCTTGTCGCCTCCTTGTAGTACATTTCGCACTTGCTTTGCTGCAGTTGCAGTCCCTTGCAGTTTTCAGGGCATAATCAGGCAGTCAGCACGTGACTTCATATAAAAAATAGGATTCTGTTCACATGATTGTTCCCCCAACTCTGTGTGTTTGAGTGTATTTCACCTCTTCCGGACAGCCTGGGACATCTATCGTCGAAATTCCATTCTTTTCATTCACCTTTTGTTTGGCACTTTTGCATTCTTCATTCAGCATCATTAACTTACTTTTCGTCCTGCCATCCTACCAATATGTTTTGTTTGTGTTGTCATCATGTAGCCAGTCATAAATCTAGTTATTTATATTTATGAGATGTGTTTCTTTTTCTTATCCATTTGGTTCAGTGTTTCAAAATTGTTCTCCTCATGCACCAGTTATTTTCACTCATTAATATTTTGGCTTTTAAATTTTGTTTTAATGAGGATGCACGTGCCAGCATAAACTTTACTGCAATCATTGGCCTTATATTTCTGCACGTGCTGGCTAAATTTCTATCTACACACCTCTTAAGATAACCTTTATGCACATCACCTCCCCTTTCCTTGTTGGTGACAACATAGTCAAGTTAATTTTCTTCATGCTGGTGTTCGCCAGCAAATTATATGATCTTCTTGCCTGGGAGATAACTGAATTGTTCCTGCGGATTCGACAATGTCATAGTAGAGCTAACTTAACATGGAACTTTACCTATGATATTTTGAAGTATCATGTACGTGTTTCCTTTTTTAATACTGTGGTTACATACGAACATTTAATATTATACTTCTCCATGTATTTTGTAACTAATTTAATAACACATTTTGTGCGGGGTACCTCTTCCAGCAATCAATTCCTTTTAAATACACTCAAGAAAGACATGAAAGACACTCCTAATTCTTTTAATATTTTACTTTAATGTTTTAATAATATTTTACTTTAATGTTTTAATAATATCTTGATGATTATGCAATTTTAAAAAAATTATTGTCAAGTTTCATGTCCTACGATTTGAGGACTAACCTTTGTCTCTTAGTGTTATATCTTTTGAGTTTATATAAAATAAGTTAATTTGAATGATAATGGAACTAATTTTTTTTGGAAGATGGTTATTTGTTTGTTTTTTTTTTTAAAAGAAAAAATGTATACACTCAAAGAAAAGATTTACCACCCTAGTAACACACAACCACAAGTAATTTATTATTTATAGACAACTAAGTCTTCCTCTGGGCCTATATATTGGTTAATAATAAAATTAAGTATTGTATTTATATTTTTTCTTAGATTTTCACTTTTGTGCCATATATTATGACCCAGCATGATTATTTATTAGCACGTTTATATTTATATGTTGTACCTGGTTGCAGGGTCTCTGGCTTTTTTAACAGTATGTTTGATTATTTATGTATATTGCTTCCTTTTCTATTTTGACCTGGTCCTTCGGTAATATCATTTCTTTTATCAGGCCACCTTGTTTGTTTTGTATTTGTGGCATGTTGTTTATGTAGTTTGTGCCAAGGACTCAAGGGATTTCAGTGTTTGTTGGAAGTCTATATAATATTTTTTTAATTATCTTTTGGTCATACATGGGCAAATTTTTATAACCCACAAATTATGTACTTGAAGTGATGTAAATAAATGTAATGGGTTTTTACAAGTTACAGGGTTTTTCAGTTTTTGTGGTCAAATTTTTAGGCTGATGAAAAATGTTGCACTCTCCACAAGTTTTGTACATATGCAAAATAGTTATTTTTATGGTTGCATTTTTCAAAATAGTTTTCTTAGTGTGGGAATCATGTTGGTGATACATGCCACTGCTTTAATAACATTCATGTCAACTGTAATTGGAAGCCCCATACCAGCCCTCGAGGAGCCCTGATTTGAATCCACTAAACTTTTATTTGTGGGGACATTTAAAGGCACTTGTGTTTGCACCTCTAGTGGATGATGAGGACACCCTTCGTAACAGTATTGTGGCGGGCTGCAGAATAATCAGGAGTACTCAAGGGATTCATTAACGCATCTTCTGGAAGTCCACGCAATGGCAGGTTGATGCATGTGTTCATTTTGATGGATGGCATTTTAAACACATTTCCATTAGTGCTGATGATAAGCTTTCATTAATGTGTAACTAATTTCTATGCAGTTCCTACTGTTCTAGATGTATTTTCATGGTGTGAGGTGTAGTGTATCATGCAAACGAACGTTGAAGACATTCTACAGTAACATGATCCAGCCCGTCCGTCTTTACGTTTTTTTTGCAACATCCCATATATATATATATATATATATATATATATATATATATATATATATATATATATATATATATATATATATATATATATATATATATATATATAGACACACACACACACACTAATTCACGTGCACACATACACACGTGTACTGTACACATGAATTGGTAAATACATTTTTTATTGAACTGGCACATTTTTCAGCCATTCTGTATATACACACACATGTTTTTTTTGCAACATCCCATATATATATATATATATATATATATATATATATATATATATATATATATATATATATATATATATATATATATATATATATATATATATATATATATATAGACACACACACACACACACATTCACGTGCACACATACACACGTGTACTGTACACATGAATTGGTAAATACATTTTTTATTGAACTGGCACATTTTTCAGCCATTCTGTATATACACACACATGTATTGTGCACACATGAACTGAAAGTACTTTTTTTTATTGAATTGGCAAATTTCAGCCATTAAAGTGTATAACATGTTTACGTCAAATCAAGCACTTAATTCAATATTTTCCTGATCGCACTGCAAGTAGAGAAACAGTACACACTTTTCGTGTTCTCAGGTTGCCGGGGTTCAACCGCGAAACCTCATGGAGATCCGCAACAAACTACAGGTGGCCACTATTGCCACATCACCCACCATGGAAACAAGGCCAGCCAGAAGAAAAGAAGATGCCACCACTAGGTACAATGTTGAGTGTAGCCAGATAGAGACCGACCTTATTACCCACTCTCATATTACATAAATGACGGTACGTTAATTAACTATGAACAGACTTAGTGCACTAAATTAGTGTAAAATGTAATGCACTCAGTAGGGAAGAATGCGTGTCGAACTAGAACTGCGTCATTTAGGGAATCGACAGTCTAGTGTGAGTACTGGGTAGAGACTGAACACTATCTACTGTGGACTTTTGCAACAAGCAAGATGACGGAAAATGATAGGACACTAACCTTGCCTAGTAAAGTCAACGTAAGTGCCACGTAAAAATATCCCGAATAATAGTAAGAAATAGAACATGGGATATGATAAAGGATGTTGATTTAGGGTGTAATTTTAATCATGGATTTCTTCTTCTTCTTTCTTTAGATTAGTGCAATGTTAGATATAAGTAATTGTCGAAAAGGGTTTGCTAAACAGGTATGCCAGCAACGTCCCAATTTATATTGTGTTAACTGTTGGGAGACAGAAGACACTAATAAGCACACTCACAGAGGAAGCTAGATTAAATTTGCAAAATGTTAGGCGTTGTGTAAATAGTAGAGTTGTTCCGATACTGATACTAAGTATATCGGTATCTGCAGATACTTTGCCTTTTCCTTATATATCAGTATCGGGTATGGTATCAGGCCGATACATTAGTATCAGTTGTAGACAATTAAGTCAGGTTATTTTTTTTCTTTAGACAAAAATTACAGTATTTCGGTGTGTATACAGTAAAAGCTAGTTAATTCTAAATAGATTAATTAGAAATCACATATAATTCGAAGTGTGTATTCGCCCCCAAATGGAAGAATAGGATTTTATATGATTGTGCCAGCTTTCACGTCTGTTGACTGGTTTTCGTCGCCTCTAGTAATTTTAAATCAATGATTGTTGAAATTATTAATTATATTCCAAGTGTCTCATATGTGTTGTGTTAGCTTTTTAAATGACACTGAAGATACTGTAAATAATTTCTAAAGTTCCCGAAGATGATATGTAGAGTGATTAGATAGAGAATGATGGACTAATTGATTTCACAAATAAGAAAAGGTTAAAAAAAAGACCCATACTTAATCAAAGTAAAAGCTGAGTGCTTTTGAATATAACCATGCTTAATTATGGTGTGTAGTAACACACGCATTCTCATGGGAACACGTAAATAAGAAATGATGAGTTCTGCAAAGGTACATGGCCCACACTTGTGTACACACACTGTGAATTTTGTTGTAGTAGTAAAGTTTAAAAGTGTACAATAAAGTTAAATGTTGGTAGATTTATCATTACTGATTTACATATACACATATTATAATCCATTGTGTTTATTAATTTAGTTTGATAACACAGAAACCCCATGAGAACATGTATAACCAAAAAGATATGAGAATTCACTATATTATTCATATTTTACTATCCAGAAATCTCCATGTAGTAACTGAAACCATTTTGTACGACTTAATGGGTAAACATGTGGAAGAATTAAATTACAAAAAGAAATCCCGTTTGCTGTATACACTACAAGCCATGGCCAAATTAAACTTTTAGTTAAATTCCCAAGTGGCAAATATTAGCTTTGATGTGCTCTGTGCAATAGAACAAACTTTTAACTCAGTGCAAAGCCGAGCATTTATTTTTCAAATTTTTCTTGAGACAGAGCTACCAGAAGCATGCAGAATGATGAAAGGCAGATGCCTCCTCCTCGAACAGTGGAAGGGGAAGTAATGGCACCTCCTCTGCCACACTTATCCTCGTAGCATAGAGCAGCTACCACTACAGAAGCCAAAAAGCTGTGTATAGTCAAATGGACCTGACCTGGATGACACCAATCCACTCTTGACTTTCAACAGACGGATGGGTTTCAGTCGGAAGAAACGTGTATGTGTGTGGAAGGAAGAGGGGGGGGAATTGACGCATGACGAAATCTGCACAAAATAGAGCGCACTACAGAATCACGACTTCGCCCCATATGAGATGCTTGGTTTCAGTACTGAAGGCAGGACACTGGGAAATCCACAAGGTTGACCCAGACCCAACACACCTTCAACCCCCGTACTCCTAGCTTGTACTGCTTCCCTGCATACGCAGAAAACAGTCACGTCATCATCCTTCCCACACCAATGTTATTAAATTCAGCGCGCTCACCAGCAGAGGAGCATACCAGTTTGAATTTGGCACCACTGAAGATGTGGTCCAATCACAGAGGCATGGCCTACGCGAGTACCCTTAGCTTGGAAATTCTGCACTCAAGGCACTAAGCGAAGAGGCGAGATAAGGCATCAACTGGTCCATGCATACGATGTTACAAGCTCCACCCCTTAAAGGCATTGAGTAAAGATATACACTAGAGTGGCCAGGGGATAGGAAAAAGTCTGACCAGTTTTATATGTAAGTTCCGCTGTTGATCCAGAGGAGCGCTAGTGTTCTCGACGATGTCATTCGCGCAGTGTTGCCAATTCCGCAGCCGGTAAAAATATGTTATAATCCTGTGGCCTCTGCTCACCCACATGTTCGTTCAAATTCTGCCAGAGGCAAGCCTGTTACAAACAAGTTACCAGCATTTGTTGCAGCTGTGAATATCCAACTCATGATTTACTAGTGGCGGCCATAACACGTGTTTCGTTTCTGTCGTAGAATTATGTGATTGCGGAAATATGCAGTGATATCAACTACTGTTTGGTTTTATTTACCTCTACGAAAATTAATTATCGTAAATATATAACTGTCATTGTTTTTAATTATAATGTATTATTTAACTAAAGTTTAGGTGTTCATGATAAAATACGAGTACTGTTAGCACTTACAATTACAAATGTCATATTAATCATGAATAATGTCATACATCATAGTAAACTTTTCGTTCCGTTCTTACGTGAAAGTAAATGGACAGGAAATAATTGTTCAATGATGGAGAAATATATTTCAGATGCATGACTGCCTACAATTGAACACAATGTTTACAGTTTGGGGTTGTGATCTACTACATAGGTGACTGTTCGTACAAATTATCAGTACATTCAATATGTCGATTCGAGTGTCATTATGGCTGTGTCTGAACCTAGGAATGCATACTCCACTCGGCTCGATACGTGATACATTCCAATAGACATACTTATTTGCATCCTTTACAGCAACTACTTAGCTGATAAGATTCTGAACAAGTATTTTAACGGAAAACACATACTGAATATGTGCTGGAAGGTAGGTGCACAGTTTTAGAATTATCAATCCATTAGGAGCTGTTTCTGGAACACGCATGACAATGAAAGATGAAAGTGTTCCTATTAACCAATCACAGACTTTTTACAAGAAAGGAATGAATATACATTTGAGTCAGTAAACACAGTTATCGATAATGTATCATTAAAACTGGTAACACTAGAGTTAAATTTCCTTTTAACACTAATATCGGTAATAAATCAAAATTAAATGTCCGATATTGATATAACGTTTCCACTCATGCATGCTTTGCCTTGTAAAACCATTGGCAGTGTTCTCATTGCTCTGCATATTAACTACTAGGGGACCCAGTGACTGTGTTTTTAGTATTGTCATGTGCCTAGAACAGTTAGTGTACCAAAATTTAGTTATCATACAAAGACTAAAAGATAATAATAATTGCATACATACACCCACACCAGCACCGCGGCCTCTACCCGCCATCCTTCACGTACCACCAACCCCCCCACCCCCCATGGCCTCCGACAGAGATAGTCTCATTATATAGGATAAACTCAATGTCATGCCCGGTTTATAACAAATCATGATGAAAACTGTTATATTTATCCCGGCTCTTCTAGATCATTAAAGGTTAAAGAGTATACATTATTAAGAACGTTGCTTAGTGGCATTTCTCAAAAGGTAATGCCTCCATTCCACTCTTTATAAAAAGAAATATTAGGAATAACAATTATGAACTGCATATAAATCAATTTTCCTAATAGTAGCTTATGGACTGTAAGGACGCGAGACGTACACACATTTGTTTCCCCGTGTATGTGTGTATGTCATTTCCTGAAACATGTAAAACATTTACGTATGTAGACCAATGCGAACGCTGTATGAGCAGAAAACCTTTTGCACACCGCGGGAAAAGGACATTAATGATAACGTTTAAAGCTCAACTCTAATAGATGTTTGTTTTAAAGCGACAATACAACTGCCGCCTTGTAAGATCCACGTTTACAATAATGATGTGCATACGTGGATACTGTCTGAAAAGTTGGCAGCTCTGTGTGTTTATATTTAAACTAGTGTAACACAGCACATCATTGTATATTGTATACTGAAACCTCGGACTCATACCAATGTGAAAAACCTAGACACTGTAGTGTTTATCAGTAATGTTAACACAAAACGAACACATGAGAACTAGAAACAAAGAGAGTCGCAATATTGTACTTCAGACTACGAACATTACAAAATATAAATATTTCTGCACAAAACATCGGTTGAATGCAATGACTCAGTGCCAATCACTAATAGTCAAGCTAAGGCAGTGTCCGTAAGGGCAAATTTATTATTTTGTAACTCGTCATTTCGTAGGTTTCAATCCGGAAGTTGTCTACAGTCACTTGTTTAGCACTCGCGGCAACACATTCTTACAATAAAAGTGAAAATATGTTTTATATAAATTCAATTCTTAAAATGGACGTAATATTTCTACGGACATTACTGGAATGCTGCGAATAAGACAATAACATAATATCCAAAAACAACTTAAAATAAAAATGTGTTGCAAAATATATAAACAAAGCACAACACTTACTTACTTTTTAAAACAAGTCTAGTGTATTTTATGAACAGTTATTTGTTAAAAAAAAAAGAAAAGTTTTAAGTACGCATTCGCGCATGTGTTTTGAATGTGTCAAAACTAACATGGCGCTGATCTTGTCATTTTGTATTTTTACTAAGATCCGCTATATACAAAATATGAAATATCAATTTACCTAATACTTCACAATGTCTGTATAAAATATCGGGTCACATGATCATTTTGTCAACACGGCCCACGTTTACACTACAAAACCTAATAGGTACTTCTCTGTCATACAGAAACACATCTTCTGTATTTGCAGTTCTCCATTAACGTTTTAATTTTTAATTCCAGTGAATTTAAACAGGCAGCAAGCCTGTCACGTTTACTTTTGTTCCTAGCAACACCTCGTAAGAAACAACCATATTGAAGCAAATCATACTTCAAAGCCGATAGTTGCTATTAGAGAAGCTTATTATTGGTGAACAAATATAATCGTCAACATGTGCACATACACGCCTTTGTAATATTGTTTTAACTTACATTACTGCAAATAACAGTTTACCGCCAAAAACACCGACTGCTCTGCACTGATTGGTCATAGCCTCAACATTTTTTCTATAGATATAAAATACAACTATTTATTTCAATGCTTAAGGGAACCCCACCAACGCACATGACCTGATAAGGTTTCACTGGGAACCAAAACATAAGAGAACACACATTAGTCTCTTCTGCACACATTTAATGCATAATATAATGCTTAAATATTTCTATTGTGAATCCAGCTTTATTTCAGACGTGGCAGCTTACGCTGCATTACGGTGTGCAGGTATATATAATGTATAAACGCATCCAGATCAATACATTTCTCTGTTCATAGTGTACAGTTGTTACTAAGAATAACACAAATAGTATTAAATATCTTGACTGTGTCAAAAGTTTTTCGTGTATTCTGCAATGTTTGTTGTCTCCTGGCCTACAAATGGATAGTAAAAACAATTTACGAACACAATGTAGAAATTGGAATGATTTGTGACAGTAGGGCATTCTTGTGTGTTAACTTTGTGGCATATTTACATATAATTTACTTTTCCTAAAGTAGTTATGTTCTCTGTGCCCCATGTTTTGTTGAATAAATAAATACTATTTTCGTTAACAACCACTCTTTTTGTTAGCGCAATTATACTATACAAACAAAATATGTTTTATAACATGTACAATCATCTTCTTAACAAGGAGTGCTAATTCATACAGCAAGTATAGATTCAATTAGTTTATTGTGGGTATTTTCTCCTTTTTACTAGCATTCCCCTACCACTTAACATTGTTAAATGTAATACATTAGTATAATACTCAATATATGTAGTGTATCATATTTTCAAAACAGTTTTCTTTTCAATATTTAAAAATGACTTAAGAAGTTTCTGGTGCCTAACTTCTGCGAGATACTTGTAAATGGTAGGCAAAACAACTCGCAGGGGGCAGGGGTACAAATGCAACCAAATTTTATATGTAGGTGATTTGTGGTGCATACAAAAGGTACAACAATTATTTATTTTTTCCCCTGACGACTGCATTGGTTTAGATTTCAACGTACGAGTACTATTAATGTATGGAAAATGATATGAGTAATGACACTGCTTACGTATGGAAAACAAGGTACGGTATTCACATGTACGTATGACTGACATTTATGCCACTCATTAAAACATTGGCATATTATTTAAACAAGGGCGTGGTTAGGAATGTACTCTAGAATGGGAAAAGGGGGGGGGGGGGGGGTGTTTATGTCTATTTTTGAACAAAATACAAAACCTGTATTATTTAAAATTTATAGATACATAATTATTTATAATCAATGGATTCATGTACAGATATGGAACCACACAATGCTATAAACATTCTTCATGTTCAAGGCAGATCACATATTCCTTGAATTAACATATAATAAAACTTGTCATTTTATTTTCATTTCGATTATGGGGGGATATGTCCCAATATATCACCCCCGAATCCCGACTATGCCCCTGTTTTTAAATGTGTATCTTTAATGAGCATAATAATCATTCTTGTGCTATCCGTAATTAAACACGCTTTTATGGTTATACAGCCAAAAGAAGACAGAACTGTTACAATATTAAACCTAAGGCTTTCATATGTGCTTGTTAACATTACTCACGCTATACAGATCAAATTATCTACTTTAGAAAACAATCGATGTGACTAGCAAACAACCACTGCTCGTCGACTGTACTGAGCCGATACTTGCATATTATTACTTTTAGACAAAGATATTCTGGAAATGAACATTTTCCAACAATAAACTAATTTATAAACAGCCATAATGTGTCACATAAAAAAACTTGATACCCGTCTGAGATTCAAACTCTAAAACCTACAACTACATGGCACAGACCTGCACACTAACTCACTGAGCTACACAAACCACTTACAGTGGACACGTGTGATAAGATATTGTATAGCACATAAATCTACAGGTATCGCGTATTTTTTAAAGTGGAGCTTATTATTTTAGTACGACTGTATGAGTAATATGTAATGTTTCCTTTTACTTATGTGTATATTATGTTTCATTTTGTTCATTCACATGTTTTACAGAACTTTTAAACTTTTCGTAAATGGATATATACTACGTGTGAAAGGAACTCGGGTGTCAGCCATCTTGTCTGTCCCAGCGTGTGGGTATAACAGACAATCAGAACATTCTCTACTGTTGCAGCATTGTGACTAGGGGGACAGAGATGGAGTATAAGTGAGAGAGAGGGTAGATATCAATGTGGCAACGCCGCCGACATTCCCCATGCTCACGCCACGAAAATGGACTAGCGCGATGTGGTGTTCGTCCCACGAACTACAGCTGTAGTGGTCAGGAAATTTAACCTGAGGAAGTCCACTCTAGGTATATCTTTATTTAATGTTAGAGGTGGGACAAAGTCTCCGCACCCCTTGAAGCACCCATGATCAACAGAGATCACTATATAAGATGAGCCAGCCCATGCCTGAGAGAGTTGCTGGGGTGGCTCGCCAGTAACTTATCTACTCCTGAAGCGGCTGTGAAGGTCGGAGTTTGATACAGCGGAGGCAATATAGCCAGCCTTACATTGCCCTCTAGGCTGTGAAGGCTGAGGGCACCTGACTTAGGACCAGCAATCTTACACTTGCATCGCTTACCACAACGATGCTCTTCTACAGGCCATCTTCCCTGAAGGATGTCTTCAGCAGCACCTCCAGTCGTCATTGACCTCGAGAACCTCCTACTTCGACCTAGCCTTCCCTTGACCCAGCACCGTCCAGGTAACCCCAAGGTTACGGTGACGTAGACCCCATAAGGCCCTAGCCAGGCTACGCTACCGGTTGAGTAGAGTAACCCAGTTACATACTGTGAGGTCCCTTCTGGAGGGCACAGTCTGTATATTTCAGCTAGGTTCCGCTGTTAGATTAATGTTTAATTAAATTTCTTTAAATTTAATTAATTCACAAAACAAATGACCTAACATAAATGTAACAGGTAGCCTTCACCTGATTTGCATTGAATGTATAGTTTTAACTTCCGTAGTAGATTTGTATGCTATTTTACGGTAAAGTAACTTATGGTAGAAACCATTACTATTGTTATTTCAATATTATTTTTGCTTTACTGTAATTTCTTACGTGCATATATTAAAATCACACTCCAATTGAAGTTTAGTGCCTTCTACTACAAGCTTTATTAACCCCTGCATCCCTTATGTATATGAATCAAAGTAAGCTGCCAGTAATTTTTCAAATTAACTTTATATTTGAATATTTTGATTCTTAAATTGTGTATGTGAAGTAACGTCGGCTATGGTATCAGCTAAACTGCAAATACAGTTAAACGCCTCTATTACGACCCCATTTATTATGACCACCTCTCTATTACGACCCAATCCGAGGAACTGTGAAAAGTTTGGGTCGAAAATATTGAAAATTTGAGGCACATCTAAAAATAGATACAAGTAAGCCCTCGCCAACTGCGGTATCTTAACCCACTGTTTCAGTTATGCGCAGATTTGTTTTTGTAGACCTTTTCTCCAACCGCGGTACACGTTTCTATTACCCATGGTTTTCAGTCTATGGAAAACTAGCCCTTACTGATTTTAGTGGTCGCACATTTCTCAAGTTACCATCATAGAATTTGACATTTGTTGTCCCAAGCAGCATGAAGCAATAAATTACTTAATGCCAGAAGGGACACTGGGGGAAGTTACAGGCCAGGGTCAGTAAGGATTCTTTGTCCTAGTCACATGCCGCCGCCTCTGCCTTACCCTCACTGTTTTTTTTTCGCCTCCATTATCCCTCCTCTTTTGCTGTAAAAACAGCGGCACATTACACAGAACAGTTTCTTAATCAGTGTATGTATGATAACTCCAAATTTAATTCAATGCCCCCTTTTTTTTATTATTTTTAAGTTTATGTGCATCCACGCCTACATACTACGCAAATTTTTTGTGGTGGGCAATTGGTTTCTTTCTTGTGAAGTCAATTTTATGTGTACAGTGAATCAAGATAAATGTGTGCAAATAAAATGTGTTCTTATGTTACCGGTACCATATCATGGCGAGTGAGGCCACGTGTGTGTATAGGCAACGCCAAAAGTTTTTGATGAAAAATTCAGGATAATTAATATTTCAAGTAGATCAAACTAAATATTTATATTCCTGTAAACATTGCCAGGCCTCATTGTGCCAATGCAGAGGCCAACACGTCACCTACATTTTATATAAATTCAACACATTGACGTGAATCGCATCTATCAGCATGTTTTCCCAACGCCGGGCCGCTGTTAAGAAGTGAACCGGCCCTGTAACAACAGCAGTGGTGGCGGGCGGGTGCCGCCAGCCAGATTAATCTTGTAGCGACCGACAGCTGCCCAGCGTGAGAATCTAGGGCCAAGCTTTAGCAGCAAACCGCCACGCCCACGCCCAATCGTGCTGCAGAGGATCTAGGCGCTCGCCCAGCTACATACACAGCAAGAACAAAGCGAGAGCACAAGATGCACAAACATATTGTGCAACAACACCTAAACTTTTTAATCTCTACGTGCCTCATAGCAATGTATGACCCACGAGACCTGTGTAATAAATCTTTAATAATAACTTTATATTTTAATAATACATTGTCTAATCTTTTCATACATTTTCAATGGCCATGTCATACTGTGTTACGCCTTCTTTTTAATGACAAGGGGTGGTCCAATATGTCTTTTTTGGGTATCAAATTAATCAGGAGACATCCAGCTATTAAAATATACGTATGTATATTTAATTTAAAAAGTGGTTTTTTATGCGCTAGACATGATTGAACATGAACTTCATGCAAAAAATGACAGGTTTGGGGGCATAGGGGTTAAGGGTAGGTCAAATCGGCCAAAAATTTCCAAATTTTTTATTATGACCCTCCCTCTATTACGACCCTATTCTCGGGAACTGTGAGGGGTTGTAATAGAGAGGTTCTACTGTACAAGTAACACAGAGCGGTATTCTGAGTTTGGCCAAGGTAATAACGGTATTGCAGTGGTCAATCTTCGGAGGAGCCTTTCGTTAGGAACTCAATACACCTTAGTACTTCGGCTGCTTACGTGATCTATTGAATAACCCTTCGGGCTAGCAAAAGGCTGGATGTGGTTAAGAGGCAAGACACGTCGGGTCTAGTAGTTTGTGCATATGTACACTGTAGAACCGTTCCTTATAACTGGCTTCACGGCATGTACGTATTTTCATGTGTGGCTATTTCAAATATTACTGGAATTACATTACTAGTATGGCCTTATGCTGAAAGCTTTGAAATCAGGTACGACCGAGTTATTTTCACAGCCGTCAAAGTCATTCATTATCTTGGTTAGTATAGGAGCAGGTCACCTAAACCTGTTTACCGTAGGTTACTTCCACATCACACTCTGCTTGGTTAGGAGGTAGCACGCATCACTGTCTTCTTTACTCCTAATAAATATATCTTGTTCCTTTCACTGAGAATTTCTATTCTCGAGGTATTCCCTACGATCATTAGATATTATATTACCATACAATGTCAACTGAGACTGGGTGTTGTTACAGAAGTACGAACCATAAAGTAGGAGTTGCAGATTTCCTTCAGGAATATGTATGTCATACACACACACCATTCAACGGCCACCCATTCTAGAAACTTCGGTGGATAGAAAAGTAAAGCCACAACAACTAGAAATACATCCAAGGGGGGTGAGACAGTCAGGGTGTACTGCTACCGGAGCGCTTTTGGTGCTGGAAGGAGTACTTGCCAGGGTCTGAAAGTCTAACACCTCTTGCGACCTCACCCAATAGTGTTAGGAAGACAGCCCATGCTGCTCACTACCCTAGGTTTGCGCGCCAGTGGTGGGGAACTGATTAAGGCACACCGAGCTCATGCTGTCAGCCACTATTGGCTGTGCACTTAGCTAGGGATCTGTCTTGAGTTCACTTCAATCGAGAGAGTACTTAAATGTCAACAAGACCTCTATGCCTTTTAGAAAAAGGCATGGCTCACAGAGCTGGGAGCAAAAGGCAGCCTATACCACCACCAAGCAAGTGTGTATATCTGACTCAGCTGCACTTATCAGACAAGCCAAACGGGAGAGAGCTCAGACTACCTGTCAACTGGAGAGGCCTTCCTCTCCAGTATTTACGTTTATTTCCCTACACCCATTCGCCTAGCCCCAGATTATCATCCTGTTGTCTGTACTCTGTTAGCAGGTACAGGAGTCAGGTAGGGAGTAGCCAGCTCCATGTTCTGGAGCCGAGAAGTAGCAAGTGGAACCAATGGTACTGTGTTGGTCAGCACAGTACAAACACACCCCACTCCTCTCCGAGAGTCATCAGTTCCAACCAGCCAGCCAGCCAGCAACAGCTTCCACTGCAGTGACCAAAGCAATCCTTGGTAAAACAGTTATACCAAAGCAAGCCAGTATCCCAACCAGACATATCTTAGTTCCAGCAGTGGTTAACTTTGTACCCAGTCGCGGACCGACCCACAGAGTATAAGTCAAAAACCTAACCCAAAAGCATAACTATAGTTATAACTCGAGCGCACCTGACCTAGCGCACAGAAACCACATTGACAGTGTCTGTAGTTCTCTAGGGCAAATGCGTCAAAATAAACAATTGAAGACTGCCAAAAGCCTCACCCGTAAAGGCATGTGTTAGCTAGCTATCCTACTGTGGCCGCTTGTTGCGGAGAATAAAGACTACCTCTACCTGGTGTCTTCCTATGTGTCGCACAGCAGGAAAAGTTACAAGTAAGAGAAAGCTTAGGGGTCTAGTCAAACTGAGAGCTTCCGTGGTCTCAGCCAACTGGCTAAGCTTTGCAAAACGAGTGTGTGGCAAATGAAAGTTAACTAACCAATAATGCATACAAACACCACCTTACATATAAAAGAGATGGATTGCATGGAAGAATACTCTTCAAAACAAACCAGACACTGAATATTATAACACACTGAAAAATTTCTATCACAAACTTTACTTTGGTTTAGACAGTCTCTGCTTTGTTTGTGATCTCTTGAGGGATTCTACATAATACAAAGTATGATAATTACGTAAATAGAATACTCGTGATTATTTACAATATAATTAGAAATGCTTGACATTTCTTGAAGTGATTCTACACAAAATGAGAAATGAGCTATTAAAAACTTAAAAATTATGTACAACATAAAATTTAACCTGAGTTTGTTTCGAGGATAGGAAATTGATTTTACACAATGCTAAGAAAATATTTAAACTATTTTCTTGTGGAAATTTTTTATAAAGCAAAATGGAAAGGTTTTAGTCTTTAAAATTTGCTTTCAACAATACTTAGAAATTTTCGACGATTTCTGTCCATTTTCTTTTCAACAAGAATTCAGTGATTTCAAATGTTTTTACAAACGTGATGTCTTCTTAACACACATTATGTGTCACTGTCACTAGGGATGTCCAAAGTATTTACATCAAATTTATGAATGACTCCACTAGCCATTACACTGCACTGGCAAATTACGTAATTTCACTAAGATTAGTGGGAGGAATAACAACAGCCGATATGGCTTTAAGAAGGCTGGTTAGGTTAGAGTATTGTGCTAAAGTTAAGCGTCCAGAATTGTTTATAATTACGCAACTGCACTGATCACTGAAAGACGTACGATGGCAGTACGTATTTACTGGTTTACTAAAAGAAGGATAGCATATTGATTGCTATCAAAGTTGAAGTCTGTTAGTGCATGGCATTTTCACTCACAGTTTCTGTGATCTCTTCTTCTGTGGTCACCCCGCTTACGTAATGTGGCATACCATGGGTATGACCAGGTGAAGCAGACGGTGGGCCTCCAGGGAGCCTCTTGATACCGGCCTGGCAGGCATGGAGTGGCTGCACTTGTCGTGGAGGGTCGGTCGTCGTGGAAAGACAGTCCCCGGCAATGGTCGTGGGCTACCCTCCAGGTGCCGGAGGATGATCTACGGCTGCACGTTATGCTGATCTGCTGCATGGGCGGCCGACAGAGGTGATGGTTTAGGTGGTGCCCCTACCTTCTTGGCTGCAGGTGCCGGAGCCAGAAGCCCAGGGGTGGCCTCTAGCTCGACAGCAGGTTTACTGTGGATTTCCTTCTCTTGTCCAGGAAGCTGCACTGGTGAATCGGCCCTTGGCAACTGCCTGGGGCAGGCAGGCTTGTCGACCGGCCAACTTGTGCAGCCCCTCTGGCTGCTGGTACCAGAGATAGAGGTAGACATGGTACCTCCTTGCATCGGCACTGGTGGGTTACTCCTTCCCCCATCCGGGAAGCTGTGCAGGCCGATCGACCTCGGCATCCAGTGATACCAAGACCTGGTTGAAGCAAGTGGTCACCTTCTTTCATGGAGAAGGCTACACTGGTGAGTAGGTCCGGGCATCAAGTGCCACCTGAACCTCAGCAACTGGCTGTCTTCTGCTGCTTCCCCAACTGTTGGTACCGGAGACACAGGTCTGCAAGGGACCCCTGTCACATCGGTACTATTGGGTTGCTCCTTCCGTCGCTTGGGAAGCTGTGCTGGCAGATTGACCTCTGCATCAGGTGACACCAAGACAACTTCAGTCATGTGGGGTGGTGGATAGGCCTCTTCGTCTATCCCTCCAACTGAGGATGCCTCATTCAGAGGCCTGGTAGGGACCTCCGTCTCGACAGCGTCAGGTTGTAGCTCTTCTTCACGTCCATGAAGCGGGGCCTGGGAGATTGCCTCGGCTCTGGGTGGCACCGGAATCTGGATAGTGGCGACCTGTGCGCTGGGTGGCAACACGGCCAGCCGGGTGGCCGCGCAGTCTACGTAGATCGTGACCAATGGTATCAGCTGAAGTAGGGTCTTGAGAAAGGCCTCGTGTTGGCTGGCAGTTCTGGCAGGTGCCTCACTCATGGGAGGCGGCAACTCGTCGGCGGCTGCGACGTAATCTAGTGCTGCAATCTTCTCGCTGGATTGGTTCACGAAAGCTGGTGGTGCTGGTGTTGCCTGTCGAAATGGTGGTTTCAGGCATCCCGCTGTCTGGACGACACTAGGTTCTTCTGTTTCCCAGTGATGGGGCTTGGAGGAGGCCATCAGAGGATTCACCAAAAGATTTCACTGGTACTAGAAGACCACTTTCCGGGTCGGTTGGCTAACTTATGTTTAAACTCCGTGGGAGTTGAGGGCAGCGTCAGTACAGATCCTGCTGCTTTGGGTTTCGGAAACTCCACTCGTGTCAGCATGAAGTAGGTGGCTCCTGGTTGGTTTGTTTTTCCAATTCTTGCTCTCACGGAGTGGGGGGGGGGGGGGGGCAACGGTTGCCATATCTCTGGAGCAGCAAATGTTGCTGGTTGCTGGGTCGTCTTCACGTTCTTAAAGTTGCCTCTGGCGGCGTCTGGCTCGTCAGGTTTGGTTTCGGGTTTTCGTTGGTAGATTAGGGGCTGGATGGCGTACCACTTACACTTGTAGCAGCTGTATCAGTTCCCTTGGTTTACGTGGTGGGGCTGGAGGCTGAAGGGTCACGTCGCTGCTTTATTCCCAGGGGAACACTAAGCACTTTTCCCTCTGACGTGTACCTGGCATTGCTAGCAGTCTACCATGCATCTTTGTTTTTGGAGCCAGGGCTGTCCCAAAATAACGACTTCCCATATTTCAGGTGCCACTAAAAACTCCACATGGGTGGTCATCTGGTCCACATATACAGAGTCTGATTCTGCCTTTGACCAGTAAAAGGCAGTCAGGCTGTGCCATCTGTACTCGGCTGGTAAGGAGCATTTGGTGGGCTCTTTGTTGGGGCGTGAACAGGTTACTCAGCATAAACTTCCCTGTGGCTGCAGTGTTGATCCTAGCTGCGGTCACTCGCCGTTTGATCCTCACTTTAATCCGGGGTGTTTGTGGGGGGCTGGTTCCCTTGATTAAGGTTTGTAACTTGATGTCAGGCTTGGATTTCATTTCGCCCTTAACCTGTTGGGGCAGTGGGCTGTCTTCACGTTTCCCCACCAGCCACCCGTCTTTACGAGGCAGTAACAGTTTAAATGTCTCTAAGGACAAAACTAGCATTTCGGTAACAGCAGGGTGGCGCTGGGAGGGGGCGAGCATGACCTTGTCTTCTTCTCTTCTCCTGCTCTCTCTTGGTCTGCGTAGAGGAGAAGTGAGGCGGTGGGTTGTTTATGAATGTGTGTAGCTGGGGAAGTAGGAGAGGATGCACAGCCAGTCATTCTTGCTTTCTCCTCCTACATAGTCCTCTGTCTGCAGTCTAGCTCATCCTGCTCATGGCAATTTCGTTCTGTTTTCCATGCCCGCTTTATTATTTCTTCCACTGTACATGGCTTTGGGCATTGTAAGGAATTCCAGATTTTTTGTAACAACAGGCGTGTTACTTGCCATATGCGGCTTTCTTAGTCTCTAGCCGGAAATATTTGCCGGTACATCTGTACTTTATGACAAATGAATATTTGTGCCTCATCGTATGACATTTGGAACCGGCTGTAAAATTCCATCCTGAGGCGCGCCAGCACCTCCTCACCAGTAAATTGTGTAGCACGACTGCTACTGAGTTGGCTCCACTCGGAAATTAATTCACCGTACTTCTGCCACCATTCAAGAACTTTGACCTTTGAGTTTTGCTTGTGACCTTGTGACCCACTGCTTCTCAGAAATTTCATTGGCATGGAACTTCTACTCGCATTCGGCCGTGAACATCAGCGGGTCCTCGTGTGGGCTCCCCACGAATTGAGGTAGTTGAGGCTCTCCCAGGCAATGTGCATTGTTTGTACGGGAGGCTGGTCCGGATTCACGTGGTCTATATTCCGTAGCTCGCAGACATATTTTGCATTTGTAAACAATCCCTGGTCGGGTGATTCTTTCGTCTCGCCATCCTATGCATCCGTGGTGGTATGACTCCCCACATAGTATGCAGCGCACTATGTGGGTACCACGTCCCAGGCAAGTGATCTAGTTACAGAAGGCCGTTTGTTGTATTTGGCAATGGTCACATCTGTATTCGAAACCGTCAGTGAATCTGGCTTAGTCTACCCAGCCTAGGCAGACGGAGTGAGACCATTGTTGACAATGGGCACATTCTATGGTGTTCCCCCGTGCCAGGGCAATTGGGCTTGGAACAGCGGCTTGGTTCAGTTTTGGTTGTTACATTGTTGGCTGGTTCTTGCTCAGTGATGTCCATGTTTGACATTGTTGCATGTTTATTGAGCGCCACGGGGTGTTTACAGACTCCCCAAAGTCTGTTTGGTAGGCGGTTCGGATCCTGGCTAGGTCTGCTACTTCAGCATCATGCTGGCCTGGTTCTGCTTAATTGTCTAAATTAAGGCGCAAAGCCCCACATTGGGAGCTGGAAAAACAACTCTTTTACTTGATGAGTGACGACCTGTGGTTACTTAAGGTACATCATGGTGTCTAGGGTTTGTGTTTGGAGCTAGACAAGTCACATCCAGAATGGATCTAGGACTGTTAAGTTCTTATGTGGAACTGGAGCACGTCCAGAATATAAAATGGGTTGTGTGGCCTTTATGCGGGGTACGAAATCTGGTGTGGCCAGGAAAATTTTGCGCTTTGGCGGGATTCCCTTGACTAGTATACCTGGGCAACAGTTGACCATTTGAGCTTGCGAGGGTTATGACCATGCTATGCTAGGGTGAGCTTCTGTGTCTGGTGTGTTATTGTGAAAGTACTCAGTGGTGCTGTTTGCCTCAAGTGAAGACTGATGGTACAATGTCTCCCAAAACCACAAATGATCAAGTCCAAGTGACCTATCTTGTCCGCTCAATAGGTAACTAGTACTGAGTGAGAGTCGCCGACAAACTGGATGGGTGACTTGAAGAAGTGTAGCTCGTAGTCTGGTGTGGTCAGTATCTGGCAAAGGGTTGCCGCTTGTTCCAGGGGACCGAGATGCTCAAGTCCTATGAGGATTGGGCTAGGCTCCTGTTGGTATTCAGAGATTGTCTCAGCCCATTTTACCCTCTTACAGTTACCATTGTGAAAAGAGTATGGCATAAGGTTTGAGAGAACACTACGATCGAATCTCGTAAAAGTGGAGTAGGCGACGCTGTGGTCCTACTAAGGTGTCGAACCAAGTACTGCCTCCGCTCACCCAATGTGGACTCCCTATCCCCGTATCCGGCACCAGAAGTGTGGTGGATATGAAGAGTCAGGTCTCATTGGCTGACAGCCTCGATACGTCAGTGACCCTCTCCTGAGGACCAGCCTTCCCAACGCAGTAAATGCGCCCTTTGGCACCAAGAGCACGGTGAAGACGTAAGTAGAGTAGTCTTCGGCACCTAGAGCACGGTGATGACCACGAGGTAAGTCAATGGTTCCTTCGGCACCAGAGGCATGGTGAAGGAACAGACAGCCGTTACAGGGGATGCGGCCCACTATTTATACACTAGCTGGTGTACCCTGGCTGGAGTTGGAAAGGGGCTAGATCTGGCATAGTTCCTATTGTGTAATGTCACAGGCCGGCGCTGGATCCAGGTTCATGTCTCTGCGATCGTACTAGTAGGGCCATCTGGTGGCATGATAGAGTACTTGGATGATCTTGATGCATAGCTTCGGTGGTTTGGCTGGTGAGCAGTACAATCTTCAGGCTGGAACATCCACTCTTTGCCGTGGGTAGACAGTACAATTCCTGACGTCTCGTGATGCGTGGCAACAATCAAACTCCATAGAATCAAATGGCAAAAGCATGCGCACTGATGAGTTTAAGTTAATTATTCATTGTTGAAAAGGCATCATACGTCAAACTGAACACCTGTCACTGCATAGTTAAATGCACACACTAAATATTTGCTAGATTTATATTTAGATATCAATATTTTTTATGAGAAAAAATTCAAGTTTGCAAATGTTGTGGCTACATTAAATGGAAAGTTAATATCTCAAAAATATAGCACCACACGTACATATTTCCTTACAAAGATTATGGCATCAGGTACTATATTAATAAGAGCCTTCACATCACTTACTGTAACAGTCACATTGAAACTCTTTTGTGCAAGTACATGTGCTGGATTAAATTTTATATTGTTACAAATTGTCGAATAATCAACATATTTTGTCTGCCGCAGTAAGTAAACTTCAACCATAGTTGTAACAGCAATAGTAGCTTTTTGTGTAAGACCAAAACTAAATTTTAATGTCCCAAGAGTTACACATTCGTCAACTTTGTACACCTTTGTTGAATAGTAACCGTATTTGTTCATAATCAATTGTGGATATTGTATTTTCTAGAAAAATGGTCTTCTATAACTCCTAGTTAATATAGCATTTCTTTTTTTCCACCTGAACGCCATCTATCCACTATGTGAAATAACAGCAACAAGAGACAAGGGGAATTAATATATATATGTTTTTTTTTGCATCCTTAACTAACACGGTTTTTACACTAGTTATTATTGGTCTCATATAACACTTATCCAACAAATTCCTCTTTTACACTTTCCTGCAGTTTTCAACTTTTTTCTTATCCCTTGTAAAGTGTAAAAAATGGGTTTTGCTGTATAGGAATTTTGGTGGGACCATAGAGAACTGTCTGTAGTTACGTACTTTCAATGCATGCTTGTTCAACAGACACTTTCCAGTGTACATGAAACACTGAACTTTAGGCAGTTTGAAAAGTTAATATCTGAAAAAGAAAAAAAGAAAATACCAACAACACAGTGAGCAAGTGAACTAAATACATACCCAGAGTGCCCGAGATGATGTCCATGTTGTGCAGTTGGCTATCCCGCTCGCCCACACCTGCTCCATGTCTGCCATACAGCCCTACAGCGTGCACCTCGTCCACAAAAGTGAGGGCTCCATAGTTGTGTGCCACTGAGCACAACTCCTTCAGGGGACAAATAGCTCCCGTCATCGAGTGCACCGTCTCAAATGCTACAATTTTTGGCACCCTTGCGTCCACCTGAGACAATAGTTCCTCCAAATGCCCTGGGTCATTGTGCCGGAATATGTGCTTCGGTACACGGCTGTTGCGAATCCCTTGGATCATGGATGCATGGTTGCCAGCATCAGAGAATATGTGGCAGCCTACAAACAATACATTGCTGTCACTTGCTGCAAATGAACTAGTAACTACAAGAGTACTACATGCTTACATTGAAAGGTCTTCTGTCACCCTATTATAGCACTCAATTGTAAAGACAAAACTGATTCCTGTTAATTTCTAAACTGTTTGTAATTACTACAAAAAAAATAGACACCTGAAGGACAAAATTTAATTTGAGAATGTACAAAATGAGCCAGGTACCGATACTGAAAAACACAAATTTGTTATTTTTTTTCTGGTTTTCAACCCTCAATTCTGTAAAATAATACTGCATCTCCTAAAAACTAGAAGGTCTGCGAGTACGTAAAAATCGAGCTTGTGCAGAATACCTGCTTGCAGCTCGAGCCAAGCTCAAAATATTTTTCTGGCTAAAATTTTTTTGATCATCTATATCAGTCAGGTCATTCAGCCGGCAACCGATGAGACTGTATTTTTCTGATTACAAACTAAAAATGAACATTGCAAATAATATAATGTAAATATTTATTGAAAAGGTAGGCGTATTCCGGTAAAAGGATTCCTCATAAATGTAGATATGAACACTGATTAACAGCAAAATTAGCCTAAAACTGAGGCATAAATCTGCGTAAGATGTAGCACCTGATGAGACAAATTGCTATAAAAAAAAAAACTTTCATTCAGAAACTATATTATAAAAGGTACGTAAATGTGTTACAGTTAAAATTATTTCTTAGAACAGCATATATAAACACACATTCCCACCAAAATTAGCATAGAAAGAGGGTTGCAAATCAGCCAGGTGTAGCACCCAATGACACCAGAGAGTAAATACAGTACATTTCGTTAGAAAAATAAGATATTCTAGGGACACTTGTTTTCCGCAAAACACGAAATCACATTTTTTAAGGAAATTGTTTTAGTTATTTTAAATTGTGAAATAAACACTTCATGAAATGAAAAATTAATTACGTATGTAAGATTCATATGCGAAGTAGTAAAAACAGTTGGTTAGAGTGACCCATTGCAATAATTTGTGCTGAATGAATAGCTCGTTGGAACAACATTTAATTGTAATGATAGACATTAAAATTTAAGATGATTTTGTTGTTTATTTTTACGTTATCGGAAATTGTGTTGATTTAAGCTAAGTTTTTGATAGGACAGTATAAGTTACAAGGGAGAAATTTACGCAAAACATACAAATGCCAAAGCACCACATGTAAACAAGAACAATGATTCGGTGAAACTTAAAATTTTACAAACCTAAATAGCATGTGCGAGAAAGACAAAATGCTCTATAATGAATAGGTTATTGCAACAAAACTCACTTTTACAACTGCAAGTATGAATACAAACAATCAAGTTATTTTATGGCATAGTTTTTCAATGTTTTTACAACCTAAAAATTACGTGCACTAAGCAACATATTAAATTAATTTAATCAGTTTCCATAAGTTTAAGTTTTTGCAGTTGAATTGTTGGGCTGAGGCCAAATGTGGTACACTCAAAATTGTTTTACTTCTATCATTAGCAGAAAAGATATTTGTATGGTTACATTTTGTAAAGAAGATTTTTATTCTGTGTGAAGTGGAACATTTCAGACATTAAAATAGCATATTTACATAAAATCGAGTACATTAACATTTTTAAGAACGAACATTAATTTTACATGTGCATCATTATTTGTGATAATGAAATACAGTTAAAAAATCATATAAATTGTTGACAATATTCTAAAATAATTAGGAAAAATAAAAACAGAAATTATATTGTCAAAACAGAAGAAATGTATGCATGACGTATTTCAGAGTATACCACACATTCAACTTTACCTCGTGAACATGCCTCATCTGAATGTGCCTTCACCTCACCTCAACAAGGCGGGGTTAAAACAGTACTAAAGAATGGTCATGTGCCTATAGGATACGCCCTTGCAAAGAGAACTTTATTACAGACACGTCCGTCCAGTTTATACTGTTCAATCTCTCACTCTAGTCATACATAATGTCAGCCTTCCCGAAGTAAGATTTTATTATCGGCCGAATGGTTGAGCTCGCTGCCCAATATAATGAATTTTAAGATTATCAGAACTGTTATCGGTGGTTCAAAGTGATTTCAAATTGACTTACAACTATGTCTTCAAGATGATAATTGTATTTTTATATTTACTAAGTAATTTATAGTTTAGGCATTTAAAAACTCAATGCAAATTATAGGCCAGCATTTGCATAAAACACGTACGTATAAACATAAATACCTACCCAGGAAAGAATATAATCAACAACAAATTAAACAAAAACTTGTAAGAACAAGCTCAAACACAAGCTGTATACACAACAAAAACTACACCAATTAGGATTGGTGATTAATTCTACTGACACTGCTAAACTATTTGTGGTCATCAAACTGGCTTACAAAGGGGAGTGGATTACAGGAGCTTAAGCAGTTACCTCGCAGTTTAGCCCAATATCCCATATCTTATGGTTCAGTAACAAATTACCACCTATAAACATGTACCCTATTGGTCCTACAAACATTATACCTGTTAACTAAAGATTTTCTGAATATTAAACAACTGAAAACACTATCACAATAATGCTGCTCAAGTCTATTTAAACACCTTTTTAAAATATAAACATATAAAACATTAATTGCATACTTAGTTCTTTATGACATACTTTTGACCCAATCAATGAATATTGTATTTATTTTAGAGGAACCCATAGTACACTTAAAACAAATGACAAATGAAAACATTTTTTAACTAGGAATTATTTTATTATGTGGGAAACCTGATATCATTAGCCACCAATATTACTAATTTTATACTGTATAGGAGCATTCACATACATGTAAGTTTGCCTAGGCAGAAGTGAATCCACATGCTGTAAAAAAATAGACTAACCTGGTAGCAACTTAGCAAGGGTGAATAGTGTTGAATCATTGGCAACAAAGCACGATGAAAAAAGGAGAGCTGTGTCCTTATGGTGGAGTGCAGCCAGGGTATTCTCCAGCTCCTCGTGGTATAACGAGTTCCCTGAGATGTTGCGGGTACCACCTGCACCAGCGCCGTGGGTATCCAAAGCACGTCTGCTCCGGTGCACAAATACACATTGTAAGACATGCAGTATAAGCAATAAAATATACATAACATACATAAAATTTAGATGTTGGGAATAAATTATTTTTACATCTGGTGAAAAAACTAGTGTGCCAGAAAAGAGTTGTCAATTTCAACTTTGGTTTGGTGATAGTAATTTTGTATCCTTAACAATACAAAAAGTCACTGTCTTTATTTCAGTAGCTTGCATATTATAATAAATGGCATCCTTCTGTAAAGAGCTTAATTCCGTATAGAGAATTTGATAATAAAAAACACATGAAGAAACAGTATCAGCTAACAGTTTTGGTTTGTTGAGGTACTATAACTGCAGTCACATTGTTCAGAATGTTCCGAGATACAAAAAAATTATACCAACACTGATACAGCCATTTTTTTGGCACTAGAAAAAAAAGGTTTAACAGCTAATGCTCACGAGCACAGAATGCTAGAGAGTCTGTTTGTTTTTCATGTGATCAACTACTCTGTTCTATTGTTAAACCAAAACAATAACACATGTTCTTGTGAGCCATACAAAATCCAAAGTGATCATTCATGAGCACAACAAACTCTTTGCAACTATCACAAACACGTGCCAACCATGAGCATATTTTGCTACTCTACGTAATTCTATACAGAGAAAAAATATATAAACTATAAAAATTGTAACATTTACCTAACTTGTTTACGCATGTCTTTTTCAATAATGAAGTGTTAACGACTTCCGCTCCATCCTTAGGTTAAATGTTGCGGAGTTGGAAGTTAACTTTGGCCTGTTAATATGCGAGATTGTACTGTCTGCCTTGCAGATTGTTTTACTCACTGGCTGACCGTAACAATGCTTAAAGACAGCAAGTTCTTTTACTACTCGCTCAATCGCTTTAATAGTAATTATTGCTTGCCTTTTGTTCGTATCCCCTTCCAGCTGGCTGGTGATGCTACAGAGGCAAGTCATGCATTCGCACTCCCTGCATAGCGACCAACTTTCAACCTAGCGGCATAAACTAATCACTAGCGGGCAGTGGGCCGAGATTAGTATTAGTATGAAAGTGGAGATGACCCGCATTTCCAGACTAGTTTTCAGCTGTCCAGGACACCCATTGCTCAGACACTGACCAGTCTGCGTCCCTTAAGCCTTCGTTTATTGTAACAACCCTTTCTAGCGCTCGCCACTCAAGAATCATCGTTTACGTTGTTCCTAGCACTTATTGTTCAGGACAAGACCCCTGTTTTATTTGCTTAAGCTACACTTGCAATAGGGTAGGCTACATTAGTTAGGAGCTCTCCACTACGTACCCCACAAACCCTGTACCCTCCTACAGTTACTGACGTACCTATAGAGAACCCTCCCTTACAGTTTTTCCCAAAACTAAATTCTGTCACATCCTTGCTTAGTGCACCCCGCTACGTGTCAGCGATTATGCTATGTCATCAATACATCAATAATACAAGGTCTGAAGGAAACGGTGAGGCAGATACTCTTGGCATCTGGTTGAGTGCACTAAATCAGCCTTCTCTGGTGAAACAGATAGCTAGCCTAGCACCTCAAGCTCAGGTACAAGCACCAAATCATCTGCAAGACCCTGTGGAAGTTCCTGTGCGAGAGACTGCTTCACTCCACCCGAGAAGACTGACCCCACAGAATACCCATAGTGGGTCGTTGAGTACCTCAGACAACCAGATCTGCCTCCAATATCTAGTGTAGCCTACTTGGTAGGTACCAGCTGTCTTACACGCTACACCTTTACCAAAGCCTGCAAACACTAGCAGTTACCTTCCAAGAGTCGAATTTGTACAACGCCCAACTAGTACTGCTCGCCCACATCGCCCAGGTATATCCAAACCAGTAGTAGCACCTAGACATCACATTGTGCTGCCCACGCCTGAATTTGTGCCCTGCCGCATAGCCACACTGCCAGTTTTGTGTAACGGAAAGGCACCAG